>JAHBCN010000635.1:164115-276191 GCA_019359885.1 Listronotus oregonensis
GATTATAAAAAATAGTTTTTTTTTTTTTTAGTATTAAAAATGTAAATGGCTTACCTTGTTAACAAAATTGGATGCGTAGTGCAATTGAAACAAAATCATCTGTAAAAAAAGAACATTATTAAAAACGGTTAAAAAATCAATAAAGTGATACAATTCACAAAAAATTATATTTTTTTGCTTCGTACGAAATAGTAGAGAAACGTTTAATAAAATCAAATATTTTAGTGTATACTACTACATACTACTTGAGTAAATAGGTAAATTTAAATAAAAAACTACAAAAGTATGCTTAAAGATAGTTATAATGTAAAATAATCAATTTACGACAAGATACTATCCTGTAACATAGCTAAGGGGGCGTCCATTAATTAGGTGAGGTGTTCAAAAGGGGGAGGGGGTAAAGCTAAATCTTTCTAAATCTCACTTGGAAGAGAGGGGGGGGCTTAGCAAATTAATATTACGTTTTTTTTTTACTAGTAGAAATCGGTATAAAATTGCGTAAAAGTAAAGTTAAATTAAATAAAAAAATGTTTCTAGAATGAAAATATGGAGAAATTTCACACAATAGTGTTTGTCATATTTGTCCGAACCCGGCAGGGCAGCACAGTTATAATCTAACGCGACTACAGCCAAAACACAAATTTTAGCAAAAATCTCACGTGAGATTTGGAAAGAGGAGAGGGAGTTGAGAAAAATCTTACGAAATTTCACCGGGGGGAGGGACGTAGGGGAGAGGTCAAAAAATCGTGAAAAATGTCTTACATAATTTATGGACGCACCCTAAATAGTATTTTTCCTTGTGGAAGCATCTGTATAAGCGATTTAAAAATAAGAATGTAAGAATCGCTGACGAAACTTCGAAATCGTTTTTTCAAAAAAATATATTTACCTATGCCAAACGCATGCTAACCACACCAAAAGGCAAAATACTTGCAATATTTTCCTATTTTAATTCCATTTATTAAGTAAAATCGACTTTTAACTAATTTATATAGCTGAATCAATGAAATAAACCGTCATGGTTTTGAAAATTTTGATTTCATATGAACGAATATCTAAATTATCTGGATATTTACATATATAAAAACATATACGTTTCTGTGGCAAGTCCGCCAACAAGAACTTAAAGGAAAAAAATAGAAAATAAAATTTATTTTTTAGGAAATTTTGGTCTATCTTTTATATTTGGGGTATAGCGATACCCCGGGACCAGGACCAAAATGGTCCATTTTTTAGAAACTTTTCAGGCAAGTAACTCAACGAGACTTGGGGTGGCCCCTACCCGCGTCCCGGGGTGGCGGATTGGGGATCGGCCAGGTCTCTCAAGAATCTGGCTAGTGGCGACTATAAGTAGGGTGAGAGAAGATAAAATTCTCAAAATCCTTTGCGAAGGTCGCTGCCGCGGACCACCACCAGTGCTCACATCTGGGAACCGGTACCTATCTTCTCTCCTTTCTTAAACTAGTCTTGGGAGACAAGCTTTAATCTTTTCTATCGGCCTCCCTTGGCCAACTCTTGTTCTTCCAAGCCCCTACGCCATTGGTTTTCCAAAGGCTAGGAGCTACTTTTTTCCCCTACTTCTTCTCTTCTTCTACAACCCAATCCCAAGGTGGTGAGGACATCCGTGCCGAAGGGATGCTGGAACATGGGAGATGTGTCTTTAACGAGCCCTCCAGAATACCTGGCGCCCTTCTGGAGTAAATAGCCTTGTCCCAGTAAGCGGCTCTGCTGGGATGGACCTCCTTTCCGCACCACTCGTGGAATCCAAGGTTCGAAAAAATAAAAAACAATCCTACTCAGATGGAGGTGGAGGAAGGTCATGAAGACCAACCTCACCGCCTGAGGTAAATCCCGGGACTTGAACCTGCAGGCACTAACCCTGCAGCTAAAACCCAGAAAAGCGGAAGCCCCCTCGAGCGCAGGATGTCTGGTGCACAGCGCCGGAAACTTGCAATTGAGGCGGCTAAAGCTAGAGGTGATCCTATTAAACCCCGGAAGCCCAGGGCCAAAGGAAAACCAAAGCCAATCTGGAGGCTGAAAACCTTCAGGCAGCAAAGCCGAGTCTGGGAACCGAACCCAAGGCAAGGCAAACGGAAGTGCTCCGCAATCAGCACACCGTCACCCTGTGCGAGACAAACCAAGAAAGGCCGGTCTGAGCATGTACAGGAAAACCCAGTACAACAACTGGGGCAACCTTCAAACAGGCTCCCCAGGGCCACAAAATGGCAGTCTCGTTGGACTCGTTCCCGGAGGAAAACTCACCGCGGAACAGTCCAAACAGATTCAGTTGGCGATGACCCCGGGAGATCTTAAAAGTCTCCAGGGGGGAAGGGCCACAGTTTGCGGGTAGCTACCCGCAGGCTGGGGGTTTTTTCGTAACCTGCGTAAACGATCACGCCAGGGACGGCTTGGACAAAGTTCCAAAAATTCAACCCGGGGGGGGCGACCCTTAGAGTAGGATACGCTAAGGATGTTGTCAAAACTGCCAAGGTTGTGACATTTATCCCCACGGAACTCCTTGATGACAAGGAGCCGGGTAAAATCCTCAGAATCTGGGGATCCAAAACAAGGATCTCAACACAGGTGACTGGAGGCTCATCAGAAACCGTAGTGAGAAACAGGGCATCACCCTTGTCCCCGCATGGACGAACACGCCCCTGAAGGAGTTGGGCAAGAGGGCTCCCCAAGCCTTTCTGGGGCCTAAACCCAATCACCTTCAGAGTGACTAAAGCTCACAAACAGGAGTCTGCAGGAACTGCGGGTGCTTCAAAAACCTGCAACATAACAGGGCAGCCACGGCTGTCCTATGCAGGTTTCTCGTGGAGACCGGACATAGCCCTCATACAAGAACCTTGGTTTTTTTAAAGGAAAAGTTGGGGGCTTAGGCGAAGCCGGAGGTAAGTTAATATATGACCCCAACTCTGGTAATGTCAGATCCTGCATATTTATTAAGAAGGAATTACATGCCTTAAAACTGACTGAATTCTGTTCTAGGGCCCCGGGGCGGTAAGGCTGAAATACATCATGGAAGGTGTATGGACTGAAGCTGTCACTCGCTTCAACCTATCTTCCATATGATGCAATCGATCCACCCCCATCTGAGGAACTCCGCCAGTTGGAGCAATTCTGTAGGCGCTCTAACCTACAGCTCATTATTGGGATGGATGCCAACGCACACCACACTGCTTGGGAAGCAGTGATATCAACAGAAAAGGGGGTTCCCTTTTTTAGACTTTATTATTTCTAAAAACCCCAGGAGATATTAAATAGGGGGAATGAACCTACTTTTTGTAGAGCCCGAAAAGAGGTAATCGACGTTACTTTGGCATCTCCGCGTATACGATCCGGGTAACTCGGGGAATGTATCGAGGAACCGTCGCTGTCTAATCACAGGACACTTCCTGGGGTCTCTGCATTTCAGGGGCCAATGGGGGAGTACCGTGACCCGAGGAGCACGGACTGGGAAAAAAATACAAGGAAACTTTGACCATCAACTGCTTAACGTCAAAACCGATTGGAATCCCTTTTTGACATGGTTCTTCCTGTGTTTTGGAGGCTTTACAAATTCTTAAGGGTAACTCCTCTATAAACAAACCGCCGGGAAAAAGTCTACCCTGGTGGAATAACGAACTACTGGAGCGGAAAAAACCGCAGACTGTTCAACAGAGCGAAGAAAACAGGTGAGTGGGATGAATACCCAATCTGCACTCACCGAATACAAAAAAAGGCCGTAAGGCTAAACTGGTTCATGGAGGAAATACTGCCAGGAGGTTGAAAATACCAGCACGGCAGCCAGACTAAAAAATCCTGTCTAAAGATCCGTCAATCCTATTGGCACTCTAAAAAAACCAGATGGAACCTACTCTGAAACTGGCGGGAAACTTTGGAGATTTTGCTCCAAACACATCTACCAGGATCAGAGAAACTCAGCTTAATGAGACCTACCCAGTCGTCAATGTTGAATATTCGGCCCACAAGAAGCGACTGGGAAGTAGCAAGGAAGTCATAACCTACGAAAAAATCGGGGGGCAATTGAATCATTTGAAGCCTACAAAGCACCTGGACCTGATGGGATAACCCACACTACTACAGCAGAAAGCAAACCCTAGTTCCACTGCTTTGTAAACTCTTCCGTGCAAGCCTAGCTACGAGCTATTTGCCCAATGCATGGAAGCAGACTAAAAGTCTTCATTCCAAAGCCGGGAAGGACTGCTAGGCGAAGGGACTTAGACCAATTACATTGTCGTCTTTTATGATAAAAACAATGGAAAAACTGATCGACAGGTATGTCGGGAAAACTCCTGACAGAGGGCCACTCCACAAAAACCAACATGCCTATCAGTCAGAAAAATCATGCGAATTCTCATCATCAACTGGTGACCAGATTAGAACCCATAACAACAAGGAAATCGCATTTGCTGCATTTCTTGACATTGAGGGGAGCTTTTGATCGAACCTCCTTCAACTCAATGGCCGCGGCTCTTGCCAGCATAATGTTAACGACACCATTTGTAGGTGGATAAACAACATGTTACTTGGCAGACGAGCGCAAGCAACGTTATTCAGCGAAACAATGGAGGTGTCAGTGGTCAAAGGATGCCCACAGGGAGGGGTTCTATCCCCACTACTGTGGGTTATGGTTGTTGACGAACTCCTGGTGGAACTGAATAATAATGGTTCCTTACCCAGGGGTATGCGGATGACATCACTATACTTTCGTGGGAAGCATAACAAAACAACCTCGGAGCTTATGCAAAGGGCACTGAGAATTTTGGAGGGATGGTGCAACAAGGAAAACCTTACTGTTAATCCTAGCAAAACTGCGCTAATACCCTTCACTGACCAAGAAGGGTGGATGATTTAAAATCTCCCCCACTTCTTCGGTACCACACTCGGCTATGTTCGGAGGTAAAGTACCTTGGATTAACTCTGGATTCTAAGCAACCTTAAAACCAAACGAATGTGAATTAATGGGAAAAAAGGCTCAATGGCTACCAAAAGAGCTGTGGGGAAGAATTGGGGATTTCAGCCACGCATAGTACACTGGTTGTACACTGCTGTGGTAAGACCCATGATAACCTACGGTTCAACTATCTGGTGGCCAAAATAGAACAGAGAAAAGCAGAGCTGGAGTTATCCAAACTCCAGCGACTAGCTTCTCTGTATAACGGGAGCTATTAGAAGCACTCAACTGCAGCCATGGAAACCCTACTAAGCCTCCCCCTCTTGGTATAATTATTAAGGCGGAGGCGAGGATTGGGGCATACAGGCTGAAATGTAACGGCAACTGGTGCTCTGGGCCTGCCCTAGGACACACCAGAATAACGAGCGTATCACAAACCCAATATTTGAGATGGGGAGTGATACAATGCCAAAACGAATAAATACACACAGACCATACAAAACCCAGCTTACCTGGGGCGGTAGGAGCGATCTCCTGGTCAGTCTCGGAAGTTGGTTTGGTATACCGATGGATCCAAGACTGACAATGGAGCCGGCGCAGGAATACATGGTATGACCCCCAGGTTCAATGCTTATGCTTCCCTGGGGAAATATGCCACTGTTTTCCAGGCGGGAAATATATGCCATTGAACTTTGTCTGCAGAGAACTTGAGGAGGAGATATAAGGGGCAGGGACATTACTATCTTCTCTGATAGTCAAGCGGCCATAAAAGCTTTGGCATCCCAACAAGTCAACTCAAGGTTGGTTTGGAACTGTCTGCAATGCCTCCTAAACCTGGCTAACCACAACAAAGTTCCCTTTTCCTGGGTGCCAGGACACAGGGAATACAGGGCAATGAAAATGCAGACCTCCTGGCCAGGCGAGGCTCCGCAGCAATGTTTGTGGGTCCTGAACCTGTTTTTGGAATACCAAAAGCCTCGGTTCGTGGCAATGACTCGGTGGATTCAAACACAACATCAGTCATACTGGAACCACATTCCAAGGCAAAATCACAGTAAGTCAATGCTGGACTCACCATCGAAAGCATTGACAAGTGAACTACTAAAACTAAATAGGAATCAGACTAGGATAGTGACAGGATTAATAACCGGACACTGCACCCTAAGAAAACATATGCACACTATGGGCATCTATAGAGAAGAACCCATTTGCAGACTATGTGACGAAGAGGAAGAGACAGCCTCTCACATCATATATGAGTGTCCTGCACTTACATACTGGAGAACAAACCAAAACCTCATGGTGGACACTAACCACCAGGAGGCTGGAGACCAGAAAAGAACAGTAAAAGGGCTACTACACCTGTCTAAGGTGACAAACCTTTTTAACTGAAAAAAATACACAAGAGATACAACAAGCCCTGTAGGCTGCAGTGTCGAGGCGGACAAAACCTCAACTTGTGTATTTACTTTATCAATCAATCAATCAATCAATCAACTCAACGAGAACTTATTAAATATATATATATATATATATATATATATATATATATATATATATATATATATATATATATATATATATATATATATATATATATATATATATATATATATATATATATATATATATATATATATATATATATATATATATATATATATATATATATATTGTAATTGTTTAGCGCACAAGGGGTCACTAATTATATATTAAAAAGTACCAGCCGTTCAAAAATAATTCTAAATTATCGACAATTACTATTTGCAATTGTAGGTTTACAGGGTTATTCATGAGAAAATGTCAATACTTCAGGTACGTAGTCAGGGTCCAAAATAAACATAAAAGTCTATACAAATATGGGTCCGCCAGGCCTTCGTTTCGGAGATACATGGTGTTCACCACAGAGCTGACATGTGCTTAGAAGTAAATGGGGGAATTTTTAAAAATTATAAAACCCAGCTTATGTTTTGCCGAACATAATTTAATAACAATAGTTTTATTGAAAATTAAAATACATATTGTTTAATTATACATTTTGTTTTATTTTTTTAAAATTTTGCTATAATAACATCAGATTCGTCGTATTTTTTTAAATCCAAATATCTCGAAAACGGTTGCTCATATCAACTTTTAACAAGTATACCTTTTTGACGTAAAAATGACAAAACAATTATTTATTTTACTTAAAAATGTAATACAGGGCCGTACCAAAAGGTTGTGATTGTTCAAAATAGTAAAAAGACGTGTAGGTGGCTCTCCCTACAAGTGAGAGCCGTAATAAGATAAGATTCGAATCCGTCATACCAACCCGGATATCAATTTTTGCTCCAATACATTCATTATCATTGATTTTATTTAAAAAATAGAAAAATTTAAAAACAATTTAACACCCTGTATTTCCAAAACGAAGGCCTTGCGAACCCATATTTGTATAGGCTTTTATGTTTCCTTTTGGACCCTGACTACGTACCTAAAGTATTGACATTTCCTCATGAATCACCCTGTATATTTATGAACATCCAAGTAAAGTATTTATACTGAAATGAATAAATTATTTCTAGTACATCGGAATTATGTATAAATTATTCTTTGATTTGTTTTTAAATCGTTCATTTTTAGTATTCTTACATAATAAACTTGCTATCTGGCTCAAAAATTACTTTGTGAATAACACAAAATTTGCATATACATAAATATGTTTATGGCCATTTTGAAAACTTGGTGGAAAGTGTTTTCTGAGATATGTATGTTAAATGTAACATAAAGAAACTGTCGACTTTCTTGTTTTGTGTATTAATATTTTATTACGACAAACATTACAAATTAAAAGAATTTAGAAAATGGAATGTATTTCAAAATATCAATATCATGTCAAATAAAAAACATACCGGTAAATTTATCTCCTAATAATTGTCAAAAATCGAGTAGAACTGAAACGTTATGCAAAATCGGATTATTTAATAAAAAAAATACTTTAAAAGGTAAAATATTTTTGGATTGAAAAATTTTGATGCTTACCATAAACCTATTACAAGCATATTAGCTTATTTACGAAAAATATGAATTTTATATATAAATGAAATTTACATAAAATAATTTGTAGCAATATTCACGAAAATTGTTAAACACATTAGTAATTTAAACATTATTCGAAACGACAAAATATTAATTAATGAAAGCCAAACATGTTGCTTGAATAAAAACTGATTGCTTTTGCATTAATATAATTTAATATATTTTGGATTTCGGATGGTGCAAATGAAGTTCATTTTGTACAGGTCCGTGGAAATAAATTAAAACCAATACAATGTAATGCCCATTTTAGTGTTAAATTATGGCTCTTTTCAAGCTGTTTATATACCAATTAAAAGCATTTTTAATATTGGCTCACAATAATGTTTTTGTCATCATAGACACGAAAATCTGATAATAAAATATATATTTGTCAATTACCTATAAATGGGTCGTATTAATACAGAAATATAAAAAATATTCTTAATAATTATATAATAGGTAAAATTGTACTTAATAACTACGTAATAAATTATGTAGTAATACATTTTTAAGCACTTCTAATGATAATTCTTATAATACGATACCTATTAGGCCATTGTGGATAATAAAAAGTTGTTAATACAGTATGAATAATATTCACCTGATTCATTGGATATGTTGATAAAAAGTAAACCTTTCTAAAAAATTGTATATCAACTAGAATTTAATTTTAAAGTTTTAAAATTTTAATCCATCTTACTTGAAAATTTTTTTTATTAAAAATAAAATTACTTTGAATCTCTTAGACGTTAAATTACAGATACTTATACACATACAGATTTGTATAATAAATTTGTTTCTGTATGTCAAAAGATCTCAGGCTGCATACCGAGTTTATTAATTCAACGGGCCCACAAAAAAAGTGGTGTTTGCTAGGATTTTTTGGAGTATTTTTTTCCGCTGAATATGAATCTGAAGACAAAATTGGGGATTAAACAGCAAGTAATCGGAAAAAGGCGTAATTTCAGATATTACCAATTTTTTTTTAATTTAACACTTTAATATTTTAAAAACTAAATAAGACACAGGAAACTCTATATGACATAAGCTATGCATTTTTACAACACCGTTAATTTAAGTTATATAACTTATTTGTCTAAATGCAATATTTTTCGAGTTATAATCAAAAAAACTAATTTTTAGGATTTTTTCAAGGTATCCTATGGAAAAAATTTTAAAATTATTATTATTATGATTTTTTTTTTGAATTATTTTTGCAAATTATAGGTAATCTGGGATTCAAATATTAAATTTCTTGTCAAAATTACAATTTTGTTTATATTTCCTTTATTATTTATCTTATCAAAAATTCTTATAAATTTTTTTTATAGAAAATTTGAAAAGCTCTTTTTTTGTTTTATGACATTTTTTGTATCTCTTATAGTTTATATAGTCGTAGACCAGGACATTCGGGAATAGAAGGCAACGAAAAAGCGGATGAGCTTGCATGACAGGGATCATCCACACCATACTTTGGACCAAAACCTGCCCTTGGAGTGACTAAAACCACAGCACGAGGGCAAACCAGGGAATGGAACCGAAACAAACACAAGGAATACTCGGGAAACCTCAGTGGAATTAGACATGGAAAGGGCTTTATAAGGGGCCCATTCAAAAAAACGAAGGAAGAACTACTCAGACAAAATAGGAAAATACTTATAACGGTAGGGTTGCTAACAGGGCACGATAGCCTAAGGGACACCTACACAAGATAGGCTCATACATTGGGGACCCAAGTTGTGAAATGTCGACGAGGGGGAAGAAACAGCCTACCATATCCTGTTTTGAATGTGAGGCATTCAATCACAAAAGAAGACTTATTTGGTGGAAATGACCCACAGGAATATATCAAAAAGTCGGGGTATACAGACTTGTGGAAGGAACGAAACAATAGGGGTTAAAGGATTTGGAAGATTAGGCCAAAAAAACCCAAAGGCTTACCTCCGGTAGTGAATCAAGGCGGCTCCCAGGTAAGAAGAAGAAGAAGAAACATTCCGTGGTAGCAGGTTTCTACCGGTAAATGTACCGTGTCGGGGGTTTTGGGGTTTTCTCAATTTTTTGCTGTTTGACCCCCAATTTTGGCGTCAGACTCATGTTCAGCAGAAAAAAATACTCCAGAAAAACTTAGCCCGTCACCCAGCACACACCACTTTTTTTGTAGACCTGTGTTCTTAGTCAAGGCTAGATAAGTTGTAATAGATATATACCTTTTATTCTCGAAAAACCTTATTTTTCTGTAGGTTTTTTATTAGTTGTGTTTAAAACAATTCATTCAATATTTGGCATAGATTGTAAATGCAATACATTATTCAGTGTTTGTCATCGATGAGCTACTAAAATGCCACCTTCAGATTAGTCCGAAAAAATATTCTTAAAAGTTATTGTGTTGCAAAAAGATAATTCAACCTATAATTATTTTTTTTTATAAGTTAGAGTTTTCTAAATAAAAAAGCAATAGGGTTAATTGACTGACGGTATGTATGTGCCCCGTTTCAAAAATTGATAGTTTTATTAGTTGACCCAAAAATATGCATATATATGTCTTTAATTAAAGATAATTTTAAAACTTCCTAAATCTCATTTTATTTCACAAATTTTTTAATATTACACGATAAATGTATAACAAATTGTAAAACTCAAAAAAACAGAACATAAAAAATTTAATGGTCATATTGTCAATAAGACCATTAAATTTTTTAAGTTCTGTTTTTTGAGTTTTCCAATTTGTAATTCATTTATCCTGTAATATTTAAAAATTTGTAAAATAAAATGAAGAAGTTTTAAAATTATCTTCAATACAATACGGTATGCATATTTTTGGGTCAATTAATAAAACTATCAATTTTTGAAACATAATAAACTAAAAATATTTTTTTCCTATTTTCGTATCCCATATTTGGACAAAACATATTTATAATCATATGCCTCATATCAGTCCACTCTAGTTGATTTAAAAATATATGCTCTAATAATACTAAGTGAACCTACTTAAAGTAATGACTTCTATAAACACCCAAATTGTAAATATCGTGTAATAACAAATTGTCACATAATTTTAAATAATAATTATATTTGCATTAAGCTGTCGTTGCCAATATTCATACCTATGAATTTTTCTTTCTGCAAATTTTGGGTGATCTTGGATTAAAATAAATAAAATATATAATTTATCATTAAAAAACCCAAAAATCACATTTATAAAAAAAATCCTATTTTGGACTGAAATTTTTTGTCAAAATTACATTTTTATATTTATCCCCTTTATTATTTATTGCTTAAAAAACTTTTTTTAGACTATTTGAAAACCTTTCTTTTTTGTTCTATAACATTTTTTGTATCTCTTATAAATTATATAGTCGTAGTCCAAACATTTAGTGGTAGCAGGTTTCTGCCGGTAAATGTGCCGTGTCGGTTTTTTGGGGTTTCCTTGATTTTTTTGCTGTTTGGCCCCCCAATTGTGACTTTAGATTTGTGTTCAGTGGAAAAAAAAGCCAGAAAAAATAAGTCCGTCGTCCAGCATAAACCACTTTTTTTTGTGGACCTGTGTTCTTAATCAAGGCTAAGTAAGTCGTAATAGATATATAACTTTTTTCTCGAAACGCTTTATTTTTCTGTGGGTTTTTTATTAGTTGTATTTAAAATAATTCATTTAATATTTGGCATAGATTGTAAATGTAATACATTATTCAGTGTCTGTCATCGATGACCTACTAACATGCCACCTTCATATCAGTCCGAAAAAATATTCTTAAAAGTTTATGTTGCAAAATGATAACTCAAACTATAATTAATTTTTTTCAAGTTAATAGTTTTCTAAATTAAAAAGCAATAGGGTTAATTGACTGACTGACAATATGACCATTAAATTTTTCTGTTTTTTTGAGTTTAACAATTTGTTATAAATTTATCGTGTAATATTTAAAAATTTGTGAAATAAAATGAGATTGTAGAAGTTTCAAAATTATTTTTAATAAAATACGGTATGCATATTTTTGGGTCAATTAATAAAACTATCAATTTTTGAAACAGGGCACGACACATAATAAACTAAAAATATTTTTTTCCATTTTTCGTGACCCATATTTGGACAAAACATATTTATAATCATATTCCTCATATCAGTCCACTCTAGTTGATTTAAAAATATATGCTTTAATAATACTAAGTGAACCTACTTAAAGTAATGACTTCTATAAACACCCAAATTGTAAATATCGTGTAATAACAAATTGTCACATAATTTTAAATAATAATTATATTCGCATTAAGCTGTCGTTGCCAATATTCAAACAATATAAGGCTGATTGTAATTGGTATTGACATATGGATTAAAATTATTTAACGTGTCTGCTTTATGTATGTTAAAATTTCTCATTTAAATTTACATCATAATACTATACGTAAGTGTTTATTATGGATTTATTTATTTATATTTTTAATCAATTATGAAGTATACAATTTTTAAATAATTATACGGTCTTAATTATTAAACAAAATATCGGATCATATAAATTTTATAACAATAGTGTTGCAAATATGCCATTAGGCAGGTTTAATTAGCTTTAATTTTCGCAATGCAAATTCATTATATAGATATAATATTAAAGTAGAGTATCTATTCTCCCTAATTAAATATATTTTTTTAATTTTTAAAATTCCGAAACTTTAAGATGATTTATTCTGTAAAATCAAAAGAAAATTTAGTTTAGGAATTGTGTGTACAGTAATTAAAAAACGGCAATAAAATGTTGTCAATTACATCCTAACAAAAATGACACACCTCTGTATAGAGGTTGTAAACAGGACGACGTGACGGTGGAGACACATTACATTATTAATTATTTTTATTGGTACCCTATTTTGGTACCCTCCGGCTACGCCGACGTGCTTAAAAATTCGCGCGTGTTTTAAGGACTTTAATATTCACTTATACTTTAATATACTATTTTTGTAATTATAACAAAATAAAATGTTAAAATTAAAATACAAAATAAAATTTATCTGTAAATATTCAGGGGAGTCAAAAAATGGCTTTTATTTAAAACAACCCAAAAACTATGAAATTTTTTTAGGTAATCTTATAACAAATATTCAAACATTTTGATTTTCAGTTAATAATTAAAGGGCTTTCCAATAAGAACGATATGATTTTAAAATTAAATAAAATAGTAATGACTTTAGATATAACCACACTTTTTATATTATCTTGAAGTGTAATTAATACCATTTATGTTTTGAATAGTATAATACGTAGTTTACACCTTGGCTTCGTGAACACGAGTGAATTTGACGAATCCAATTTTCGAAGACTTTGTGCAATAAATCGGGCATAATCTCACGAATGCAACGTTCAATGTTCAATCTTAAAGCATCAAGGGTTTGTGGCCTGTTTGCATAAGCCTTAAATTTTAAATCACCCCACAAAAAGTAATTCTAAAGGAGTCAAATCACAGCTTCTTGGTGGCCAGGCAACAGTTGCATTTCTTAAAAGTATCCTTTCACCAAACTTTTCTTGCAGTATGGCGACAGTTTCATGAGCAGCGTGACAATGAGCGCCGTCTTGCTGAAATCACATATTTTTCAAATCAACCGCATCCAAATTTGACCATAAAAAATTGTCAACATCTGTCAATATCGTTAACCATTTACTGCAACGGAATCTATAAACCTTATTTGGGAAAAAAATGGTCCAACGATACCACCATGCCATAAACCACAACATACAGTTACCTTTAGGGGATGCAAAGACTTCTTGTGAATCTGTTGTGGATCGTTTTCACACCAGAAACGGCAATTTTGCTTATTTACGTATTCACTTAACCAAAAATGAGCTTTATCTGAAAAGATATTTTTTTGGTAACATTGTGATCCCGTTCAAGTCGTTCTAAACTCCAAGCAGATTCGCGGCGCCGACGATGGTCCAGTGGCTTAAGTTCTTGGGTCAAAACATTCTTATAAGAGTGTAAATTTAAATCTTTTTGCAATATTTGCCCAGTTGTTGTTTCTTTAAGTCCTAACTCTTAAGCACGACGAGGAATTGATAAATTTGGATCTTCTGCAACACTATCTTTTACAGCAGCAACATTTTCAACAGTTTTGGCATTTCGGTGTCTTACTGGAGTTTTTACATCGTGAAAAGTAAGAGGACTTTTAAATTTCTCAACGATACGACGAATAGCAAGCACAGAAGGGGTATTATTTATACCAAAGTTCCGCGAAGTGCGCGAAAAGTCTGGTATAAATAACGACCATTTTTGTAAAATTTTTGGACAATAACCAGGCGTTCTTGGAGCGAGTATTTAGCCATAATAAATTGTTAGAGTTTACTGAACATAAATGACAACTAGTGACAGGTTACTCCTTTATTACCATGGTTACTATATCATTAAAAAATCATATCATTCTTATTGAAAAAGCCTTTATTTATTTTGACATTTTTATGTGTCCTACGTTGTATTGTTTGCTTTTAAGGAGCAGTTACAATACAAGCTATTAGAAAATACAAATATCGGACGAAATTAATTTTTTGTGGCCTAATAGTTGTAAAAAAATGGTAAAACAGGGCTTACGTTATTTAAAGAAAGCAGAAGCTTATTTTCAATGTTTTGTGGGTTTAGTATTAGAATCAAGCAAAATAATATACTCTTATTGCTTAAATTATGTGTTACTAAATGAATTTTGAAAGTCACCTTATTTTACTTTTAAAAATGAATACGGCATATAATACATTTTTATGTTGTATCAAAGATATTTATTCCAATATTCATAAAAGCTTTACGTGAATATATTTAAAATTTAAAGCCAGGGATCATAATTACTTCTCTA
The DNA here is from genome assembly GCA_019359885.1 of Listronotus oregonensis. Classification (NCBI taxonomy): domain Eukaryota; kingdom Metazoa; phylum Arthropoda; class Insecta; order Coleoptera; family Curculionidae; genus Listronotus; species Listronotus oregonensis. The sequence continues at coordinate 178,901 of JAHBCN010000635.1, forward strand.
TGAGGCTTTTATAAACATCAATTTCACTCTACAATACAAGGTAATTTAAATAAAAATATTGAGGTGTACGTACTTAAAAATCAATACGTTCGAAAAATAAATACAGAAGAATTATTTTCTGTTTATGTTAAGCCCTGAAAACACATTAAAATCACATAAGTACACTGTGTCGTAGTATTTACAAAATCTTCTAAGCTAAAGTCAATATTTTGTTTGAATGGGATACGGTTAGACCACACAAAGAAAAACTGCTGACAAAGGAGGATAAAAAACTTAGACCTTTTAAGACAAAAATACGTGGGTACATAGCTGTGGGCAACAAAATACAACTCACGAAGCCATGTCAATATTAAAATATTGTTTAGCTACAAAGTGTTACTTTTGACGTTAAATATGTCTAGATAGAAAGTTAAAGACTCTGAAATAATTATTTAAATACCCATGAAAATTTGTTACATGTTATGTGTAAATGAGCTTCATGCGTGATCAAATTTACATGTCTTGGATGAGCAACGGATCGTTAGGAGATAATTTAAATACTGTGTCGCCAACTCTTAACAATCTTTATTTAAGAAAATACAAAGGTTTTTTTTAACAAGACAAAAAATGTTTAATTTAAGTACAAATACAGCATCTGTTATTAAATGGGAAGTTCTGCAACGAACATTATAGGTGTGGTCAGAGTCAGAGATAATTATTTTATTAATCATTTTATTGAAGAAAGATCATTATGTTAAGATTAAATGGTGAAATTTAAAAATATAAATAAAAAGAAAAGTTAGTCCTTATTTAAAGGCATTAGTACCGTTCTGTTTTTGACAGAAGGCTTGCTTTAAAGGCCTTTGCTCTGGATTCCCGTTGATACCAGTATTATAACGTAGCTTCTTCCTTTTTCTGAAAAAATGTAAAGAGGCCTTTATTTACCAAGTTTAAGATTAGCAGATGGGGCGTGATAGTTTAAGTTTTATACAAAGGATATTAAAAAACAAATTATAATTTATGTTAGGGAATGCCAAAAAGAACTGGAAGTCCTGGGAGAACGCAACAGAGTAACTCTCTTGTGGGTACCAGGACATTCGGGAATAGAAGGCAACAAAAAAGCGGATGAGCTTGCGAGACAGGGATCATTCAAACCATACTTTGGACCAGAACCTGCCCTTGGAGTCACTAAAACCACAGCACAGTGGCAAACCAGGGAATGGATCCGAAACAAACACAAGGAATACTGGGGAAACCTCAGTAGAGGCATAAAAAAGCTTCATAAGGGGCCCATCTAAAAGAACGAAGGAAGAACTACTCAGACAAAGTAGAAGACTTCGCATAACAGTAGTGTTACTGCACGATAACCTACCTATACAAGATATGCTCATACAGTGGGGACCCAAGTTGCAGAATGTGCGACGAGGGGGAAGAAACAGCCTACCCTATCCTGTGCGAATGTAAAGCACTGAATCACAAAAGACAAGCATTATTTGGGCCACCGGAAATGAGCCCACAGGAATATATTAACCAACCAGTCTCGAGGTAAAAGGAACAAAACAAATTGGAGGATTGGTATAAAAGATAATGAAAGATTAGGCACAAAAAGCCCAAGAGGCTGCGCTGCCTCCGGTATCGGTAGTAAATCAAGACGGCTTCCAGAAGAGAAGAAGAAGAAGATGTTAGGGTCAAACACTGAAATCCGTCATTCCCTGAGATGACTAGTCAGTACATGTGTTGTCGACAAACAGCGTAAAAACTTTATTCGACTAACAAGAACTAACCCTTTGGTTATTGTTTGCCTGGGCAAACAATGAATTAAAGGAAATAATTGAATAATTAATTAGTCAAACACTATAATTATAAGTTAAAAATCGGACAACCTGTTCCCTTTGCCGTTCACTATAAAACTTTCTCCCCAGACGCGTTTCGCCTGCCTTACAAGCTGCTGAATGCGATTTAAGTACGGCATCGAAAGTAGGATTTTTATATCTTACTGCAAGATAATGATAATTGTCTTATAAGTAGACGCTTGGTTTCTCTGTTGTTTACTGTACAATCTTTACAGCCCTTTTGACAAGTCCTGTAAGGCAGGCGAAAAGCGTCTGAGGAGAGAGTATCATGGTGAACAGCAAAGAGAACAAGTTGTCTGTTTTTTAACTGTCTTAAAACAGAGTTGTTTTTCGTTCATACCGAGACAGTAGAGAATTTTTTCCTATTTTAAGCACCCACTTCGGTAAAACCCGATGTTGATTCTGCTGAATGCGATTTTAGTACGACATCGAAAGTAGGATTTTGATATCTTACTGCAGGACAATGGTATTTATTTGTCTTATAATTAGACGCTTGGTTTCTCTTTTATCACTGTACACTCGTTACTATTGACGAATCCTGTAAGTCAGACAAAATGCGTCTGGGGAGAGAGTATATATATATATATATATATATATATATATATATATATATATATATATATATATATATATATATATATATATATATATATATATATAATAAATATAATATATCGTCGTTCGGACTGCAAAACCTCGTATCTGCATTTTTTTCCTAAATTAATATTTTTGGTAAATTGGGATTCCAAGGGTGAAACGCGTATGTGTGCAAAATCGCGAAGCGCTGCGATATTCCTATAACGCAAAATATACTCGGTTCTTAACCACGTATTTGAATATAGCGAACATAACCTCGTATATGACGCAGTTCCACATGGTAGCTTATAGTGACAGGTGTTTGCCGGTGTTTTGTGTTAAAATCAATAGACTGGTAAGTATTAAATATTACAATTTAATGATTATAGGGAATCTTAAGGCCGTATATGCTTGCAGTAGTAAACAAACTCGGTTTTATGCTTTTTATACAGTTTTATTTCCATATCAAATTGTTGCATCATATACGAGTTTTTGACCGAAAATGTTTTTGGTTTCCATTGCAGATACTTGGTTTTGCACAATAAAAAGTCAATAAAGCCTATTTATGTATGCGTTATACATTATGATTTTATGGACAGTTGTGACAGGTTTTCATTTAAGATTAAAAAAAAACCACAAAATATTAATTATTTGAATATTTTTGTATACTTCTTTACTTGTATACTTTATCTGGACTAACTTTCAGTTAGTCTGCCTAAATAATGTTATTTTGACATTTATTTTTTTAATGACCTTACTATAGGTGCGTTTATTTGACTTTGCTCTAGCTGCTCATCCTCGAGTAAAATTATTATTTATCGGAAGTATCAGCTATGAGCCAATTTTAAGAGCACCTGATCAGTTTTTTTTTTGATAAATATGAGATATAAGATATAAAATTAAATGTTGTTTAATTTCGATTTAAGTTTTCTTATTGTAAATAGGTTTTAATTCTTTTTTTGAGCTGGGAAGCAGGTAGAGCAAAAACAAAGTGCTACTTCACTGCTGAAAAGCTGGTATTGGTTTTTACACACCTTTCACCTATTTTCATATTTTTGGAGAGATAATGAATAGTTTATATTATGATTTGGACTCGTTTAAACTCCGTTGCGAAGGACGCAATAGGTACCTATAATGCCTTAATTTTCCTGTTTTTTTTTTGTAAAAAAATAATACAGCGAAAAAAAATATTTTACGACCTAGATACACATGTTGCTAAATGTTTTAACCTCATTTAGATTTATATATTTTAAGGGTAAAACATTTGACAAGTGTGTATTTGGAAAAAACACCCTTCTGACGTCCTTAAAATTCTTTTGCCGGTCGAGTTATCTTGGCCGTTTTAAACCTCTGGACTAAAATGTCTTTTTATCGCTTGACGAATTGTATTTCTCCATTCGGTCAGGATACAAACTTTTCGCCTCGGGATAAAAGTTACACTTTAGTCCAGAGGTTTATAATAAACTATTATTTTCAGAAGATGTCCTTACCAAGGGGAAAAGTTATGGTGCTTAAAACATTAGAACAAATTCATGATCAAGAGTGCCAGATGCCTGAAAATACCTTTGCCTGCGAAACGTCTTTACCCATTAAGGAAATTTTCCCAGATATAGACATTCCTAACTTTTACATTGACAACAATATAATAATAGAAGAGCTTGTGGCTTTAAATAATTCAACAGTAGTTGAATTCGACAAAGACATTAAACAGCATCAAGACAAAAATTCAAACAACGAAGACGGCATTGAAAACCTAGATCACAATGAAGATAATGGAAATACATGTCACCCCGAAAATATTCCCCTTCAGGATGAAGAGAGTGACAACAACGACAGTGACAAAAACAGTGACATATACTCACACGTCGAGAGTGACCCAAAAAATGATCCTGACTATATTCAACTAGAAGATGAAAACGACACCACCCAAGAAGAACTGCAGGATAACCCAGAGGATTCCAAAAGCATGATAACGAAAATAACACAAATAAACGAAAATATAACAAAAATAACTTGGATAGTGTTATAGAAGACGATACATTAGAAAATGAAGATTGAACTCAAGAAGAAACGGAGGAACCTTTAAAGAAAAAAGTAAACTAGTTACCAGAGAAGAAAGACCAAAAAACAAATATTTGCGAATGCGTGGAAAGTCATACAAAGGACTTAAGAAGGACACAGATGGTAAATATAAACTAATAAATGCAGTTGCTCCACGAAGTATTGGCCCAACTTGTGCTTCACAAAAGTGTCAAAAATCAAAGGTACTGAAATGTGGGATATTTACGAAAAGAGAAAGGGAAGAAATGTTTAAAAAGTTCTGGGAAGATTTAACGTGGGATATGAAATGGACTTATATTAGCTCTCTTGTAGATACAGTCCCAGCAAAGAGAAAGAAAGCAGATTCAAGAAGAAATGAAACATTAATTTACAGTCTTAAAAAGGAAACTGAGAAACTAAGAGTGTGCAAGAAAATGTTTCTTTGCACATTGGAAGTAAAAGAATGGACTGTGAGAGAGTATAGTAGGAAGGCATTTGGAATGCACGTAGCTGTTGAAGAAAAGTCAAATGACGCACGAACTAGACATTCTACTAAAGAAAAAAAGAAGGTCCTAGAGAATTTTTTAGATGTTTTGCCAAAAATACCATCGCATTATTGCCGCGCCTCCACCACAAAATTATACTTAGAGCCTGCGTTTCAGAGCAAAATGGACCTATACCGAGAATATGTAAAGTATTGTGAAAAGCAAGGACAACAGTCTTTTTTAGAAAAAATATTATTTGACTCTCTTAAGAAAAAAAACATTAAGTTATACCGTCCAAGGAAAGATCAATGCGACGTTTGCATTGGATATAAGGTTGGTAATATAGCTGATGACATCTATAGTTCTCATTTGCAAAGAAAGGATATGGCACGTTCTTCCAAGGAAAAAGACAAAAAGGCTTATCAAGAAAGTGATTAAAAAATTTATTAGTATTAACAGTTGACGTACAAGCTGTTAAGCTAGCCCCTGTACTTAAAGCAAGTGCAAAATACTATAAAACAAAACTCTGTGTTCATAATTATACGATTTACAACTTATTTGATGGAGAAGTAACGTGTTATTTATGAGATGAGTGCCATGGAGGACTTGAGACCAGTATCTTTGCGACAATGTTGTCTGATTACCTCCAGAATTATGTTTCAAAGTTTGCTGGTACAAAAGAAATAATTATTTACAGTGACGATGACGGATGTGGCTACCAAAACAAGAACTGTATGTTATCGAATGCTCTCCTTAAATTTTCAATTGAAAACCAAATAATAATATATCAAAAGTTTTTTGAAAAAGGGCATAGTCAGATGGAAGTGGACTCGGTTCACAGCACGTTGGACAGAAAACTAAAAAACAGAGACATTTATTTGCCTACAGATTATATAAATGTTTTTCGCGAAGCTCGTCATAAAAATCCATACAACGTAAAATACATGCATTATGATGATTTTAAAGATTTTTCTAAAATTGGTTATTATTCAACTATAAGACCTGGTTAAAAGCCGGAGATCCTAAAGTTTCGGAACTTCATGGTCTAATGTACCTTCCTGCCGGTGAAATAAAATATAAAATTAATTATAATGATATCTGGACAGAGTTTCCTAAAAGACTAAGGAGTGGAAATTATACAGTTACTCAGCTTTATAAAACTCGTCCAAAAATTAAGACCGAAAAGTACAATCATTTACAGTCTTTAAAAACGGTGCTAGATAAGCAGTTTTGGAAATTTTATGACGATCTTCCACACTAATAGTGTTATTAATTTACATTTACGATTATGTTTATCTATATTTATCCAAAGAAATTTGTTTTTTGTTTACAGTTTCACGAAATTACCTGTGACTTTCTTTTTATTCTTAATAATAACCATTTAGTTTGCTTGTGCCAGAACACGTATGTCGTTTAACAGTTTAAGAGTTTTTGTTCAAAACCTCGTAAGTTTTGTTATTTCGAAAAAAATTGGTTATATTTGCGTTTTAATAAAACTAATTATAAAAGCCAAAGTCAGTGTATATTGTTCCATTTAAAGCAAAGTCTGTAGGTATTTGAATTTTAGTTCGAAAAAAATCAAATTTAATGCTCTCCTGTAAAATTTTTTAAAACGCAGATACGAGGTTTTGCAGCCCAGACGACGATATATATATATATATATATATATATATATATATATATATATATATATATATATATATATATATATATATATATATATATATATATATATATATATATATATATATATATATAATAATATATATATATATATATATATATATATATATATCGAAATCGTCAATCGGTCGATTAGTTGCCAAGATATAGGCTGCCAAAGTTGACCGGCGTTCAAGGAGAATCTATAAACAATAAAACATCTTGCACATTATTTAGGGGAATTATTATTTTATATTTATTATTTATATTTTAATAAGGCGATGAGCAAAAAATATGTCTTTTATCATTGTTTAAACAAATATTGTTTAAATAATTATTGCCTTTAGCAATTGTGCCAAAATTTAAACAATTGCTAAGCACACCCAAATAATCCCATATACATTTGTCGAAAAACGTTTAAAAGCTTAAGATCTCTAGTGTACACCAATTAAAAATCAAATATCTAGATTTAATATTCGGACTCTACCCAATTTGTAAAATTGTCAATTTATTTAAAAGAAACTGGAACGCAAAATAATTGTACAAAAATTAACATAACGAATTTTAACGAAATTTGGCATAATGTTTAATCTGGCCGAATATGGAGGTCCTCAAAGAAATCCAATGATTCAAAAACTACTTTTTTTGCGTTCTTTGTTTGTTTATTGCTGTTTGCAACAAGCCCAACAAATTTTGCGATTTCTTACTAATTCTATCTTAAAGGAAATTTAATAACAAATCTTTTGTGTTCCTATAATTTTTTTCTACGGCCAACACTTACAACTTTATAGGCGATTTAAGTGATAAAAATTTATTTTTTTTGATTTTTTGTGTTCACTTTGTATATTTAACAAATATTAGGAACCTTTTTAAAAGGAAGCATATCTCAATTCTTGTTATATACATCTTTTTAAAGGGTTTCTACCAAAAACATGCCTGTCACCACGAATATCCAACAACCGTAGTTTTTTTACAAATAAAGCTTTGTCTATATATGTTAAAATATTTTTGGTAACAATCAGTCAATGAACTTTTCCTGCACTAATAATAATATAAGCAGTTAAAAGAACATATATACAACATTTAAACAATTCAGTATTCACCTTAAGTATGCGAGAGGCATGTTTAGTATCTCTTTTATCGCTAAACATATGTCTGGCATATTGACTTTACTGAAGATATATTTATTGGGCGTATTTATGAACTAATTTTAGATTTTAATGATCTATAATAATTTTTATGTCACAACAGCTTTTTTATGGTTTAATATATGTTTCGGCAGTAATATTTAAAACACAGCAGGGGTGTCGGATTAATTTTGTAACAAGAAAAAAACGAAATTAATAAAAATATTTTTGTAAAATAATTTAATCTACTTATTACAACAAGAAACAAAAATTTGCGTTTAAAAAATCATTTAGATAAAAGGTTTTAACTCGGTTTAAAAAAAAATGGTTTCACGTTACTCTTAGAAGAATTAATATAAATTCAAAAAATGTAATAAATGTGTATATAATATATATATATATATATATATATATATATATATATATATATATATATATATATATATATATATATATATATATATATATATATATATATATATATATATATATATATATATATATATATATATATATATATATATATATATATCGTCGTTGAAAATCCGTAAAGGCGTATCTCGTTTTTTATAACTTTACAGTAGAGCAATTAATAGAAAAGTGGTAACCTTAAAAGCAGTATTGGTAAAAAACTATTAGACATAAATTATCCTTTTTTTCACAGTTATCTTTATCAATAATTGAAGAACGCTATAGGCAATTGAAATTGTTGTTGATTTAATTTTTATTGTTATTATTTACCATTTGTTCAAGATACGCCTGTATGTGTTGCTAATAATAAATTATATCCTCTAAAATAATAAGATACGCCCTTTTAAATAAAGATGTATATACTCTCAAATTCAAACTTAGGTGCAAAATAATTAACAAAAAGTTATTAAAAAATTATATTTTTTTTCTAAACTAGGAAACAGCATGGAAAGGGGTTAATGAAAATATTTTAATATTTTCAACAACCTTTTCAAACCAAATTTAAAGTGGTTATAACACTAAAACCTAAGAAGCAATAAAATAATATTATGCTTACGAAGAGCCAAAATACCAAAAAATAACAATAGAAAAATAATAGTATGAGTTTAAAAAATAGAAATTTAAAAAACATTTTTTACCTTATTGGTGTAAGTATTATCTAAACAACACAAATCCTATAGTTTGGCAACAAAAAAAAACAACAAAATGAACAAAATCAGCTTTTTTTGAGTTGCAACAAAAAATACCCTAACCCTTAAAAAAGCTAAAAAAAAATTATTTAGTCAAAAAAAAAAAAAACGGCAGGAGATTTATAGAAGTGGACCTGTTCAGGTAGCTTTATCACTGGCGTGTTTCCTGGGTAGAGAGCCTTCAAATTATTATACTTTGGGTAAGGCCCTTTATTTAACTTATTGGGCTGTTTTTTCAATTAACGGGTACTTTGACACTTTAAGGACAGTGATCGATAGTTTTGAACCAAGTGGCTCGTTTTAAAAAATATTTTATGCAAATAGTTCTTCTTGACCTTAGTTTTACTATGTCCGTCCATTTAAATGTTTTTTCCTCACCGCCGATTGGTATGGAGCGAACTCTAAGGTTGTCACTAAAAGTTTTAAAGTCCAAGAAATCATTAAAACCCAAGGGGTATACTTTATGGAGTTTCGTTTGTCTTACAAGTCGAAATACTGGTATACGTTGAAATGGCACACATAACTTATCAGCCGTATGAAATGGCACTATGAGCTAAGTCTCCTTCACTTTGTCAATGATTAGTGGTGAACAAGCGAAGGCTTGTTTCTTGTACGTGCTACAATTGCATGATCATGTACAGAAGAGCTTTACGATAGAATTTCGGTTTTGTCCTCCACAAATGCGAATAAGTCAGCAGATCATACTTTTTTTGGTAATATTTTTGCAGCGTTCCCTTCCACTATCAAACTTGTCCTACATAAAACCATAGCAATCTCGAAAACCTATATTAAAGAAAGTTAAATTATAGACAACCAAACCTTCTTTTGTAGAAAATAGCACCGTCGTTTAAGAAAAGCAAGTAAATTACCTGTCGAAGGTCAAAACACAAACAAAGCAAGTTGGGATTATTTTGAGCTACAATCTTGAAGATTTTTAATATCACGCACAGCGTTTTGAATTTTGCATGCATTGTCAAAAACACTCGCGTACAGACAGGAACTGACATGCAAAATGTGAGATACGCCTTTAATAGTACCAGTAATGTTCTTGTTTGAGTTGTTAAAAAGAGGCGTAAGTCGAGATACGCCTATAGGTTAAAATATTTTTTCTTCATATTTGAGATAGGGCTAAATTATATGGTTCCATATTAGCTAAACGGTTCCAGATTGAGTCACGCAGCTTCATCCCAACAAGGAGGACATATATATTTGTTTATTGGCGTATCTAACTCATTATTGCCAATTTTTGAGATACGCCTTTACGTTTTAACAACGGCGATATATATATATATATATATATATATATATATATATATATATATATATATATATATATATATATATATATATATATATATATATATATATATATATATATATATATATATATATATATATATATATATATAATATATATGCTCATAATTTTAATTGGCGATAGTGGAGCTCAAAATAAGTCGAACAGCTCATATAACATACGTGTCAAAACTTGACAAATTTTTGTCTAAACGATGTCAAAGTTTGAACTTTGAAAGAAAGTATTTCTGAAAACCTGATACTTGTCTTAATCGCTTATCAGTAGATTCATTTGCCAATAAAATAAACTAACTTTCAAATGTCTTAATCTACAAAAAAAATTAATAATAATTCCCCCAGTTAAAAATGTAAAAAACAATTGGCGGCAGAGCTAACTAGCTAGAAGCCTTGGTTAGTCAGTTGTAAATACGTGTTCAACGGTCGCGACATTTTTGGTTGTTTTTAAATCGGGAAAAATGCGGATATGTTATAAATTTACAACTGTAGTGTCCAAGAGTTTTGAAAACTAGATGTGTGTAACCGAGAAATTTTATTCTTTAAGCAAAATAAAAAAGTGCTGTCTTAAAACATAATAATTTGTGCTCTAAAAAGGAAATTATAATAATTTTATTATGTGAATAACCACAACTAATCACAACTAACCTATTTATGGTGAGTGCAATTAATTTTTAATTACAAATATTAACCAAACAGTAATGTATTGTTTTTTACATAAATTTAATTTCAAATTTAATATCAAAATAAATTGCAAGAAGTAATTTTTATTATTTGTATATAAATAAACATTTCCTTAAAAAAAGTGGAAATATGCAAAACTGGGATTTTTCTTTTATTTTTTAATCGGGTTTTTCAATTTAAATAAAATTTGCTATAGTTAAAACACTGACCAAAATACATTTTTCGACCATACATTTTTGTCACTAAATTAAAGCAGTTACCTTTTTCTCGTCGTACATTTTTTGGTATTAACATTATTGATAATTTAGTATAAGATACTTATTTCCTACTTAGCTTTACATAAAAGAGGTAATCTTGAATTAAATCGACAAACTTAATGACTTTTGAGATTTTCTAATTTAAGACTTACGTGGTACATAAAGTCTAACATCTAAAATTAAAGGCAATAGTAATTTTTACAAATAATTCTCGAATACATGCATTTAATTTTTGTTTCATTAATTTTTTGCAAAAAAAAATAAAATTGATAATGATTTTAAATATTACCCTTTTTGTAAAATTAAAATATACAAAACGTATAATGTTTCAAATTATTAAAAATTTTAATGTCAAAAGAGTTTAAAGAAATAATGGTAAAAAAGGGTAATATAAATACTGCTTTGTCTTAAAAATGTAACTGATGCAAAACAGTAACAAAATATTATCATTGGGAGGGGTTCTTTGACAAAGGCTTTGGCAGTACCAAATTTATTTAAAGTCATCTAATTTGAAAATTACGGTAAATCCAAACTCTAAATATTCTTTTTACAAACCCTTTCAGAGCTTAGTTTCTTTACCAATTTTGTCTTATTTTTGGCCAAGGAATCTTCTATTAAGCGATGAAGATAGAAGACTAAGTAGACAACACGGCAACCAAATTAAGTTTGACAACAGTTACCAGCTATTTATTACTAGCATAAGAGAATATATTTATTTGTTTTAATACGTTAACTGCTAACTTAGAGAAAAAAGTGTACTGAAACATGTGGACCAAGACATTCCTTTTCTTAATTATTCAATCTGTAGTAAGTTTATGTAAAATTTATAATACAATAATTATGTCATTTTTGTTAAAAATTGTATATTCCTAGGACAAATCCGAGGAGACGTGAGTAAGCAATACAGGGCATACATCTAGAGGCTTATAAATCCTGTGTCCATGTATGGTAGTTTAAGTTACTAGTTTATATGAACAAAAAATACACTAATTGGTTGACTTTATGTTAATACAGATTGTTACGGTTCTGCAACATATAAAGTATATTGCAAGTGTCGATAGCTCACATTTACTGTACACAATGCACAAGTTCGTGCATTCTCCTTTTAACCACGATTCAGAAAAGCTCATAAAATGGTTTGAATACGTTTTATATTGTCGGCGAGACCCATCAGAGTGTTTTTGTATAGCGGACCAGCGTTCCGCGCATCTTTAGAGAACATTACCCTTGATACTGTCGTTTTAGTATGTTTAGTGGCAAACCGTGACCTCAGGCTACATTCCTGCATAATACAGGAAGGATCTTCGGACCATTTGCTACATTTTATGTGTTAAAATGGTAAATTCCTTAAGAAATACAAGTAATAGAAATCTTTTTGTTATGAATAAATACCGTACGATAAAATACAGCAATAATCCATTAAAGGTATTATAACTTTAACCATTGGCGTCTCTAGGATTTATTACATTTTTAATCTAAAATGTGAGATATGGGACCCACAGGAAATGTCAATACAGGTACGTAGTCAGGGTCCAAAAATAAACATAAAAGTCTATACAAATATGTGTTAAAGTTTTTATTTAATTTTTCTATTTTTTAAACTAAATTATAAAACCTAGCTTATGTCTTCCTGGACATAATTTAAGAAAAAAATATTGAAAATTAAAATCCATATTGTTTAATTATACCTTTTGTTTTATTTTTTCTTTAATTTGGCTATAATAAAATCAGATGCGTCGTACTTTTTTCTAAATCCAAATATCTCAAAAGAAAGTTTGCTTTTTTTTAAGTAATCTTTTTAACCATATTGTTAACCCTTTAAAAAGAAAGGGGAAAAAATATTTTCAAAGTCGTTAAACTAAGAAGTTTTACTTTAATTACCCTACCCCGGGAAACCGATTCCCAAAAAATTTCTTATCATTTGTTTTTAACTGGTCGGCCAAGATTTCCCTCCTTATTATAAACAATATATATATATATTATAATATATATATATATATATTATATATATATATATATATATATATAATATATATATATACTATATATAATATATATATATATATATATATATATATATATATATATATATATATATATATATATATATATATATATATAAATATAAAAATATCATATGCTATTGGGTTCAAGGAGAACACTTTGGTAAACAAATATTTGAAATGTGAGAAAAAAAGTATATTTATTTGGGCGCCTCTCCGGGGAAAAATTCGATTTATAAGAGGTAACCCTTTATTTGTATTTTGTCGTTATCAAATTTTATCGTCAAATCCCAAATTTCGCAAAATTATCCATGTTTTTTAAAAATATATAATATTTTTGCAAAATTTGGGATCTGACAATAAAACTTAATAACAATCATTAAAAAAAAACAAATAGAGGATTTGCTGTTGAAAGTCCGATTTTTCGATGGGGGAGGAGGGCACCAAAAAGTAAAAAAAATAATTTCAGAATTTTTTTTTCGCCAAAGCGTTCTCCTTGAAGCCAGCATTTGTTATATATGTATTTGGTGTGGGTTCCATGTCTCTAAAGATAAAATTTTTTAAAAGTCCTAGATTCGCCAATAACTTTAAACAAGAATTATAAGGATAATTTAAAGAGGTATATTGAACGAAATTTAAAGAAGCAAAGGAGATTTATTTAAAAAACAATATTTATTCTTATAATTTTAATAAATGTAATTTTTTTTAACCATTTAAATAATTTAAATATCTATTTTTATTTGTAAACATTTAAAAAACCTTTAGTTTAAAATAAAATAAAACAAACAAAATGTATAATTAATTAAAAGTTTAATTTCATATGTATATGTGTAGCACTGTTTATTTAAATGAAATAAACTGCAATTTAATAAAAAAATAAAATTTCAACAGTTTGTTTAATATTACAAAACTCCAGTCGCTAATATTTAAATATCACTTTGTTACAAAATATTTAAATTTTATTATTAAAACTAAATTTGATATAAAAATATTGAAAAATAGGAAATCTATATTGAATAAAGGTCCCTAAACTTGCTATTAATGATTCATAAAAGACCAAAATGTCAGTTTTAAGGAAAATAAATTTCACATGGTAAAAAATGCTGAGGTAAATTTAATTCAAATTTATAACAATGTATGGGAAAAAATGAAAATGCTTGGATCTATTGATATTATATTGTGAAAACCAACAAAAGTAGCAATCCTTAAGTAACCGTTTACTTTGAAAGTAAATAATTGGTAATTTATAAATAAACTCTTAAACAGCTATTATTATTATAGTATTTTTAGATTAAAGAACGGTACAAACAAAGATGACACTAACTCTAGATGTTAATATGTTTTTCTAGTAGTAGTAGTAGTAGGTACTTAAACTTTGAAAATATAAATCAGCCAATAAAGGCCGATCACGAGACTAGAAATGCTTAGCGAAAACGTTTAAGAATCAGCTAGCAAACCGTGACGCAAACTGAAGTTAGCTGCGATTGCTTAGCAGTGCTACCAATCTTTTAACACTATTTGAGAAAATATGACATTAAGGTTATTGCGAAGTGAAGAACAATAGAATAAACACTCTCGTCTAGCGACATCTCCGCTGGCGAGCTTCTTGACAGTGTTGACACTTGAAACATGCTTTATTATGCAGGGACTCGGCGCGTAATTTAAAAAGTAGGCTTCTTCTAAAAAAAGCATTTAATGTAAAAAAAACAAATTATGGGTCTTTCTAATACGTCTCCACATTTTTAGGTCTGCTATATAATTCGGGAAAATAAAAAGCCGCTTTGCTAACCAGAAGTAACCATGACCGACTAGAACTTAGGGCTTTTGAATTTGTCGAAATTATCCCTACATAGAAGTTATTAACAAACTTTTAAAAACTTTTGATATTGTAAAAGTCATATATTTTTTTAAAGTGTTATTATATATTCCCCGGGTTTTTTCTAATACGTTGTTAAAATTTTGTTTATAACTTCTACAAATAATTTAGACAAATTCAAAGCCCTAAGTTCTAGTCGGTCATGATTAGTTCTGGTTAGCAATGCGGCTTTTTATTTTCCTAATTATATTTCAGGCGTAAAAATGCGGGGACGTATTAAAAAAGACCCCAAATTATTACATTAAAATGTAATTTTTTAGCCGAGTTCCTGCATAATAAAGCATGTTTCGTGTCAACACTGTCAAGAAGCTGGCCAGCGGGGATGTCGCTAGACACGACACAGACACAGCCTAATATTATTTTTCCTATTTCTGTTCTAGTATATTTTTTATACACATTGTAAATTATAAGTAATTCTAATTTTTTAGATATATGGCTAAATGGGATAAGGGGATATTATTAAGCTTTGTGCTTTTAAAAACATAGATTAATTACACGCCTAAAATTATAATATTCAAATGAGATTTTTACCAACCTTTTTAATGCTTGGCAAGCAGTAAAAAAAGTTATTTAACGTAAAAACTGAAACTTAAGCCTTAACGAACTTATGCTACAGCTTCTAAATATGTAAATGTCTGTCAGTTGTAATTTTAATTTTGTAAGTTTAAGCCTAAAGTAAGTCAACGCTCTTAAAGCACAGGGGAAGTATCTTAAGCAACAATATAATACCTCTCAAGTTTGTACACTGCTGTTAAATACCAAATATATCATATTTCTGAAAGCCATTAGGCATGCACCAAGAGCTTCGAAAATTGAGAAATTAAGCCCATTTATGTGTTGCGAAATCTATAAACTATGTTAATGTTCGTTATGTCTCACCTCGGGGTGTCGATAAGATCTATGGAGGAGGGAGACCATAAATAGTTTAATAAATCATATTTTAGTCACGGAGGATTACGTTGGTTCGAACCCTAATAAAGCTACTTATGTAGCTTTTTTCGTACGTATTAAATGTCTATAGTAGCGGTCGGCAATCTTTTGCCATATTTTTTTATGTATCAATAATATTAAAAATAAAAGTTTGTTTGTCAAAAACCCCCTCGAAGTCATAAAATCTTTCATTATACTTTGTTACAAAATATTTTAATTTTGTTATTAAAAATAAATTTGATATAAAAATATTGAAAAATTGGAAATATATATTAGATAAACGTCCCTAAACTTGCTATTAATGAATTATAAAATGCCAACATGTCACTTTGAAGGAAGAATAAACTTTAGACGCTTGAACTGATTCGGTATCTGTATTAAAATACATTTCATCTTATTATTTATACAAATTGAAATTTAGTCCTACTACTGCGACGTTTTTACAATTCAGCAAACGGTCCAGACTTTTCTCTTTAATATGTTTTTTTAAAGCTTGTTTTTTACTTGAAATGCTTTTTGTCAGTGTGCATATCAGATATTAATTTATGTTTCCCTTAAGGCCTTATATTCAGCAGATTTAACTCATGAGTTAAATCTGCTGAGTTAGATATTTATTTATTCTATGATAAAGTAGCCGGTCCTGTAAGTTGGTATGTTTCTCGGACCTTAATGTCACAGATTTTAGTTTTGGCACGAAATTTATAAAATTCAAAATGTTATGCATAACGTTTATTCGTTTGAAAATCAAACGGGGCCGCAAGTAGAAGGTCCATGGAGCCACGAGTTGCTTACTGCTGGACCATAGTAAACTTAATTTGGATATTTTGGTGTTGTTTAAAATATGAATATAATATTATGGTATCCTACAGAACATATACAGGGTTGACTAAAAATACGAAAAAAAATCTATAAAAATAGGTCTTAAACTTCTTAACTTTTGAACTTCAGGGCGGTAAAGTTTAAAAAAATATATTTTATAAATTCAGGTTTTTCAAAACTTTTTTACAACAGTACTTGTTATCATGTGCTACACTGAAAAATGATTGAAATCTGCAACCCTCGATGATTTTTTCATTGTATTGTTTTTTCTTTACGAACAAAATGTATACAAAAGACAAAAATGCTTCTAAGTAAGTAAAACCTACAAAAATCATAAATCGGAAATTTTTAACTCCATAAAAAGGTACGGTGGAAAAAAGCATTAATCCTTGCAGATTTTTACCCTCTCCTAGGATAGCAGATGACTACAAATATTGCTAAGAAAAGCCTGGAAAATAGAAATATCTATAACGAATTTCATGCGTCCATGTTTATCCACGTTTATGAAATAAAATATGTTAATTTTTCTTCTTAAAGCTTTACCGCCTTGCAGGTCAAAAGTTAAAATGTTTAAAACATTATATGCTTGGGGAAATTTTTTTTCATAATTTCTTTCACAGAGTCGGTCTTTGAAATTTAAGGCAATATTGAAGAAACACCCTCGTTACCTTTCATTTTAAATGAGTGCCAATACCACCTATTTTATAGAAAAAAATTAATAAATACAGAAACCTAATAAGATGTAACGATTTAATAAAAACTGTATAAAAATTATTATATTATATAAATATATTTAACAATTTTGTTTTTCGATCTTCTGTTTTTTGTATCTTTTGCACATAATTAACAAATTCTGCAGAAAATAGGTATTTTAATTACCTTTAAGTCAAAAAAAAATATATTGGGATAATATTACAGAAAAACAGATGTACTAAATATACCGACGTAGAAGTAAAGAAAAAAATAAAATAAAAATATTTTAGAGAGTATTTTTTTTAAATTTTGAAAACAGAATGGACAAATCTTTAAATTAACGGCAGTGTTATGAAAATGCATTATCTAACTTATAAAAACATCACTAAAAATCAAATTGTAATTTTTTTTAAATAAAAATCTTTTACTCTGTAAATTACTACAATGGGCGGTCACCCTAAGGATCCCTCTATAATATAAAACGATGCCTAAGGGGGCATGTGCAAAATGATAAATTGTTTTTAATTGAATATATATATATATATATATATATATATATATATATATATATATATATATATATATATATATATATATATATATATATATATATATATATATATATATATATATATATATATATATATATATATATATAAATATCTCTAAAGTGCAGGTCTTAAAATTGAATTTTAGATTGAATTAGACGTTTTTTATGGAACTAATCATTTTTACCAGTGGGACGTCTATTACTTATTTTCTCATGCGTGCTTTGACATAACAGCTTTAAAATGATGTGTTTTCGTCTGTTATTTTGATTCACAAATAATGTAGCAGGTTTTACAATAAAGAAGAACTTAATCAAAGGTCGTGGGTTTACATGATATAAGAAGCATAATACTTCTTTATTTTTAATTTATTAAAAAGAAAAATAAAGCTGACTTTCAAGAAGAAATACTAGCAGTTTTTTAATAAGTCAATAATTTATAACGATTTTTTAAAATTAACATTACAAATAGAATTGTAATAAATATTTAGGTCTCGTTTATACTATTTTAATTTTTGGCACGATTTTACCTTGACAGTAATGGGTACAGTTTTTACAGGTTAATGAAAAAAAGAAATATTAGGTTTTGTTTTCAAGGTGTTACTATTTTTAAATATTTTCAAATGTCAGTTATATTCAGAATACGTAATGAACTAAATTTTGCAGCTCATCATGAATACAATAATTTTAGTAAGGTTAAATTAAGCAAACAGTTTAAAATAAAAGTAAATTGTGTAGGATAGTAAATTTTTTTTACCAGAACAATTGGTTAAAAACCAGAAAACTTATTTTTAAGTTAAATTATTTCTATAAAAATGTATAGAATAATAAATTAGTAAATAATAAATATACTTTATAAGGTAGTATAAATAGGGTTTCCCTATTGATAACTTGGTTAGCGATAAAGAAACAAAGTTGTTTAAGGTAGTGAACAAGTAGTATTTTTCTTAATTAATTACTTCGGTGTAAACAGTAAAAATATATTTAAGGGTGTTCTAAAATGGACAAATATAACTCTATAAAATTAATATTGCATAGTTAATAAAAAAGTTTATAATTTTCGACTAGATCAAGTAGCTATTAAAATGAATTCATTTGGCTAATAAATTAGTTTTCTCTAATAACATTATTATAATTTTACGGGTATATCTTAGCAAATAATATATACAGTATGTCCACGGAAAAGGTGTTGAAGAGAAAAAACTTTTTTATTTTTGATTTTATCGAAAAAAGCTACTTTGATAAAAAGTTTTGTACTTTAAGAGAAGATTGAATGGAAACATTTAACATATTTATACGCGGTGTTCAGAAAATTGAAAAACTTAAAATGGTACAGGAGTAAAGTGCATTTATTTGAAAAGATATGGAAATAAGTTACTGGGAAAGTTGTTCAAAATTAAAAGGTAGTTTTTAATACCAATTTTCAAAAAAATCGGCCTACTTTTATTTTTTGAGATTAAATTTATTTAAATATCAATTAAAATTTTTAATATCAATTTATTATCAAATTTTTTGCTGTTAAGTAAGCATTTAAAGCTGCCGGTACTGCAGCTAATGAATTATAAAAGCGATGTGTCAATAAAGCTTGTACTAGTACAAAAATTTGAAATTAGTTAATTAATAATAAAATTTTAATCACAAATAAATAAAAGTGGGCCGATTTTTTTAAATTGGTATTAGAGACTACCTTTTACGTTTAAACAACTTTTTCTAGTAACTTATTTTCATATCTTTGCAAATAAATGAACTTTACTCTTGTACCATTTTAAATTTTTTCAACTTTCTGAACACCGCGTATAAAATATGTTAAATGTTTCTATCCCAATCTTACTTTAAGATGTAGCAACATTTTTATCAGGAGTAGCTTTTTTTGATAAAATTAAAAATAAAGAAGTTTTTCTTATTCAACACCTTCTCCGTGGACACACCATGTCCATGGAAAAGGTATTAAATAGTAAAAAATTTCTTTATTTTTAATTTTATCAAAAAAAGCTACTTTAAAAAAAAATTGCTACTTCTTAGAGTAAGATTGCGATAAAAACATTTTACAAATTTTATACGCGGTGTTCAGAAAATTGAAAAAACTTTAAATGGTTCAAGAGTCAAGTGCATTTATTTGAGAAGATATGGAAATAAGTTACTAAGAAAAGTTGTTCAAAAGTAAAAGATAGTTTCTAATACCATTTTTCAAAAAATCGGCCTACTTTTATTAATTTGTGATAAAAATTATTTTAATATTAATTATCTAATTCCAAATTAACAACTCATTATTGTACTAGTAGGCGTTGATAGTGACAAGCTTTATTGACACTTCGCTTTTATAATTCATTAGAAGCAGTACCGTCAGCTTTAAATGCTTACTTAATAGCAAAACATTTGATAAAATTAATATTAATAATTTAAATTTATATTAAAATAAATTTAATCAAAAATAAATTAAAGTAGGCCGATTTTTTCGAAAATTGGTATTAGAGACTATCTTTTAATTTTAAACAACTTTTTCTAGTAACTTATTTCCATATCTTTTCAAATAAATGCACTTTTCACATGTACCATTTTAAGTTTTTTCAATTTTCTGAACACCGCGTATAAAATATGTTAAATGTTTCTATCCTAATCTTACTCTAAGAAGTACCAAAATTTTTTATCAAGAGTAGCTTTTTTCGATAAAATCAAAAATAAAAAAGTTTTTTCTCTTCAACACCTTTTCCGTGGACATACTGTATACAGTAGACTCGCGCTAACGTGAACTCAAAAAGTTTTGGTCTAGTTCACTTTATCAAAATGTTCACATTATGGAGATTATATTAAAAAAAATAATAAAAATATTTCTAACGCATTCTCCGCACGTTTTAATGTGCACTTTTTTATTCTATTAGGTCTTAAACTCTCTGTAACCACTTTTAGAATTATTTTCTCCTTATTATTTTATTCCACATATATAGTTGATTTTGCTATTTGATATTTCTTCAACACTCATACCATTTTTATGCTCTTCCAACACACAAATCTGAACAGGTTTACTAAGATTTCCTAAAATTCACATTTCGAAAATTGTTTTTGTTCAACTATAGAATTAAATAATATTTTAGTGTTCAATTACTTATTGTATATATATATATATATATATATATATATATATATATATATATATATATATATATAAAATATTGATGTTTTTAGAACAGAAATTTTTTACAAAATAAAAGCCTATCTTAGAGTATCAAATATTTCCTCTTCCTTTCCTTCCTCTAAAAGTTCACTCTATCTAATCGCCTATAGCAAAAAATTATTTTATTTTTCCTAGACTCTATGAGCATACTTGATATAATTAAACAATAAACGGCTTTTAAAAATGCAATAAAATATTCAGGTTTTTAATAGCGCAACCTTATAAACTACCCCTAAAATGCTACAAGAAGTTCTTTCTTGTCATTAAAAACAGGGTCATTTAAAGAGGAAATGCAAAATTTTTATAAGACTAGAAGAAAGCATATTTTTGAAACATATTAAGTTTCTAAAATAATTGCATAATTATATTTTTCCTAGCCACTATTTGCTAACAAGCTAGTTATTAATAGTATTGGAGACAGCAACATTAATTATCTCGAAAATTTACAGCTTAACTGGGATAAAGATGTTGGTAAGTTCCTAATTAGGAAATAAATTACTTAAGTCGCATATTAAACATTTTGTCTGATGTACTTTATCCTTCATCAGCTTAGGGATGAAGGGATATAACTACGTAAGGGTTTGTTGACGAAGATAGCACGTTTGGGATGGAAAAGGTGTTAATGGGGGTCGTAAAAAACTATTAAGGTTTTAGGGGCGTATTTTAGTCGCATACGAATCGTTCACCCCTTTTTAAGGATGTTAACTAACCACAACATTTTAGTTTATTTTAAGCAGTATTTTTTATCAAAGTAAAAACAGTTAAGATTTTTACTTTATTTACTGAAATGTTTAGAGGTGATGTAAGTTATTTTAATACAGTAAAGGAGGTAAAATCACGAAACGCAAATTTCGGGCAAAAAGCAGGTACTTAAAGTAATTTGAATTATGCTAAGAAAGGTGCCCATTATTGAATTAAACAGCTTCCGATACTGGGAGAAAGGGTAGGCGGCGCAGGGGGGGTCTTTTAAATTGGGGATGAAAAATTACTTACCAAATAAATTATCGTTTTTTATTATAAAATACAACTTTTAATAAAAATGAACCCCTTCCAGTAAAATTGTGATTTTTGCCAAAAAATGTTACATTGTTTAAAGTTTTTTTAAAATTTAAAACAGAAAATATATATTAAAAAAATTATGTATTATATATATAAATATTTTTTATATTTGACAAATAAAAAAATTTTTTTTTAATTTTTGTACGATGAGTATCAAAAGAGATATGGCCTGGCAAAAATAGTTGCTTAACGAAAAATGAAGAGACCGGATGTTCTGGCGTAAATACCCGGGAAAAATATTACTTCCACAAAAAAACTTTTACCATTATTTTGCAAGAAGACAAAATTTGAAAATTTTGAGATCAACCAGAACTGTTTAAAATAAGCAGAAAAAAGTTATGGGCAAATAAACTTTTTCAAATTTTTTCATGGTAATTTTTAACGCCATCGGGACTGTGTTGTTTGGGAAAAAATAATCCTTTAGTAAAAGTCAGAACACATGTCCCTTTAATATGTCCAGTCATTTTTAGCCCTATCGGATAATTATTTTTTATGTTTTGGACTGATAAATTGTGGGTCAAATTTGGTTTTTTCTGTAAGACATTTTCAGTTTTTGGCCAAAAGCGTATAAAGTATTTTTTTAAACAGCCAAACTTTGTAGCCTTTATTCAGAGTTGTTTTTTTTTCATCAATCTTTCTTCTGTAAGAGATTTGGCCGTTTAAAACTGCATATTTTATGTTTGCAACGGTCAATGTTTTTTTTTTGGGTAAAATTATAACAAAATGGTCAATCCAATTGAAATTTGCCAACACCTGACATTTCGAAGATAACCTTAGCTCTAAAATGGTTCATTGTACATTTTGTTATTATTAGCTAAAAAAAAATTTTTCGCAATTACAATTTTTTTTCGGTTTTATTTAATTTAGGGATAGTTTTTCCGTAGCTAAGGGGGGTTAGTGATTTCTTTTTACTGAAAATATTGTTAGTTTGTCGGTCCTAAAACAAAAAGTTGCAACAAAAAAAAATTATAACGTTTTTTTTCTTTTTTTTTAAATTTAGGGGTACTTTTTACCCCCTGGGAAAGGGGGAGGGGTAATGAATATCATGATAGTCAAAATACGATAAAATATTTTTAAAAAATTGATTAAAAAACAAAAAGAATAATCTAAGGTCATGTTTTTTGAATTCTATCTTATTATGGGGGTAGTTTAAACCCCCTATTATATGCCTTATATCTCAATTTCAGTGCATAATAAAAAAATAAAGAAAATATTCTTTCTAATTATTCTGAAAAAATGGCATTTATTTGATAATCTGAGCTTTATTTCCAAAGTATTTAAAAAAAAGGGTAGTTCTTACTGTTTTAAGGGTTTAAAAATTTCTGACATTAAAATCGTAATCAGTGACCCAAAAAACCCCCCGGTACCTTTTTTTCATAAATTTTTATTGCCCTTTTCAACAAAATCTGCGGTAAAAACCTTTTTAATTTTAAATCTGTTACCACCTTTTTGACACAAATTTCAAATGGATCTGATTTGCCCGAAATTACTGCTTCATTTTACAAAAAATACCTCATTTCCTGTACTATTTCGGAAATGCTTTTCTCGTTAGTTCTGTATAAAATGAGGTATTTGGGAAAATTGGGACGTAATGTGTTTGTTTTTGGCTTTTGATGTGACCCTTTAAAAAATAGTTAATTACTTTTTGAAAAACAACGAATGTGTCATTACCAAGTTATATGCCTTTCAAGTGTCTAATTAAGGTTATCAGAAAGGGATTTAACTATTTGTTAACAATACTTTTATTAGAAACCTAGAGATAATAACATATTATTGGGTGATAAGCAGATTTTAACACAGTTAATTGGTTTTTAAAATTTATTGTTCACAAATTAAACAAATAAAAAAAAGACATTGTGAAATATGACAAATTTCTACAGAAATATAAGATAAGCCTCTAGAGTAAGTAGGTCATTAACGACATAAATAATATAAGGAAACTTTTATTTAAACATAATACTAGAGGTCAAGGAAAATAAATGATTGCATGTGGTAAGTATTCACCATTAAATGTCAAAAGGCATTATAATGTAAATCTGGGTGTAAAAATTAAATATTATGCAGATATCTAGACATTAATCGAGAATGTTGTTAAGTCATAAATGAGGTTTGAGATATACATAATTAAATGTTGTTTTGCATTTTAGTTGTAAAGATAATTATTAAGTTTAACACACATAATAAATCACGTAACTAAACTTTTTCTTAACTACTGCATTTATTATTGTTCTTGCTTTAAAAAATAAACATATTATTGAAGTATTAAATTTCAGTGTAACTAAGTTAAAAGAAATAAATGAAGTGAAATATAGCGATCTTGATAGTTTAAGAAGTAGTCCAGTAACTGAAAACCTGAAAGTACCCAAAGCTGTAAATAAATCTGTACAGTTTTCATTTGTGGGCGCAATTCTTAGGTCTTCGCGGATGCTTTTGAGCGAGAAAAAGTTTATCACGATTCCAACGTGGGAACCCGCTGAAAATGACCCCCCAAAGTCCCAAAAATGAGTTTCTTGCGAATATCTGCCAAAATAAGCGACTAAGAAAATTTTTGTTTAAACAAAAAATGAAAGTAACCTCGAAATCTACAAAAATGGTCCATACCATTTTTTTCGCAACAACAAAATTTTTTGCAAAAACAGCCGTCGAAAAATCCATTACATTCCACACTGGATAGATGTGGCTAAACGGCTAAAAAATGTAAATGAGCAAAACAAATTTTATTCAAAATGCAAAAAAGATTGTGAAGAAAATTTTCTGGGATTATTAAACATTTGCTATGGTCTCATTATAAAAAAAAATGTTAATAACAAACAATTTTTTCAAAAAATATTAATAAATTAATGAGATACTCTCAAAGTATTGTGAAAAAAAACACTATGACCGCCTTTTTTAATATTCTATAAAAATCAGAATGGACCCAAACTCATATTCAATGATAGGTACGGGTTGTCCTATTCCGATAAACTCTAAATGATTAAAAAATGTACATTATTGTCCCAGTAATAGAACAATTTGTCCGTCCGCTTGTAAGTAAATCCATGAAGATAGCGGCATTCTAGCGGTAGAGCGGCAGCTAAAATAAAAGGACTTTTGGGTCCCGTTATCTCGAAAACTATCGATTTTTCGAAAAAAATTATAAGGACCATTTTTGTACACTATAAGGCGATCTTCCTTTTTTGTTTAAACAAAAATTCTCCAATTCGTATATTTTGGCAGATATTAGCGGGAAACATATTTTTTGAGACTAGATGAGCCATTTTCAGCCCTTTCCCACATGTTAATGTTGATAAACTTTTTTTCGCTCGAAAGCATTCCCAAAGACCTAAGGACTAAAGAATGTTTCTGCTAATTTTAAGTCCAGAGGGATGTTTTTATACAAACTACTTAAAAGAAATTAAAGGTGCTTATTATTTAGAGTAAAAACAGTAGAAAATAGGAAAGGCAAGTTGCTCGTGTGTCAGAGCCAATCTATGTTTGGGAGATGGCTTTCTCCGGACCTACAAATTTCTTTTGTTTATCTTTCTGACTCTTCACGAAAGTTTCTTGAAGCCTAAGAACCAGCTACTGTGGGTGCCGGTTTATTATATTAGATGGTTAACCTCTGACCGAGAAATGAATCTAAATCGCCTGCATGACAGGTGGAGACGCTGTCCACTGCGAGTAAGACGAATATAGCATTTTTACTCAACTAATTTTCTATAAAAAAGCAAAATTTTTACACACTTTATGCTCATTAATCTAATTAACTAAGGTTCCAAAACAATAAAAAACTATTTAGCCAATATTATCGATTTAATTAGTATTTAACCATAAACAAGCCTAGTCATTTATAAGATTTATGAGATTATAAAGAAAAAATCTTATTAAAGAAATTTGTAATCTTTTAATTTTATGGAACATCACGAAGTGTCTTTTATAATCCTAAATCTAGCATTCACACCTACAGATTATAAAAACGGAAATATGAGGCGGCTTATTAGAGGATGTAAAGGTAAAAGCCTAAAAATATTTAGGAGTCGGTGTCCTTTTTTATGATGATTATATTTGAAATACGAATTGCCTAGTAATATCTTTTTATATTATGCATAAGCCAGGCACTAGTTTTTAAAAAGTAAAAAATTAGTATTCAAGTCGTAGAAATATAAAGAAGTTGTTTGATCATAGAATAGTACGTACGTATCAGTTTATTTATGTGGATAATAAAAAAATGCCTTATCAGAAGCAGCTTCTGGCAATTTAAGTATTTGATTTAAACATTTTCAGGCTAATAATATTTTTTATATTGTTATTTTTATTTAAAAATAATTTAAAAACAAAAATTGTTTCGTTTAATGATAATTTGACATTTCTTTGCTCTTGATTAATTAGGACAAAAAAAAGTTGTATGTGCTTTTATTTAGAAATTTTTGTGGATTAACTAAAATAAAATTAAAATAAAGTAGCTGGTTATAGCCATTTCCATGTAATAAAATTAGAAAAAAAATGAGAAAGGTTTTTGAATCTAACAACAACGTACAAATAAAAAGCTAATAGGATAAAATGCTTAAACTGTTAATACTATATATAATTTTAACTTGAAATTACTAAATATTCCCCTTATTAGTCAAAACCCGATTCCTCGAAGTATTATCTGTTTTTTCAAATATTAAAAAAGGGGCTTATTTTTAAATAAACAGTTAAAGTAATAATTTTGTAACAAAAGAACAAAAAAAACTAAAGTTTGTGTTACAATTAAAGTTTTAGAACATCGAACACTGGGGAGTGTACACAGTCTATTTAATTAATTAACAAATTAGTAAACATCTGGTACTTGCAATAAAAATATTTAATTTTCTTTCTTTAAATAAAAATAAAAACTTTTTATATCTGAAAACATATGGTCAGTTTCTAGGTAATGATAAGCAATATTTAAAGCCGTTTTAGCAATGTATATATCTAAATATTTTTTCTACAAGCTTGCGGAAAACTATACTTTTCCGCACTAATCTGCGTGCGGAAAATAGCACTTTTCCGCACTAGTGCGGAAAAGTGCGGAAAAGTAGAATCTTTTAGCTTTTGAAACATAAATTAGAATCTAATTATAAAAGAATGCATAATTTTGCTAATAATAGTTATATATTTGAAGAAACTGAATTTTGCTGTAATTTTGCAGCCTTTTTATTACATTTATTAAATAAAATAAAATAATCCTAATTTACCAAATCTAATAGTACATATTTTTAATAACTCCATATAAATTATCAAATAATTCATAGCAACCAACTAATTGTTTATGCATCTATCAAAAATTAATTTTCTGTCATGCATTTTTCAACCAAATTGGAGAATCATTTTCAATGGATTCTGACGACGATTTACCAGCATCGATTATCGAAGCAGCAGAAATAGCAAGTATAGATCTCCTGCCCATGAAATCTCGTCACAGGTATGAAAAAGAATTTGTTATGTTGTATGCTGGTGTCAAAGTAAGGGTGTGAAGTCTTTTAAAGAAGAGATTTTTCTGGCCTATTTCTCTTATTTATCAAAAACATGTAAACCCAATACATTATGGTCTAGATACTCTTACGAAAGAACATAGATTTAAGCAAGTTTTTCAAAGTGACGACTTATCTTAAAAAACAAAGCGTTGGTTTTAGACCCAAAAGGCTAAAGTCTTTTTAAGAGAAGAACTATCGAAATTCATGGATGAAGCGCCAGATGATATTTATTTACATATAAAAGTGGCTACGATTTTTGGCTTAGCGGGCGCTTGTCTTAGAGAGGAGTTAACAAAAATATGTCTGGACCATATTAAAGACCAAGGAAATTTAGTATTGTTACACATCCCTGACTCAAAAAATCACAGCTCTCAGCTTTGTCATTTTTGGAGATGCCGAAAATGAAATTTTTTTAAATATATATAGAAAGTATGCCAGTTTAAGAAAGCCGACAACACCACATAGACGATTTTTTGTGAACTATAAACACGGAGTGTGTAAGGTATTAATGCCAATACAGTACAATGTATTGGCATTAATACCTTCGGAAAAATGCCATCGGAAATAGCGGCCTATCTCAAACTTCCTAACCCGGAATTGTATACTGGGCATAGATTTCGCCGGTCCTCTGCAACATTTTTCGCAAACTCCGGAGAACAAATATCCAACATTAAACATCTTGGAGGCTAGAAGTTTACATCAGTCGCTGAAGGATACCTCAAGAATTCAACAAATTTTAGAAAGGATATTTCAAACAAAATACTTAATTTACCGAAACCCTTTCCACTATCCAGAAACAAGCGTTAATTCCATCTTCCAATGTATTAAATCTTTCGGTTCAAGAAACTACTTCCATAGTTGCAAAAGATTGGCTCATTAAGAACCCAACGCCGCCGCCGTCAACGTTTTCTACAGAAAAGCAACTCGCGTCAGCAATAAATTTGCAAAACGCGACCAATTGCACTTTTACTATAAATGTTAATAATAATAATTAGTGTATAAATTCCTTCGTTTATAAATAATATTTTAATCATAAATCTTTAAAATTTTGTTGGTTTTTTCCTCTCGCTTGTAGAAAAAATATTGTAAGTTTGTAAAATAACTACTAATAATTTCAGTAAATATAATGGTAAGACACTAAATAGTGTTTTTGTTCTTTCCTATTAATAAGATTAAATATTTAAAAATATTTTTATTTTCATGTAACTCAAGTAAAAAACAAAACGGTTTTTAGTTATCTTAATTGTTTTTAAATAAGCACGTATCACGTATCATTTCCTAACACTAAGATAAAGTAATTAGTCTTATGTCTATCTCCACCCGTTAATCCTAAATTTGTATTTTTAAAGTGTGTTTATAATCTCAACCTTTTATTTAAAATACCGTAAATTACGAAATATTACTTTAAGACCCGTTCGCCTACAAAATATAGATAAACTACAAACTTGTTTTAATGAGATCCGTAATAATTCTTTATGTCTCAATATTATGGTAATTTAATTTTCTAGCAAGAGACAACTTTTTTTTTTAATTTAACTACTTGTTTAGTAATAATTTGTGTTTAACATTATAGTTCAAACTTCAATAACATTTTGTAAGTGGTTAATGATGTTGTTTGTCGTAGAAACGTGTTAATAATTAGGTAAAAAACAGTACAAAATATTGACAAGAAGTTTGAAATGTATGTTTCTAAAAAAAAATACTGAGGTATCCGTGGAATCGAGAGGTGAGTTCGACAGAAACAAAAATCTGCGTTTTTGCACAATCTATCAGCTCTGCAGTCTAGTTGTTCATATATTTTTATTATTTTGTATACTTTTGTTTAACAAAGGCACATTTTTATGATTTTCGTTACCAAAATTGGATTTTTTTATGCGTTATCTTTTACGAAATCTCCTGGAAAATCATTTATATATTACGTTTCACAATAATTTGTTGATTTCTTGACCGCAATAAAATTTAAATTATAACCCTCAGTGGAAAACCCAACCGCATCTTTTGAAAGGGTACAGGTCCTGATTACCTACTAACATTAATAGTTTAGGTTAGCTATTTGGATGCTCAATAACACACACAAAAATACCTTGACAAAGCCCAAACGATTAATGAACTAAGACGAAAAGACTCTTCTTTATATTTAACACCTGCAATTTGCCTATAACCTACAGAATATACTAAAAAGTAGGTACAATAATAAATAAAGAAAATTTAGTCCGGACCTACTTGCGGGTACCCAAAGTATATTGAGTTTTACGACTAACAGTAGCAGGTAAAACGAGAAATCAACGAATTATTGTGGAACGTACTGTACTACAAATCTTCAGAATGTTTCATGCATTTAAAATGCATGCAAAATTTAGTTTTCCTTGAGAAATCACATTCATTTATTTTTATTGTTATTTGACACTCGTGTGGATACTTTTTGTCAAACAATAATAAAAATGAATTTATTTCACAACATAAGCAACATTTTTCATGCAAAATTTTCGATCATTTCGAATGTACTTAACATTACTACAGAATATTTTTTGTCAAAAATGCGTAGAAAGACAGACACACGTACCCTAGTTTATTTGCATTTCTCTAAAAGCGCCTGCGGTTACCAACAAAATTAGAAGCAATACAAAAATATTCATTCTTTATTTTAATTTTCTTAAAAGTAATGCTTGATACAAAAATAAGCCCATCTCACTCTTAGTCATGTGCTTTAATACTATTTAATTTTGTTTTTTAAAAAAAGTTATATAATTTTGTATACTTTTGTTTAACAAAGCCACATTTTTATAGTTCTCGTTGCCAGAATTAGATTTTAAGCGCTATCTTTTACGAAATCTCCTGGAAAATCATTTATACTTAAAAAGACCTTCACATAGCACGAATATTGGTGCCCACACTGTAAACATACCAAACTTAGCTTAAAGAATATTCGATGTAATTTTTAAAATAAATATTGTCATATTTTTGAATCTAGGTACTTCTAAAATTCCTTTGGTCCTGTACAATTGTATTGATTTAGTATTTTCGTAAAGGAAATGTCAGTTATATATAACATATTAATTTAATAAAGGGATCTTATATCTCGTTAGTCGAATAATGATGTGCCAGATACGGTATCCCATGTTGTCAACTTGTCATCATGGTTTTAATATCGTATAATTAATCTAAAATATCCCATTTCCTGAAAGCCTATACTACTAAGATATTTTATGTATAAAATTAAAATTTTCACAATGTTTAAAATATTTTTTGTACGTCTGTTATTTCATAAATAATTAAAAATATTTGGATCTTTTATTAAGTTGCCAGATAAATTTTTTGACAGAAATTCTATCAATATGTTTGTTTATTTAGGTCACAAAAATAACCTCTAATAATTTATCATTTAAGTAAGTTTTGTTCTATTCAAAATTTATAAGTTTGTTTTGCTTATACTGACAAAAATTTCACAATTCAAACCGGCTGAAATTTCTTAGACTACCCTAGACAATACTTTTGAAAAGATTATTCAAAAGGGTATAAGATAATGGAAACTAGGGAAAAACTTATACAAAAGAAAACTAAAAACAAGGCTAAAAGAAACCTATTTTCTTTTTCGGGACCCACAATGGTTAATGTTTCATTTTTAAACATCCGGAGAAGAGAAACTCGCAGAAAACTATTTAGGTTTCGGGTTAGCAAAATTGAGCTTTAGTTGTGTTCTCTCGCTTGGAAAAATACAAAAGTAAGATATTTATTAGAAAAAATGTGTTTGTCAAAAGAGATGCTTTGTGTACGATGAATCTGAATGTTTGTTAAAATAATAATGTTGAAAGGGTATAGTTATAGCTTTATACCTTCAAATAGCTAAATAACATTAGCAAAAAATTAATTTCAATGTTTTTTAAGTGTTTTTAAGATTCCATCTATATGCTGACACCCTTATAGCTCATAGTTTTCGTTGAATTACTCTAAAATATAGAATAAGATTCTCTTTATTAACCTAAAACAAATTGTATTTTTCGAGGTTTTGTCCTCTCAAAAAATCAGCTTTTTAACAGTATAAACCAAAGTATTGGTAAATAATCTTAATTTTCCATAAATACGTCGTCAATCAACGTCGAGCAAAAATAATAATATGTAAAGTAGCTTTTTATAATTGCAATAAAAAATTTTAACAGCAATTTGTATTTAATGCAAAAATATGACGTAAGACAAATTAATATCTCGTTATTCATTTCTACACGATTGTTTTCAAGTTTTTATACTGCACTGCCATTAAATAAGTATTTATTTACATCGTTGATAGGTTATAATTTAAAATACAATTTAAAGGTGGAGAATTAGTTGTTCTTAAGCTTAAAACGTAATGTTTTGTTGTTAATTGCGCAATAATCCTTAGAACGCGTAACTTTGTGTGGTTGATACGTTAGGTTAAAATGGTGAGACGAGAACCGTAGTAGATTTAGGCTTTGGTAATTAACACTTAGTTGCAGTTTAAGAGCTACTAGCAGAAGACACACATACTGTTGGATGATTTTGGTGGAGTACTATGCAGTTTAATAATTTAAATGTGCTACTGAAATATCGAACTATTCGAATAGTTCAAATTATTCGAATTATTTAAATTATTCGAATATTCGATTTCAAAATCAAATCAAATAATTCGTATTCGATTCGTCTCGAATAATTCAAAACTTCAAATATTCGCACACCCCTAGGATGAACGGAAGATAAAGTTTAAAATATTTATATGCATAATAAGTGACAAAATCATCTCTTTACAGCTTATCCACTGCAACACTGACAAGAAATCTGAAAGTATTTTGATCTTCAGCTCTTCGTTTAGGAAGCAAATATTGCATAATTATTTTGGATGGAGAAATTATCATAAATGATTAAAATTGCACTAAACTTATGTAGTTTAAGTTTCTAAGTTATAGTTACATTAAGTAATAAATATGGCGTTAATTTTTAAACGCACATATTTGCTATATTTTTGATGTCAATCATTAGTTTTTTGCACTACATGTTTAAAAAAATAATAATTTACTTGCTTTTGTGTATCAAATTACCTTTTTATAACTATATTCTGGAGTTGTTTTAGGTTACTAAATTCAAATTCTTGTGTATTGTAACAAGTAAGTTAATAATTGAATTCAAGATGCATATAAAGAGCTTAAAATTATGTGTTTTTCCCCCAATTGCGTTGTTTCAGGAGAAAACGTGTCTTGCGTAGACTGCGTCAAAAAAATTTTCTGTTTTTTTTTTTAATTAAATGTATCTTTAAAGTTTCTTTGATTTTTTATATCTTCCAAAAATTGAGCTCAGTATCTAAAAAATTGAGCTGCTGGACCCCCCCCCCTTTTTCATTTGAAATACATAGCAACTCCTCTTTCCATGTGGAAGGTCAATTTTTGAGATATTGAGCTCATTTTTTTAAAGAATTTTTTTATATCAAAGAAACTTAAAAGATAAGGTTTAATCGAAAAAAAAACAAACTTTTCTCAGTCTAAGTCTCACAGTCTAAGTTTCAAAAATCAAACCACTTATTTTAGTTTATACTTTTTTTCCAGAACTATTACAAATGGCATACAGGGTGTAAAAAGTATGATGCTCATCATTTAATGGGCGATAGTGAAGCTCAAAATAAGTTGACAGATTTTTTCTCTAAACGATGTTAAAGTCATGCACTTTGAAGGCAGTTAATTCTGTAAACTGTAACAACTGGAAACTTTTGTCTTAATCGCTTATCAGTAGATTCATTTAATTATAAAATGAACTAAATTTTAAATGTTTTAGTCTACAAATAACAAAAAATAAACAATTTTTCAACAATTGTTCTCCAAGTTAAAAATTTAAAAAACAATTGACAACAGAGCGCTACCTTTGTGCGTAAAGTCAGTTGTACAAAGAAGCTCACCGATCCGGCCACGATATTTTTGTTTGTTTTTAAATTGGGAAAATATGCTGATAAGTTTTAAATTCAAGACGTATTGCAAGTGTACCAAAGAGTGATGAAAACGGAATATGTGCGACCGAGAAATCTTATTCTTTAAGCAAAACAAAGCATAATAATTTGTGTTCTTAAAATGGATATTAAGCCTATTCTTGTGGTAAGTACAATTATTTTTTAATTACAAATAAAAACCAAACAATAATTGATTGTTTTACTTAAATTTAATATCAAAATAAATTGCAGAAAGTAATTTTTTTTATTTGTATGTAAATGAACATCTCCTTGAAAAAAGTGTAAACTTGCAAAAACACACAAAAAATGTTCAAAGTTGAGACTCGCTTCGACGAAACAGGCGCGGTGTTGCCAACTTTTTTAAACTTTGAAAGGGCATATTTCGAATACAATTAACTTTTGACTTATATGTTCTTGGCTTTTTCGACTTGTTTTGAGCTCCTCTATCGCCCATTAAAATCGTGAGCATCATACTTTTTACACCCTGTTTTTCTGTACTTTACTAAAATCTTTAAAAAAAGGAAAAAAATGTTCTCATCTAGAAATTTAAGTTTTCTTTTAATACTCAGAACAATGTATGCCCTCTGGATAAAAGACTACAAATAATAATACATTTCGTTTTGGAGTGACTTTAAACTCTTTACTTTGTATTTGCCCATGATTTAAGTCTATCTCTAATATGATTTTAATGCCGCAGTTAAAATTTAAAATGTAAAAACTATTTCGTAGTTTAATTGAATTACTGCAAAAAATCAACAAAAAATGTAACGCTTTAAAGTTGGCAATGTGATTTTTAACCGCACGTTTAAAATTTTAACTTCAGAGCTTCAAAATTGTTTTAACTTTTAGTGTAAATTTATCAATTGGAAAAAGAGTTAATCGTGGAATTTTTACGGCGTTTACTGCAAAAGAGCAATTTTTAATTAATTGAGGCCGACAACTGACAAAATATAAGCTTTAAAAATGTATTTGATGTGAAAGCACTAAAACCAAATTATAGCCTAGTTAAATATTTAGCTTTTATACTTTTAATTTTAAACTCCGATCATTCTGCATATGGATGGAAAACAGTGGCGGCTCGTGAGGGAGTGCCGCCCTTCATGAACGTACAATAGGTTTTTATTTATATTGTATTTATTATAAATATGTATATTAAATTTATACTCATACATATACTTCTTTAAAAATATAAGTATAAATTCAAATGAAAACAAATCCTTTAAAGAAACTGCACGAACTTCCCACATTTTTATGGGTAAGCTCTCGTACTAGACCGTTAAATTTTCCTCTTTTAATTTGTGGCTGGACTCTCGAAAAGCGGCCCGTGGACGGTAAAATCTGGTATATGCAACATATGTCGCGGTTGCCATGACAACACGATAACGCCACGGTTTTCCGACTTCTTCATACTCGAAAGAAAACAAAAACGACCAAAAATTTATTTAAAAAGTAATGGACGTTCAACGGCAAAACAGATGATTCCCCAATACTCATTCAATAAAAACTTCGAGGTTAAAATTCCAGATCAAAGTGAGTGGCAGCAACCAAATCTCCCCAGCACGGTTGGGGACATCATCTAGTATATGGATGGTTCCAAAACCGAGCAGGGAACTGGAGCTGGCGTGTACAGTGAAATGAGGGATTTACAATTCTCCATTGCACTAAGAACATACATTTCTGTATTTCAAACGAAAATAAATGCTTTACTGCACTGTGCAAAAGAAAATAACAATGGGGCTTATAAAAACAAGCGGATCTGCATAATAACAGACAGCCAGGCGTCACTAGGGGCACCCCAAGGTAGCGTCCAGGCTATCATGGGAATGCCAAAAAGAACTGGAAGTTCTGGGAGAACGCAACAGGGTAACTCTCCTGTGGGTACTAGGGCATTAAGGAATGCGAGACATAAATCATCCACACCATTCTTTGGACCAGGACCTGCCCTTGGAGTGACCAAATCCACAGCACGAGGGCAAACCAGGGAATTGATCCGAAACAAACACGATGAATACTGGGGAAACCTCAGTAGAATAAGACATGGAAAAAGCTTTATAAGTGGCCCATCCAAAAAAACGAAGGAAGAACTACTCAGACAAAGTAGGAAAAGACTTCGTGTAACAGTAAGGTTGCTAACAGGGCACGATAACCTAAGAGGACACCTATACAAGATAGGCTCTTACAATGGGGACCCAAGTTGCAGAATGTGCGACAAAGGGGGAATAAACAATCTACCATATACGGTGAGAATGTGAAGCGTTGAATCACAAAAGACAGGCATTATTTGGGCAACCGAAAATGAGCCCACAGGAATATATCAACCAACCAGTCTCAGGGTTATACAGACTTCTAGAAGAAAAAAGACTAATGGGAGGATTGGTATAAAAGATAACGGGAGTTTAGACACAAAAAGCCCAAGAGACTGCGCTGCCTCCGGTAGTGAATCAAGACGGCTCCCAGAGAAGAAGAAGAGGAAGAACGGCAACACTAACCCTTGTGCAAATGCAGGCAAACTGTAAAAGTAAGCAATCGTTTACCCGTAAATCTGATAAACAAATTTATAAGAAAAAAATATGGATTTGTGCATGTGAGGAGAAAAACTCTAATTTCTGTTTAATAAGTGGACTAAAGATGGTGTCAAAAACCTCAAGCATATTTTTTTCATAAAGACAATCTAGTTAGTTAACTTCTGGGAAAAATAAATATTTTATTATGTATTAACAATGCTAATGCCAATTAAAGCATACTAAAAGGGTGATGAAAAATCGTCATATAGTATCGAAAATTAAAGACATTTTAAACTTTTATAAAAAAAAATGTTAAAAAGATAAGTGCTGACAAAAACAGAAAAATGCACTTTTATTAAAAAAAAGGCTGGGTATATAATTGCTTATATTATAATTTCGATTATAATTTATTTGTGTTTAAAATTTAAAAAAATGGGTCATTTACCTTCGTAAATGGGTGCACATAATGTTGATTATTTTTTGCTTTTGTATGTTAAGCCTTCCCTCTTAGGTAAACTACGAGCCGCATTAATAATTAAACCACTTTTTTTTCCAAAATATTAAAAAAAAGTCCTTTTTACTCTTTGTATAGGTCGTAGCCACATAGTAAATTCGGCCGTTTTTTAAAATGGCTAGCCACTTTATAAAACGCGGCTACATTGTAAAATAATAGTTTAGTTTAAATTATATTATAATACGGCTAGTGTTTTTAGCCATTTTATAAATTGGCCGATCATATACGAGTCACATTCTCAAATAGATGATTATGATAAAGAAAATTTACAATTTAAGGAGGAAAATCTAACGACAACTAACCAAAAACTAACCAGAACTAGGTAATAGTTTAGAAGTTGTTGTTTACGGTCCCCAATGCTTATATTGGGGTAGTAATAGATGTATATTACGTGGTTTGACCCAAATAGAATGCAATTATTCGGGACCGTAAACAACAATTCCAAACTATTACCTAGCTCTGGTTAATTTTTGGTTAGTTGTCGTTAGGTTTTCCTCCTTAAATTGTAAATTTTCTATATCATAATCATCTATTTGAGAGTGTGACTCGTATTTGATAGGCCAGTTCATAAAATGGCTAAAAGCACTAGCCGTATTATAAAACAATTCAAACTAAACAATTATTTTAGAATATGGCCGCGTTTTATAAAGAGGTTAGTCATTTTAAAGAACGGCTGAATTTACAATGTGGCTACGACATATACAGTATGTTCGCGGATGCGGTTAACAAGAGTACAAAAGGACCAAAAATTGAAGATATGAAAAAAGTCATTCTGGATAAAAAAATTCTGCTTGTCAAAAAAATATGAACTACAATAAGAAGATAGATTGTTATAATATAGGGCGTCTCAAAAATATAAAAACATAAAATCAAACAAGATCAAATAGTCGTTTTTTGGCCGTTTAACGTGAAATGATATATAAAACTTGCTCCAAATTTACTTCTTAACCTGATTCCGAACTTACTGAAAAAAAAGTGAATATAGGAAAAATTAAAAAAAACCAACATTTTTGCAAGTACGCATTTTACTACTTTTACTAAAATAATACTTTTACATTCCTAAACATTAAATATAAATAAATATACAATAGAAAAAATGTAAAACGCAAAAAAAAATGTAAATAAATGTAAAATGGGTACTTGCAAAAATGTTGATTTTTTTAATTTTTCGTAAATTTAAATTTTCTTTAGTAAATTCGGAATCAAGATAAGAAATAAATTTGGAGCAAGTTTTTTATTTATCATTTCACGTTAAAAGGCCAAAAAACGACTGTTTGCTCTTGTTTGATTTTATATTTTTGCATTTTTGAGACGCCCTGTATTATATATTATATCTATTTTCCCATTGTAGTTCATATTTTTTTGACAAGCAGA
The DNA here is from genome assembly GCA_019359885.1 of Listronotus oregonensis. NCBI lineage: Eukaryota > Metazoa > Arthropoda > Insecta > Coleoptera > Curculionidae > Listronotus > Listronotus oregonensis. Next base: position 216,950 of record JAHBCN010000635.1, read on the forward strand.
TTTTTTTTACCAAGAATGACTTTTTTTCGTATCTTTCAATTTTTGGTCCATTTGTTTTTTTTTACCAAGAATGACTTTTTTTCGTATCTTTCAATTTTTGGTTCATTTGTCCTCTTGTTAATAGCATCCGCGGATACTGATGTATGAATTATTTCTTTGCTGACCAACCCAAACTCAAAAAAAATTATTGATATTGATTGAAAATGTCAGATAAAATCCCCCTTGACATCAATGTCTGATAACTTTTGGACATTTCATTTAAGCCAAAGAGAAGTGACGCGTCAGAATCAACACTTCCTTTATTTATATGATTTGAAGTGGTGAAAAGTGAGCCGAGTTTGATGAAATTCTCGATGCCAAACTTTGCAGAAACTTGTTATAAACTTAGATTAGTTTTATCACGCTGGCTCGAGATTTACCGGGAGTGTGATTTGTGATTATTTGAATTCTATTCCTGATCGTCGGCATCGTTATAATAAATGTTGGAAAACGTCTAGGATATTTTGACAAGTTTTATTAATTTGGATTTTTGTTGTTTTAAAGTAAAAAGTATGAATAAAAGAAAATGTTTTATGTTAAAAATATTATAAAACAATATCTAGAAAAAAAAATCCGATTAATACAAGATTTAGACAGGTTTATTTTTCTAAAACAATTTTTGTCATAAGGCTTTGTTACAGCTTAAACCTATGAAACAGTTTCTTAGTTTAGGAAATTCCAAAATAAAAATGTTTAACTAACACTTTGCTTTGCTAGATCGTCTTTAGTTTCTAAAATATGAGGTAATTTGCGAAAAACGTCCAAAATTGCACTATTTAATAATTCAAAGGTGTTTGATTTTAGATAAAAAAATAAATAACTTTTTATTTTACTTCCTCTCTATAAAATAACATTATTAATTTCTTTCTTGTTTTTTTTTGTTTCTTTTTTTATCTGATTTGTCACAGCCAGGTTATTTTTTTTTAAATAACCGGGTGTTTTTTTAAGAGAAGGTTTTAATCCGAAATGTTATGATGTATCATTGTCATTTGTATTTGTACTGACGTTATTTGGTAAGATATACTTTCAAAAAAAATATATATATATATATATATATATATATATATATATATATATATATATATATATATATATATATATATATATATATATATATATATATATATATATATATATAATTATCGCAAGCTTATGAAAATTTCAATCAAAAATTGGTGTTTCCAACGTGATTTCATTTAGACTTTTCGTTCCTTTGTTATCGAGAGACAAAATTGATCCAATCAGATACAATTACTTCTAAAATGTTTCATAGAATATTTTTGTAATTTGGGGTTTTAAAAACTCAAAAAAATATATAAAGAATTTTTTTTTAATCCATACATATATTGCATATATGTAGGTAAATAGCGAAAAGTAAAAATAAACGTAACGCAGCTTTGTATAGTAACATTGTACAATATTCGAAAACAAATAAATCTCTTTCAACGACCACAGAACGTATTCTAAAATCCAAATTCAACAATTCAACATAAAGTTGGCCAAGATAAAAGTGTCTTTTAAATTTGCAAATACCCATTTCCGTAAAACCTCGCGTAAAACCGAGTACATTTTTCTCTACTAGTAAGACCGTATTTCACCAAATTCGAATTCAATAAATTTGAACATAAATGGAGAAGTAAAGTTATCATTTATTTTTATGTTTTTATAATATAATAAAAGATACGGTCCCGGTTCATGAGTAACTAGAAACACCATAAAAAGTTTAATTGTGATCACTAGATGCGTGAAACATATCCTGTTATAAACATTATTATTTTTAAGTATGTTTAAAATTTGCTAGAAAATGGGACCACTTTGGTCCAGGTCCCGGGGTTTAGTGAGCTGAGCCTGCTCAGTCCTATTGACCTGCTATACCCCGGAACCTGGACCGAAGTGGTCCCATTTTTTATCAGATTTCAAGGTGAGTACTTCCAACGAAAACATACAAAAACATGAATCCGCCACAAAACTATAAAACATATTTATTATTATATTTGTTAGACTTAAGATGTACATGTTACTTTATTCACTTTTAGGCAGATCTCTTAGTCTCTGAAGACTGAACGTAACAAAAGTTTTTAGACGATATTTTGATTTGTATTAACGTCTAAAATATTTTTAATAATTTTTAAATTTTGTGTTATGTCCTGTATTATTAAAACAAAAAAAAAGAAAAGACGTTTTTCCCAAAATTTCCCTCGGTAATCCAGAATACACTTTTAAACAAATGTGAATTTTTCATTTTTTAAGTATTGTGCTTCTAGTGGAAAATTATGTATCCTTTTTAATGTTTAAGGTTAAATTCTAAATTATCGCTTTATTTCTAAATAAATAATTCCATTTGAATTTTAATTCGTCGTACCCAAAGAAATAAATTTAAAAAATTGTCTTATCGACCTGTTTAAAAATTATTTAAAATAGTGTACCTAAAATAAGTGTGCATCACTATATACAGTATTGTGATAAACCATATGTGCATAATATTTAATGCCTGTGTAGCATATTTTTACAATTTAAATTTGACCAACCGACTTTATGGGCAGCTAAAAAGAAAAGTGCTCTTTAAATTTGCAAATTCCCATTTTCATCTTACCGTCTATATTTCTCTTTACCGCTAAAACCGTATTTTACCAAATTCGAATTCAATAAATTTAGACATAAAAGTACAAGTTATATTACGACCTAAGTCAGCAGATATATTGGGTAATACTTTAGCCGAAAAGTGCAGAAAAATGCTCTAAGAAAAGATACATTGCTTACTATGTACGAATTTGGAATCGCTCTACATGACGGTATACAAGCGATATTTCTTTTATTCTTCTATCTCGCGTAGCTGTACTTATTTAGCTTGACCTACTTTTTCTTGTACAGAGTTTTATTACAATACAAGCAGAACTTCGTTAACATGCCGTAAAAGAAAATTTTTCAGAGCAAATGCTAATCTGATTAATTAGTAATAATGAACTATGTGTCTGTCAGCAAAATATAGCGTGTATATAGTCCTACTATTAATTGGGTTTGTAAAAAGACAAAAATTGAACCATATCCTAAACAAAAAGAGGTCATATTATATAATATATTATATTAAAAAAAAATAAGACAAAAGCATTATGTATGCGGTGTCCGTTTTTACTTTCCTATCTAATATGTATATAATAACCTGAACTTCCAAAATTAGGAATAAATTGTTTTTGGTTTGTGAGACAAAATTATATTCTTTATTAATTTAATACTTTTTGATTAGAAAAATTTAAAATAAAATTTTATACCTTTTTCTCTACAAGTTGGCGTTTTATTTTTTAAAGAGTAATCTAACCCCTGTTGCTAACGATATAACAGTAGGTTTTATTTACATGATTTATTAAATATATATATATATATATATATATATATATATATATATATATATATATATATATATATATATATATATATATATATATATATATATATATATATATATATATATATATATATATATATATATATACAGGGTAAGTTGTGAAGTGAGACCCCGTTTATAGCTTTAAATATTCAATTGGGAAAAAATGTTTTTTGAAAAAACATTTTGGTTTTTGCTGCTCTATATTTTGCAAAAACAGCAATTCATATCCCTATATTTACCTGTTGACGAGATATTCGCATTTAAATACAAATGTAGAAGGAAAAAATCCGCTCATCTTTTAATGTTGTTTAACGTGTCTATGGTTTCAGCGGTTTTTTGAGAGTTGCATAATAACCATATATGCTATATAGATTAATAAAAATGTCATAATGACAGTTTTATTAATCTGTAAAAAAATTGTTTTAATCGTTTTTTTCTTGTTTAAGGTTTTACCTATTTTTACTCGTCATGTGATATCTAATTACTTTTTAATTATTACTATGGCTGTTTTGTCACTCTACAAAAACCGCTAAAACCACAGAAACGTAAAACAACATTAAGAAATGAGCGGATTTTTTCATTCTAAATTTGAATTTAAATGAGAATATCTCGTAAACAATTGAATAGACGGATATGATATGCCAGATAAAAATATCTAGAATTTTATGTAGAACATAAAAATGTAACAAAAAATATAGAAAGTCATTTAAAAAAATAAACTTTGTTTTTGTACGCGCTTTTTTGATACACCCCGTATACATAAAGTTGTTCGCAAAATATAGAGCAGCAAAAACCAAAATATTTTTGTATAAAACATTTTTTTCCAATTTGAATTTTTAAAGCAATAAATGGGGGTCCCACTTCACAGACTCACCCTATATATATATATATATATATATATATATATATATATATATATATATATATATATATATATATATATATATATATATATATATATATATATATATATTATTTAGTTCCTCGTGGAATATTTTGTTGAGCAAACCAAATTTTATAAAAATTTGGTTGGGATAAGATTCTTTTTGTGTGATACATAGGTGTACGGGGAAAAAGGTTATATTAATGAAATAGGACTTTTAAATTTGACAAGATTTAGTATTTAGATTGGTTAGGTAAAAGTCTTGGTTTGACAAATTGTGGCAGTTTTAAATGTTTAAAAAAAATCTTTAAAAATGCTTAAATAGAAATATGAGTTGCAATGCAACATTTGCATGTTTCAGTGCTTCGACAACGTTGACGGAACTGAAAAGGAATAGGTAAAACACCGGAAAACCCGGCACTCACGGTACTTTGGTACTTAAATGTGTATTTATATATATAAATAATAAATTATCCTTCGTGAGCTGTCATAAAGATTAAAAAAATAATAATAAGATATATGAAAATCACGGGTATTTCTTTTAAAACTGTTAGTAAGGTTTATTATTTCTTCATCGCCGGTGTTCTGATGGCGGTTTAAATATCATTTTGTGACCTACATATGTTTTTAATTGCCGCTTTGTAATAAAATCAATAAGTATTGTAGGCTAACACAAAAGTCAGTGTTTTAAATCGACAATCTATGACTAGGCTGGAAATACCAACGAACATTGTATCCTATATATTATCGCCGATAAGCCGATGATGCACTTTATCGTTCAGTGAACTTTAGTACCTTTGTGTTTATTTTCTTATCCGGTTTTTTCTTTGAAAGGCGAGTCACCAAATTAACACTAAAATTTCTAAATATTGAATGATTATTTTTACTTCACATATTTCATTCTCTGTAAACGGATAAAAAGATAATTTTAAACAAGCTTAGAACCTACTTTTCTTCTTAAGTCAAAAAATGTAATGTTATGGTATGAATTTGGTATGTGTATAATAAAATAAATCGCAATAATTTGTTACATACACATTTCTGTACCTATAATACATGTGCAATAATTCTTATTTTTATACTCATAACAAAAAACATTGTGTGCGCAACTTTATTAGACACGCATCCAGCAGTGTGTCTGATGCCAGTTTTCAAGGAAAAAAAAATCAGGTTTTCAGTTCCATTGACTGTTGAGGAACACCCAACAATACGAGTAATGTACATTTAGTATTATTTTTCAAATGACTTAAGAGTCCATTTGCGCCGCGAAAATTGGATCCATTTTGTGGTTCGGGACATAATGTTTTTCTCAAAAACGGTATAAGTTATCGATAATTTTTTAAAACTATATAAAAGCCAACACTTAAATCTAGGCTTCTGCTGTAATGGTTTTTTAAATTTGGATTAAGTTTTTAATATTTCCTTGAATAAAAGTCACCCTAAAATCGGTTATCTTTAGATACTATTTTATCTTAACTCGACTCATATTTCAAAAATCCGTTACAGCAGAGGCATAGATTATTTTCTTACCTTTAAAATTATGTATAATTTATGTCATTTAAGTGAAAAATAGTTACCGAAAAACGTTATCTCCTGTAGGCTTGCAATCGGAAACAACATCTCATCGATACACCGAATTTGGAAGAACCCAAATAAACTATAATATTTTTAATGCGGCTATACGAAAATTGTGGTTGTGGGAGTTTGTTAGTTTCCGCCCACCGTCTCCGCGTCCTTTCGCCCGACCCCTAAGGTGTAGCGTAAATGCACTCTTAAAAAAAAACAGTTGCTTAAAACTGTAAAAAATGTAACTTGAAAACAAATCTCGTATAGGTGTGCTAGTAAAAGAACTGTTGTTAAAAAATATTAATGGCAAGTTAAATTTATTTATTAAAAATGCCTTCATAAATAATGTGAAAAAACATTCAGCAAATAAAAATATCATTTTATTATGTATTAAAAGTTATTTGTTTTATAGGCAAACATGAATTCAATAAATTCGTTGTAGTAGCTGAAAAAAGAATAATCAAGTAATGTATTAAATTCTGATAGTAAATAAATTTGATGGATAGTACTTTTTTTAATATTCATAAATGTTGTCCAACTGTATTTTATAAATAATATGTTCTAAGTATATTAAAATATTGATTAAGTAAAAAATAATTTTAAATTCTACATTTTTAATAATTTAGAAATGGTGATTGGAAAGGATATATATTTAAAAAATAAGGGTTTTAATAACGGCAAAAAATAATCGAGGCCTTTTAGCGACCGAGTCTAGCGAATGTGCGTTAAAGGTTGAGATTATTCTCGAAATTATTAGAGTCTCACCAATGGTCAAATTTTGGCCATAGCCAATTGTTCGGCTTTTGCCACAATCATTGCATTATTATAAAAATATACCAGTTTTTTTAAAGATATGGCTCATATCACCTTAATATTAGACTATGAGTCTTTAACTTGGGAAACTAAAGATTATTTTTTGTTTACTAAGAAAACTACTGAAATTTGCTAAATACTGTTTTTGTATTAGCCCAATTAAGGCAATGTTCATAAAAAAATGTGCAAAAAGTGTGTTGAGTCGACGCATCATTGGCCTTGCGAATCTTCCGATTTGATTGCCCTACTGTCACCCAGCTTTTTCTTGGCTCAAATGAATTTGAAATTAAAAATCTTTGTCGAAAAATCTTAGTCGAAGCCAAATGTATGGCCGAAGATGCCATTTTAGCTGAATGTTGCCGAAGCCGTATCGTGTTCGTTTGTTATTAAATTTTCTAAATCATAAATTTGGGATGTTTTTTGGTTAACCTGACAAATGTCAATATTGATATTGAAATGTCAAAATTATGTTAAGTTTAAAATTCCAAACCAAAACAATATTTTGTGCATATATAGTTACCTATACGAAAATTGTTGATAATAGAAGATGATGCATTAATATTAGTCCAGTAACTGAAGACCCGAAAATACCCCAACCTGTAAATAAATCTGTACAGTTTTCATTTGTGGCACAATTCTTAGGTCTTCGTAGATGCTTTCAAGCGGGAAAAAGTTTATCACGATTCCGGCGTGGGAACCCGCTGAAAATGGGCCAAAAATAAGTTTCCCGCAAATATATACCAAAATTAGCGAATTAGAGAATTTTTGTTTAGACAAAAAATAAAAATCACCCTGAAATCTACAAAAATGGTCCTTATCATTTTTTTCGCAACACCAATATTTTTCGCAAAAACGGCCGTCGAAAAATCCGTAACATTCCACACTGGATAGATGTGGTTAGTTGTCCGCGAGTCACTGGTGTGATGAATTTCCCTAATTTTAGAAAAATTATTGGACTTTATTAAAAAGAAAAAAGTACATTAAGGAACTAAATAATCTAAGCTTTTAAATGATGTGCATTGAAAAGCATTTCAATAGATGATGAGTTTTTAATTCGCGTTTAGGTAATTGTCTCGAAAGTTGCATCCTCTCCGATTTTGACCAAATTTGGTATACGGGGTTTTAGGGGTGCTGATTACGAATCTGTAAAAAAATTTTTCGGCAACGTTTCGTTTTCGAGATATTCATCATCAAAGTTGAAAATCAAACTAACCTTATTTACACTATTCCTCCTTCTTTTTGCACAGAATTCTTGATTTTTACACTACACCGGCACACAATATTTCACAAACACCTTTTAAAAATTTGTTTTTTATATTTAATTTAAACCTTTTTCCATTTAATTGCAAACATCCACTTTAACACGCCCCAACGTGGCTGCAACCATGTATACACTAGCAAATATGGCTGGTGCCTTTGAACTTGAAAGTTCGCAAATTAATGGAAAAAAAGTGTAAAATAAATAAAAATACAAGGTTTAAAAGGTGTTTATAAAATATTGTGTGCCACTTTAGTGTAAAAATCAAGAACTGTGTACAAAAAGAAAGGGGAATATAGTGAAAATAAGGTTAGTTTGATTTTCAACTTTGATGATAAATATCTCGAAAACGAAACGTTGCCGAAAAAATATTTTTTCAGATTCGTAATCAGCGCCCCAAAAAACCCTCGTATACCAAATTTGGTCAAAATCGGAGAGGAGGCAACTTTCGAGACAATTACCCGCGTTTATTCTACAGATTTTCCAGATCTCCGGAAACCGCTAAAAATTGAGATGGGCAAAACAACTTTTTATCATAATGCAAGAAAGATGGTAAAGGAAATTTTCTGGGATCATTAAACACTTGTTAAGGTCTCATTATAAAAAAGAAATGTTAATGCCAAACCATTATTTAAAAATAACAATAAATTAATGGGATACTCTCAAAATATTAAGAAAAAAATATTTTTAATATTATAGAAAAATCAGAATGGACCCAAACTCATATGCAATGACAGGTACGGGTTTTCCCATTCTGATAAACTTTGAATGATTAAAAAATATACATTATTGTCCGAGTAATGGAACAATTCGTCCGCCCGCTTATAAGTAAATCCATGAAGCTAGCGGCATTCTAGCGGTAGAGCGGCAGCTGAAATGAGGGACCATTTTTGTAGATTACAAGGCGATCATTATTTTTTGTCTCAACAAAAATTCTTCAATTCGCATATTTTGGCAGATATTAGCGGGAAACCCATTTTTCGGGCCTTGAGGGACAATTTTCAGCCTGTTAATGTTGATAAACTTTTTTTTCGCTCGAAAGCATTCCTGAAGACCTAAGAATTGCGCCACAAGGAAAAACTAAACAGATTTATTTACAGCTTTGTCCCTTCATTTACTGGACTATATGTGCTTAGAATAAATGATTTTATATACTTTAATAAAACTATTAACATTAAAAGATTGTTGGTTCCAAGTCCGGCGTAACTAGAACTTTTATCAAATTCCTGCCTGTCGCCTGGCAAGGTATATCAGGATTAACTATTCATAGTAACTAGATCCCTTGCTTAGCACAACATATGGTATAATTTGGAAAGTAATAAGTAATTTACCATATAAAATATATTTTCCTGGAATAGCGGCTTAGAGAAAGTTCGGTTTTCTAAATTCCGTTTTATAAATAAAAGTATAATGGATTTTATAAGGAATTCCAAATTCCACATCTATTTAAACGTGCTGCTTTAAAGGTGCATTTGCCAAGTATGCGCTTCTTAAAGTTAAAATGATTTATCTTCAAGTTTATAACTAATAAATTTTAATGACATGGCAAATATGCCTCGCTGAAATATACGGGCTTGTACTAACAACTTCAAGTTTTACGTTTTTATCTCAAAAAGAAATTTGCCCATCGCAATTTGCGACTGCAAATTTAAACAGAACATTTAAAGAGCATGTTTTGCACCCATGCTAGAATATAGGAAGTAGGTTAAAACATCGATAAAAACATTCTGTTAACAAACACACTAGTTAAATCTAATAATATATAAAAAATATATTTTTATGTGTTTAAATCAAATTTAAACTTTTTTTCTAATTTTGACATTTAAGGTGACACTTTTCAAAACTCACTGATGTTGTCAAATATTTTAGTTTTCATAACTAGTGACGAAAAGTAATTTTTTTTGCAACTGGTGATCAACATTAGAAAAATAAAATAACTACTACCTAACTATGCTACTTACAATAACTAGAATAGGCGACGTTCACATCAAAAAACACAATATACAAATGAGACATCTTATTAATAGATCATTCTATCCACAACCGACAATACTAAGTGGCTAATATTAAATTAGAGCAAAAGAGATAAAAAGTGGGGTTACCACACTGATTACACGTGTTTTCCTGAAATATATACTACTAAGCAAGTGAATTTAAGTGTGTTTTTTTTTCAAATAAGGAGCGGTTTTGCATCCGCCTCCCGTAAAAAGATATTTTTGAACGTATTTGTGTTCTGTTGTTGCCTTGTGTTTTTAAGGCAAAAATCATCATTTTGATGATGGTCTGGTTAATCGATTTTTAAAGTAAAATTCTTCTTGAAAGTTACCATGCTCCCATATTTTGAGATTTATCTGGCATAAAAGACATAAGAAATTGTTAAATAAAATATCGTTATTTATTTTTTACATTGATTTTTATTAATGTAGCTTCAAAAACGTAATTCTGATCACACGGAACAGAAAATGTCATTATGTTTCCTGGATGGTTTGAGCAAATTCGGTTTGTACCCAAAAAAGGAAAGGTTTTAAGGTGAAAAATAATACACTCATGGACAAAGATATTAAATAATCTTTGCTATATGACGCAATGCTAATGGTCTGTACCAAAAATATTTATATTACCACTTAGAAATCATCAAACGGGGTAAGTGTTACAACCTGTGTTACTGATAAACCCCACAGAGTGTTACACATTTTTAAATCAATAACGGCCATTTAATTTACTACTGCTTTCTTTTTTTTAAATTTGTATACCAAGTGTGGGATTAAACAGTAACACAACAAATGTTGTAATGATACACAACTGTGAGATTGTCCTTTGTTAACACTTTACATTTTACTCACCTTGTTTGATGATTTTTAAGCGGTAATATACAGGGTGATTCATGAGGAAATGTTAATACTGCGGGTACGTAGTCAGGGTCCAAAAATAAACATAAAAGTCTATACCAATATAGATCCGCAAGGCCTTCGTTTCCGAGATACAGGGTGTTCACCACAGAGTTGACATGTGCTTAGAAGTAAATGGTGGAATTTTTAAAAAATATAGAGTCTAGCTTATGTTTTGCCGAACATACTTTAAGAACAATAATTTTATTAAAAATTAAAATACATATTGTTTAATTATACATTTTGTTTTTTTTTTAATTTGGCTATAATAAAATCATATGCGTCGTAATTTTTTTTTTAATCCAAATATATCGAAAACGGTTGCTCATATCAATTTTTAACAAGTATACCTTTTTGACGTAAAAATGACAAAACAATTATTTAATATACTTAAAAATGTAATACAGGGCCGTTGTTGTGATTGTTCAAAATAGTAAAAAAGTTGTGATTGTTCAAAATAGTAAAAAGACGTGTAGGTGACTTCCCCTACAAGTAAGAGCCGTAATAAAATTAGATTCGAATTCGTCATACCAAAAAACCCCGAATACCAATTTTTACTCCAATATTTACATTATCATAGATTTTATTTAAAAAATAGAAAGATTAAATAAAAATTTTAACACCTGTATTTTGAAAACGAAGGCCTTGCGGACCCATATTTATATAAGCTTTTATGTTTATTTTTGGACCCTGACTACGTACCTAAAGTATTGACATTTCCTCATGAAGCACCCTGTATATATTTTTGGTACACACAATTAGAAATGCGTCTTATATCTATGCGTCGATATTTTTGTCCACGAGAGTATATTTCACAAAACTGATTTTGTTCAATAATAATATGAGATATTTAATTTGCATAAATAGCCAATAATATAATAAGATAAAAGTTATTTACACATTATTAAAAAAATAATTATTCTTCGAAAACAAAACAACTTAACTCTGCTGATACATGATTCGCAAAGCTTTTTTTTATATATAAAGAAATCTCACACGCACAAGTTAATTTAAATCAAATCACCATTTTTAATCTAATCGACAACAATATGTTTCATTCTCCTTTACAACTTTTTCGTCTAAATTTAAAAACAAAAATATTCACATTATTTAAAACAAAAGAGGCCCTTCCACGTACATTATGTCAACCATATGTTTCTTCCACAAAAATATCTGAAAAGTAATAAATTTTAATGACATGGTAAAAATATGCCTTGCTGAGATACAAGCTTGTACTAATAACCTCACGTTCAACGGTTTTTCTTTTAAAAAGGAATAGCTCATCATAATTTGCGTCTGCAAATGTTGACAAGACTTATTGAAAGTGCATGTTTACTTCGAGCCTAGAATATAGGAAGTAGGTTAAAGTAACTATGCGAAGGTTGAGAATAAAAATGTGAAAATGGTTTTTTACATGAAGGTACAAAGAAGTGCTGTAACAAAAAAAAAATACAGACAGCATTTAAATAAAAAGATGTTGCTTATTTATAAATGAAAATTGTTTGTTTAATAACCATTTAAAAAATATAAAATCTTTAAGTTTTTTTTATGGAGCTCTGTAAAGCTTCTGCTTACTTATGGCTTTTTTCCTTTCTTTAGCGTGTTTTACAGGATTTTTAATGTTTATAATGATTTTGATTTAATTTATGTCTTATCGTTCTTGGTTTCTATTTTTTTAGTATTTTTACATTGTTTATCAAAAAAATTAAACTAGTTTATAAAAATATAAATACATTTAATATCCACGGTTTGTTAAAGAGCCATGTAATGTATCAATAATACAAATTATATGTTTATCAAATTTTTAGACCATAATTGTAGAACTAGTAAATATTAATAATAAATAATTTGTTTTTTTGAGCACAATTGGTTTTAAAGGAAAATCGGGGGAAAAATATTATTTTAAAAATATCAGTATGTACCAAACAAAACGAAATATATACGACAAAACATTAATTTCTGTTTGACCTCCGACCAGTGAAGTGCTCGCGATAAAAAAAACTACATTAAACTATTTTAGGGAATGCGGTTAAAGGAGCCGTATCAACAGCTTTTACGTTCGGGGATTAAGGAGAGACTCCAGCCAAACGATGAAGTCCTTTTTCTGGGGCAAAGCTCTGTGAACGAAGATTCCTATACCTGTCACTTTCTGAGGGGATCACGAACGAGGGTTTTTCCTAATGGCGGAAGATGGTTACTCACTCAGCGCTAAAAGTGCCAGTACTGATAAAAAGTAGTTTTACCTAATACCAGTAGCAGTTCTTGGTCGGTTCGCCATTGTTTGTGCCTTTCATGACCATTGTAAAAGTTTTAATTTGTAAAAGTTTTGGAAATTTCTGGGGGCTTCAAGCCCGACATCCAGTTTTGCCACATACAAAGCCCCAGAAACCCGTGTCTGGAAAGGGGAGAGCTGGCAAAAACCTAACTGGGTAGTGCCAAACAATAAATTGAAGAGACTACATTTTATTTGATTTGATTACTTTTTATTTAGTTGATATTATTTACTCGGTAGTAGAGCACTTACTACGAGACTTTCTAGCATTATTTAGCTACCTTAGGTGACAGGATACAGAAAAATCATGTAAAAAAGACCTTATAACAGAGGAAATATAGATAAAAATATTATTTAAAATCTACCAATTTTTCCTTCAAAGAAAAACAACTTTGAAAAATGTATATTTATATGTGTCGGTACAATGGGTTTCTTATTCAGTTACCTATATCAGTTTAAGCTTATAATCCCTTTACGAATACAAAAACTTATCTAAAAGTAAGATTATACGTATCAAGAGAGCGCCAGGCGGAATACCAAGATCGTCATGTATGATATTAGCTGCTTTGTGAAAAGTTTTGTTTCTTTGTGGGAAAAGGAGATGCATTCGTTTATTTTTTGAATTTTTAACTTTTTACCGTATAGTTTAAAGTTATATTTTTCAAATTTTAATAAATTTCCTTTCTTTAATACAAATAAATAAAATAAAAATAAAAATATTTATCTACTTTATCGTTTTTAGCAAAGCATCTCTATTAAAAGTGTATATATGTTCATGGTAATGTAGATTTTATGGTCACGAATTACTAGAAAAAATACCACCCTCTCTAATGTATTTATATATCAGTATAACTATTTTTATTGAATTTTATGTTTTAGCAATCTCTATTTAAAAATCAAACTAAAAACAAAAAGGATCTTTATAGATTAAATCTATGGGGGTATATAAGACGAGATAAAAACCACAACCGTATGACTGTATCTGGATTATTTGGTAACTTATTAATAAGGTGAAAGGGGATTATAATACAGTTTTTTATGTAGAATTCAGTGACGTTATAAGTTTTGTTTTTGAGTAACGTCCTAAACTTGGGTTTTTTTTAAATAGGACACCCTATATAATTTTTCTTTGACTTATACCCCTTTTAAAGAGCTTTTAAAAATATATTATAGTTTATATTTATTTCCTTTCAAAGGGATAATTTGAAATTTTTTGTAAAATTAATCTTTCTTCGTATAGAAAGCTATGCTATATAGTCAATCACGGATAGCAATGACAAATACAAAATTCTGTAAATACGCCATTAGTGATTGCTGTCAGTTTAGATTTAGCTTTACATGCTTTATTTTTGTCACAAAAATAAAGTATTTTATCAATGAAACAACGTTAACTGGAAATAGACACTCAAAGATAATGCGAGATGCATTATTGGAAATATTAGAGGATGTTCCTTTGGCCGATTTAAATAATATATATTACCAGAAAATGGCGCTTCGACTCACAATTCCCAAATAGTGAGAGAATATTTAGAAACCACATTTCCCAAAAAATGAATTGGTACCAATGGACCTGTGAGATGGCATCCAAGATTACCTAATCTTTTCATGTTGGATTGTTTTTATGGGGGTGTATATGTGACAAATCAGTTATATAAGAGACAATACCACAACACTGATCAACTACGGGGAGCCATCCGTCAAGCGTTAAGTCTTTTGCAGGGTAGACCAATTACTTTATTAAATGCATTGTAAAAAATTGAAAGAGTGTTTCGAAAGTGTTTAGTACACAATGAAGCCCAATTCAAGTATTTTAATAAAATAAAAGTAAATTAATATATAATCTTCTTTTATTAAGTTAATGCAATAATAGAGTTACGTAATATAAAGTTGTATAATAAAAATAATGTTGTAATTTTGTTTTTTATTTGCGAGCATAGCCTTCTATACAAAAAATTATTAATTTCACAAAAAAAGTGTTAACATTATCCATTAAAAAATAACTATAAACTATTACATATTTTTTTTAGACAAAGAAATAATATATATAATATATGAAAAAAAAGTTTAGGATGTAACTTAAAAACAAAACTTAAAAAACAAGCCACATGAAACACTCTCGAAAAATTTTTGTGAAAAAAAATTATCGCATTTTAAAATTTTGAGTTTTACTGTATACTCTGATAAGTTTATATAACTGCGAAGTTTTCATAAGAATTTTTTGTACTAAAAATCTTTTCTGATATTTGCCCTATTGTATTTGTTAAAGTATTTTACTTAGCTTTATAATTTCAATGGTTTAAAAAAAATCAACATTTTTTAAAATTTATGTTGCCCTTAATGGCGCCCAACGTGGTCACTATTTACACATTCTCGGTAAAGAAAATAGAAAAGTAACTTTAAACTGGCAATTTTTATTAACAATATTGTTGTTTTCTTCAAAGGCTTTAAACTAATTAAATGTTGATAATATTTAAAACAATTTCTTGGGTGGATTTAAATTAAGAGATCTTAAAGGCTACATAAATCTATATCACAGTGTACAAGTTGTCACTTGTACACTGTGATAAGTTCATTTAAATACAAAGTTTTTATAGGACTAGGTTTGGGATTTATATCGTTTCTTTTTAATTTTCTTTCCCAATATTTGCCTCAATGTATTGATTTGAACCTTATTAATTTAGATTCCGGTTAAGAAAAATATTGCAAAATTTTTAAAAAAATTCGCCCTTGATGACCGGTTAAAAAAAGAAAAAAATCATTTCGCAATTTAATAGTGCTTTATAACAAAATTGTTGTTAAATATTACTTTTTCAATTAATTTTAAGATTTAAAACAAGTTTTAAAGGTGCCATTTTAATTACGACATCCTTAAGGCTGCATAAATATTTATATTTACCTTTATTTTTATAAAAGAGTTAATTAAGCAATGATAATCCATCATTAAAAAATATCTTGCTTAAAAATTTTGTTATCTTAATTGTCAAAATAAGAAATTTAATACCACTTATCCACATATTCTAAATGTCTGCATCGTTAAAATCCTATTTTTGCTCCTGGCATAGAAATCTTTCATCTGCATAATCTATATGCGCATAATTAGTTTCAACAACTTTAAATTAAAACCAATATAAATACATTCCAATAAATCTAAATATTAAAAGACAACACAATGTGCGTGTTACCTTCAGCTGATTAAACATAAACAAATGATGCAATGTTGTTTTTTAGATCTGCATTTGGAGTGTATATTTAAATTGATTGTTAGCTTTACATTATCATCTCATTAATGTCATAATTTTGAGGAATGTTGTTTTATTATATTATTATTAATTATAACGGCTTTTTTGCTTCATTTATTTATTAGAAGCTAAGTCATTTTGGGGACCATTGACGATTAACGAAAAAGTGAAAAGATCTGTATCATCTGCTAAAAATAGATGTCGGACTTGTGTTGTTAGGTCTTATTATAATAATTTTTTTACCTGCATATCCCGAAACCAAATATTTTTAGTATTACCATATAACAAGAGCAATAAATTTGACCAGAATGTAGGAAGCAGTTGACATTTTTCTAACCAAGGTCAACTCCTTAAATTCATTTACCTAACTTTTTTCTTAGTGGAAGATAAATAAATAATTGTGTAGGTATTACTTTAGTTACAGATTAATAAAATGTATTAAAGCACAATTTTAGTATGTTTAACAAAATGTAAATAAAGCACATTGCCATTTTTGAGCTTACTTTAATTTATCTTTAATTTTAAAAACTTTATAAAATTATCTAGTTCTAGATAATTTTCTTTTTATTTTTACCTCATAAATTTTAGATAACATCATATTTTTTATGGGTGATTTTTACCACCGCTAAAAATAAGGATTTGCTTAATTCTCTTTAAAAGCTTAAGATCTTAAAGAGACTTATAACAAATTAAAGTTGTGATTTTTTTATAAAAACTAAACGTTTGTTTTTTTCTATTAATTTAAATACTCCTTTAAAGTTCTTGAAAAGGTTTCGTTTTTAGCAGCAATTTATTTTTTAGTGTGAAAATTTATTATTTTTACAAATAGCTTTAAACATTTTTCTTAAAATATTCTACAATTTAATTGTGTTAATATCTTTTAAAATCCCCAACAAAATGCATATATACGCATTGATTGGTATTTGAATTTAATCCATTTGACAATAAACAAAATTAAAAACATTATTACCTGCTAAGTTATGATTTACATATTGATTTAAATTTACTTTTTAAAAGTTATATAAACAGTTATCCAATTTGAAAAATAATATAAAATACCCCCAAATAAACCAATAAATTAAATAAAGTTTTAATAACACTAAAATCTTGGACTTCCATTGTCTTTATTTGTTGATTGACACATAACCTTTCGGTTAGTGATGTATCTTCAACCGTTTTCAAGTGATAACCAGTTTTCACCTTAAAATTTTAGTGTATTTATTTAATATGTAAGGGCTCAATCAGTGCATGTTCCTATTTGATGGTAATCGATTTCAAGAAGGAGGAATTTTGGAAAAGTGTCCAATTTGAGGTTTACACGGAGGCCTAATTACTCAAAAGCCAGAGGTTTCCAGAAAAAAACTAATTTTAGATTAATGGCTAGCCCCCGACAACTCGCTTATGCATATAAGTAAAATTTTACCTAAAATATTGTCATAACTGAAGGTTAAAACGTCATCTTGCAATATATCGAAGCAGAAAAAGACTTTAAACATTTTCTCAAAAAGTAAACCATTGAAAAAACCCCAAAAATGTTTTTATTCTGTCATCTTGATTATTTATAATTTAACTTGCGAGAAAACTAAATTTATTTGTTATAGTCAGGTAAAATTATTCACAAGGTAATACAGTCAACAATAGGTGACCAATATCAAAGTTCAAGATCCAAGATCGAGTCAATTATGTTGTACAGGTTATTTCAACTTTAAATACAATTACCATTATTAAATAAACATTTAATGATCGTTGGTATTTATTAGTTATTGTATTTCCAAGTAAATGCAAAAAATATTTTTATTTAATATTTTGATATGTATATTACGAAGAGAGCCATTTAGTTAATTTGTTATAAGAATATTTTAACATTTTAACATATTATAAAAAAATAATTTATAAAATACACAGCATAATTTTGAAAATTATGGTATAATATTCTTTATTACGAGATCATGTAGCTTAACACAGTTTACCAAAAATCAGATGAGTAAGTATAGTAACTGCCTATATTAGCATAATCATGTTATTACGATTTGTTCTTTCATCAGAATTTATATTATGCTTTCGTGCAAAAACACCTCCAATTTTTGAGTGATAAATCTTATCATGTTAGTAACTCTTTTACTTATACGACACTTTTACAAAGTAGTTTTCCTAAACTAAATTGATCTATAAGAGCTACTTTTTACTTTGCAACACATAAATCACTTAAGGCATCGAGAAATTTTTAGGATCTTCTATAAACTAGTTAAAACTTCGTCAGGACACATAAACCAGAACTCACCCTTAACAAGTCTTAGAGTACAAAACATCCAATAAATCCCTTCTGGCGTTAATCCAGGGATCAAATTAAAAAACAAAAATAATAATCCACCATAAAAACGAAAATCATTTGACACTATGAAATATTTACATTATTTCAAATTACGACGAAAGTTAACAATCACCGATAGAGCTGCCTGTAACGTGCTTCTACACCGACGTGAACTAAGCGACTGTTCGGAGCACACTGACTGAATTGAATACCGAGTCAAACTTCCGAATGTTTCCAAACGAAACACCTTCTCTCTCAGATAGCGGCTGGCGTTGAAAACAGTTGAATGCGTGTATGGTGGCTCCATCAAACTGTTGACCGGCAAAAACTTGAAGTAGGCTGTGCCAATTTATTAAGCTTAGTAAAAATATAGTGAAATGAAAAAAAAAGAAGGAAAATAGGTAATTTTATTTTTTTTGCAGTCTATCTATATATTTGTAGCGAATCCATTTTTTAAAGAACAATATTAACACAGAAACCCATTTTTAACTAAATATTTCGGTTTTAAATAAGTATTTCCCTGGTTTTACAAATAGGTGTTTTTTTTTAAATTTGAACAACCCAAATTAAAACAAAATCAATAATCTATTTTTAAAATAGGTTTTTCATTTACTCGAAAAAATTAAACGCATAGGCAATACATTTACAAAATTCACTTCAAATGTAATCCATTTTATTTAAAAGATCAAGATTAATAGCCGAACGTAAAAAAGAGTATTAAAAAAAACAATAAAAATAGAATTTCACACATCAAACGTTTGTCAACATGCATAATAATATTAAAAAAAAAATTGAAACACTTCCAGAATTGTAGCTATTCCAACTCAACAACAAACAAATCCATTATTTGTTTTAATTTATACAATAATTCGAAAAAAGATGATTTCCGGACAATTATAGTTTTAGAACCCATATTTAAATAATTCATTATTTTTATTATAATGGTTTTAATAAAGTACCTTTTCATTTTTGTCGTACCTAAAAAATGGTGAATAATTTCTATAAAAAACGTTTCGTAATTAATTGTTAAAATGAGTAAAAGTCGAATTAATAATAAAATTATTTTTTTCACATTTGCACCTAATACGAAATAGTATTATTGAGTGAAACAACTGAAAAAAATGTTTTCTAACTACACACACGCTTTTAAAAATTGCAATAATTCTATAAAATTATTTTGCTAATTCTTTTTTTAACAAAAAGATGACCAACTTGAAATCCTTTGCTGTTCCTAAATTCCAATTGTCTGATTACCAAATTTGTTGTTTTTATTATCCTTTAATTTAAGGCGGATTCAAAACAAAATGCTTTTGTAGTAGAGTAAATAAGTTTTTTATATATTATTTTTTTACTAGCTGCATTGGGCCAGGTAAATAAAAGAAAGTAAATACTTTTACTATAGTAGCATCCTTGTTTGATTTTTTAATATTACATAAGTCTATTTCAAAAAAACTCGAGTATAAGTCTTTGCTTTCTTTTATTCACCTGGCCCATTGTTTAATATCTAAAATAAGGCAGTTTTGATTGTCTTGATTGACTGACTAATTAGTTCATTGTTTTTTATTGAGTTCTAATTTCTGGTCAGTATCAATTTAGCAGTAGTATATTACTATAACCCTAATTACCTAATTTAATATCTTATCTTAATATTACATTATTAAAACAATAATTTTATTAAAATTAAGAACATATCGTCCTTGTTATGCCAAATGTGGTATTTATAAAAAACGTACATTCGCGACTTTGGCAGAACAGGGACGATAATTTGTACCATAGTATGTTTTTAATACATCTCTCTCTCTCTCCACTACTTGCACTGAAACTTTATTGAAATCATTATTTGTCAAATATGATTTATTATGATATCTATGTGCGGTTGTCGAATCTTTAATTCTTAGCAATTTATTTTAAATTTTAAAAGAAACTACTTGTGGACTTTTATACATGGTTGTAAATAGCTTTAGTTTATTAATGTAAGTAAATAAAACATTTCAATGTATTATATAAGCAACAAAATCTAACTGCTAATCGAAAACCAGCAGCTTTATTGAAATTCGATAAAATTGATAAAAACAATTTTTAAAATTCAAAAACAGAAACGAAGTCATTTGCGTCAGCGTCATACATTTCTAGAGGTAATTTACTTAAATTTGGTACACGGTCTATGGTCTATATTTAGGAATCCATTCCGATATTTAAAAAAAGACAAGTTTATAACTTTTACAGGATACTAAGAAATCCCTTTTTGCTCCACATTAGGGGCATTTATTAATATAAATAGGAAATAATTAAAATAATTTTTATTTATTTTAGTATACTTATTCGTCAAACTAGAAAACTATGTTTTTTTCATTAGTTATTACTTTTAATAATACAAAATTATTTTATCATCAAAACAACTTCCTTGTAAACATATTAGTATAATATTTTATAATTAAGTTATATACGCAGACCTTGAAATCTAAATTGTATTTATTAGTGGAATCTTTATCGTTAAGAAACCAAAAAACTAAAACTTTGTTTTTACTTTTTTGTTTAAAATTGTGATATCAAATGTAATCGATATGTGCAGCAAATATTTTCACTCTTAAAGGCCATAAATTATAGCTACCTTGAAAGGCAAAATTAAATTCATTCGCGTTTTTCATCGATCATGTTATGTCGTCGGAAGTGAGCTCACCATAACTCTTCCGCAGTTTTGTAGTAGATAGTGTGTAGAGAAGAAGTATTTTGAGATCCAAAGAAAGGTAGTAAACTTATCTCGTTTGGAAATTATGCAATTCGATAAAAGGGCTGTTTTTTTTAATGGTATCAACAACTCCTAAGGATCTCTCGAAAAATTTATAAAAAAAAACTGCTTTAGAAAACTAATATTGATAGAATTGAAACAATATAAATAATGCTCCCGTACACTGGGTACGGGAGCATTATTTATATTGTAAGCCTAATAATAAAAAAACGGTAAGGTTCATTGTAATATTACTTTACTTTTTATTCAAAAAACTTTTTTTATGATCTACACATTTGGTTTAATATACCTCTAAAACACGGTTTGTAAATGCATCAAGGAAACAAAAAGCAGACATTTGGTGAAAAATTGGGATTGTATGGCGGATGACATAATACAGTGAAACCTGGTTAAGTGGGACCTGTATAAGTAAGAAACCTCTGTTATTGAGAATTACAATGAGGTCCCGGCATTTCTTTATCGAACTATCTCTGTTAATGGGCTTTTCGAGCCCGGTTAAATGAGATTTGATTTCTAGAATTTTATCGATGCTAATCTCTAAAATGAGACTTTGTAGCTCAATCCCCTGTATAAGTAAAACATTTTATCAATTTTTGCGCAGTATATTTAATAGACTTTTAATATGTAATATTTTATAAATGGAATAACGATACAGTTCGACCTCTATAAACGAAGGCCTCTGTAAATGAGACAAAAACTATTTTAGACCTGTCTAATTGGAAAACTGGATAAATGAAAAACCTCTTTAAATGGTACAAAATCCTTGGTCCCTTGAAATCCCAATTAACCAGGTTCACTTTAATTTGATTTTTTAGGTTCGAAAATAGTCGTTTTTAAGACGAGATGTATGACAGTTCCGTTTTGATGAAGAGTGATCCGATGCCGATTGTTGGTAATGTTTTGCTTAAAATTGATCGTTTCACGTTTCTGTATAAGCCTAATTACCACATGACCAGTTTTTCTAAAAAAATAATACCTTTTGTTTCGAAGTGCTTCAAGCGCAAACAATTTTTATTGGATTTCGTTTATCTTGAAACATCCTCACAGTCAATTGCTGATTTGTTTACGGCTCATACGTATAGATCCATGAACTTGTAACCTGTATCATTGTTTATACACGTCTTTTGAAGTAATGCGATTGTTTTTTAGTACCAGCCTTAAAAAACAAACATAGCTAAATTATAGGGCAATATTTTGTTGCTGAAATTAATACCTAAGGTTGCTTTAATTTCATAGTATGTCATATAACGATCTTGCATTATTTGTTGTTGCACAACATCTAAGTTTTCTGACACAACTTCAACAACTATAAACGACCTTCACGGCTTTTGTTGGAGAGCAAACAGGAACCATAATTAAATTCGTTGTACCAGCATGTATTTAACATAGACATTCCTATCTTAATAATTTGAGTCAAAGTCATAATAAATCATCGCATCAAAATTTTTAAGAGTTAATTCCATTTTTTTGCCGAAACCCAATTTTCAAGTGATTGTAAACATCACACATCATGCTCAAATAACAAAACGTTTTAAAAAAAATTATTGTGAAAAGTGTAAAACTTTCTAGTGGAACGTCCGATGTTACCTGACAACACCCCAATGTTGCCGTGCTCGGTTGGTTAAAAAATTAAAAGCCTTTTTAAAAACAAAAAGGTGAAAAAAGAAAAGGTGTTTTAAAAAATTTTTGGGGTTTCCCAAAAAATATGTATTTTATTTTTTTCGTATTTTGCTAAAAATTGTTAAATACTGCTTAATGTTCAACATTTTTTTCTTAGCACAATTAATCATTTTATATTTTAAAAATAATCAAAATGCATTTATCCTTAAAACTGGTTTCGCGGAGTCTTATTGGTGTTGGGTTTAAACTTAATAATTGGATTATTCGCATAAACTTTGTAATCCAAAATGAATCCATTAGCCGAATATCGCTTCCATCTGCAACTTTTACTAAAAAAATGAAAATTAAATTAATGTATCTTTGATTCTCCCGATGTAATTTAAACTAGAGCTGAAAAGTTTAGAGCATTAATGGGATTGAATTGAAAAGCAGAAAAGCTTTTGATTTCAGTATTAAAAAGACTTGATTTTTCTTATTTCCGGAAAGTTTGAGTGAATTATATATTTTCTTAATTTTACCCCTTATTTGTTTTATTTAAAAAAAATTATTGTCTTTTTTTGGAAGTTTTTAAAAGTTTGGTATTTTAAAAATTTTTAAAATTTTTAAAAATTACCAAAATTAAAAATAATTTAAAAAATTTTTTTAATTTTTTTTCAAAATTAAAAAATTGGGGAAAAAAAAGCCCTTTTGGAATCCCTGACCACAAAAAAAATTTTCAAATTACCCCCCTTGGGTTTTTAAAAAATTTTTTTAAATTTTTAAATTGGGAAAAATTTTTTAAAGGAAAAACCCCCGGTTTTTTAAAAAAATTTTTTTTTCCGCTATTTAAAAAATGAAATTCGGGTTTGAAAACGCATTTTAAAATTTTAAAATAAAAGGAAAAATATTAGAAAAAAAAATTTTAACCACCAAAAAAAAAAACCGTTTTTTTTCCCCAAAATTTTTAAAATCCCCCCCAACCAATTTTGTAAATTTTTTTTTTCTTTTTTAAAGGTATTTTTTTCCTTTTAATTTAGGGAAGTTGTTTTTTCTTAATTTTTATTCCTTTTTGCCCCTTTGTAAAAACGGGGGGCCTTTTATTTTTTAATTTTTAAAAAAAATTTCCGGGGGAAAAAAAATCTTTTTTCCCCTTGGTTATTCAAAATTTTAACCCCTTAAAAAGTTTTTTTTTTTTTAAAAAAATTAAAAAATTTTTTAAATTCCCACCTTAAAAAATCCATATGGGATGTAAAAAATTTTAAAAATTTAAAACCCTTAAAACAATTTTTAATTTAAATTAAAAATTTTTTAAATTTTTTTTTCCCTTTGGGGTTTTAAAAAATTTCAAAACCCTTTCAAAAAAATACTTTTTTAAAATTAACCCCCTTTCAAAAATTGATTTTGTAAAATTGGTTGTTAAGTTAAAAATTTTTAAAAATTTTTAAAAACCCCCTTTAAAAAAAAACTGGGGGGAATTTAAAAAATTTTTCACCTCCTTTAAATTTTTAAAAACTCAAAATTTTTTTCGGTTTAAATTTGGGATTTTTTCGTGAATTTTATTTTAAAAAGGATTTTCTTTTTTTTCGGAAACCCCCTTTTTAAAGTTATTAAAATTATTAAATGTTGGGGTGTTTCTTTTAAAAAAAATTTTAAATTTTCCCAAAAAAATTGGGGAAATTTTTGCAAGTTTTTTTAAAAAAAATCGGGTTTCTAAATTTAAAACCCTTTTTTAAATGGTTTCCCTTTTCTTTTTTGCTTTTAAAAAAACCCTTAAATTTAAAATATTTTTTTTTAATTTCCCTTTTAAAATATTTTTTAATCCCTAAAAAACCAAAAAAAGTTTTTTTTTTTGTTTTTCCCCTTTTTAAAAAGGGAAAAAAAGGTTTTTTGAAATTAAGGGGGTTTTTTTTTCTAATTTTAGGAAAATTTAAAAAAAATTTTTTTTTTTTATTTTTTCGCTAAAAATTTGGGGAAAAAAAGGTTTTAAGGGAATAAAAAAAATTTTTAAAAAATTTTTAAAATTCAAAATTTTTTTTTTAAAATTTTTTAAGGGGAAAATTTTGTTGGCAAAAAAAAACCCGAAAATTCGGGGAAATTTTTGGGAAAATTTCAACCCCCCGGGGTTTAAAAAAAAAGGAGGTTTTTTTAACTTTTCTTTTAGAGAAAAAATTCGGGCCCTTAAAAAATTTAAATTTGGGAATTTAAAAGGAAAGGGGCCGGATATTTTTGCCGCCTTTTTTTCCTTTTTTTAAAGAAAAAATAATTTTTAAAAATTTAACTGTTTTTTTATCTGGTTAGGGCTTTTTTTTGAAACTTAAAAAAATTTTTTTTTTAAAATTTGGGGCGCCCCAAAGGGGTTTTTAAAACAAATTTTTTTTTCGAAAAAGGGTTTGGCACAAAAACTTAAAAATTTCCTTAATTGCTTTGTTTTTTTTTTTTTTTTTGAAAAGGCCCAAAAGATTAAACCTTTTATTTGCCCTTTTATTTTTAGAACCCAAATTTAAAAAATTTTGAAATTTTTTTTTAAAATTTTTAAAAATTAATTTTAAAACCGGAAAGAGTTAAAAAACAAACCTGAAACCAAAATTTTTTTTTTTTTTTTTAAAAAAGCCCGGAAAAGTTTTTTAAATCTTTTTTTGTTTCCTGCCATAATGACCTTTGTACTTATAAAGAATCTATATTTTTATTTATTTTTTAGATAAACAAAGAAAGGAAATTGTGACAAGATAGACACGCTTCTTTTGCCCATCTACTTCAACAGCGTGTAACTTTGTGAAATATGTTTTTTTTTTTAATTTTTCTTTGTGAATTCTTAAAACATCAGTAAAGAAATGATAAAAAATGTATAGCCAAAATATATTTTTCAAACGACCGTCAAAGAACGCCCGAAATTCGTTCTTCTAGACTAAAATACCTCCTTAACCTATTATTAAAGCATAATGTACGGTTTTGTCGTTTTCTATTATTATTCTTATTAAAGCTTCTGTATGATAGAAAAGGATTCGATGATGGGTTTTGCATTAATACTTCATTCAAAAATATAATATCATCTTCATATGTAAATTGAAGACGCTTATATTTTACCATTATAATGCCTATTTATCAAATAAAATTAAACGAATAGCTAATAAATTTAATATACGCACTATATTTAAAATACAAAACACTATTAGATCTCAAGTTACAAAAAACCATACAATATACACATATTTATTAGATCCCTTGTGCATGTAATACATTTTATATAGGTGTAACTTCCAGACAATTAATCAAACGCATAAAAGAACATGGAACATAAATTAGAAACACAAAATTCCACAAATCAAAAATCTGTCAACACGAATTTGATAATAACCACATAATAAACTGGAATGCTTCTAGCATTTTAGCAAAGGAAACTTGTTTAAAAAATCGTAAAATAAAGGAAAGTGCATTTATTTTATTAAATAAAGATAAATGTGTAGCATTAATATCTGTTAATTTAAATTATACATGGTGACCTATGCTTGATGCTGAAGTTAATTCAGGTAAACTTAAAATCAATTAACACACCATACCACCCACCTTTTTTGTCTTTTTGAATACTATACAATCACCAGTCAAATAACCTATTGTCATTTATGACAAAGCGTCATAAAAAAGTAAAAAAGCTATCAGAGTTTTTAGAGCAAAAATGTCTTAAAATTTAGTTTAATTTTTTGTTTTAGTTTCTATCCTGACAACGGAGGCCGACTTGCCACCGAAACGTAGATTAATATTTGTGATTTTTGTTTTTTTTTTTGAAAGGTTTTTTTCTTTTTTGTTGCAGGCGATCGGCAAGTTCATAGGGGTCAATGAGGCTAAACAGGGTCAGCTCGTATACCCCAGGACCTGGACCGAAGAAGTCCCATTTCCCAAAAAGTAGTAAGGTGAGTATTCCAAATAAAACAAACTGAAACATGGATCCGCCACACAACTATATAGAATATATTTATTTATATATAAACAATTAGTTATCTTTTTAGAATCCTTTATATTATTTAAAATGTCACATAAAGAATTATTTAGGTGGGACACATATATATTTATGTGGAAAAAATATTTATTTATGTGCAATTGCCCTTGTAACTATATAAATAAATAAACAAATAAGTGGATTGCCAAATGCAGAACAAGTTTGCTCTTAAAATTAAAAGTATTAATTTACAAAAAGAAAACTGTAACCGAATCATATTGAGGTTTAATAAACTTAAAGGCCTTTGATCAAATTTCAATATTGTTTAAAAGTTTTCAGCGCTGGGCTAAATTTAACCGGGATGATTAAAGAAACATTAATTTAATTTTTACTTTTTAGGCAAAATTATACGTTTCAGAGATATTCGACTAATGAATTCGTTATAAATTATAGATTTGACTCGAGTTATACAATTTAAGTGTTTATTTTCTCAAAAGAGATGACTGTATATCATTACGTGTTCAAAAAGGTAATTCTAGAAAGTTAAATATAGTTGGGTATATTGTCACTTTAACGAAATTTTGTATGTTTTGTATTAGTATGGTATGAAGTCGAGAAACAACCTTAAAATAACATTTGGTGATCAACGAACAAAGTGAAAAGTTCAGCGCCTCCTAAGTTGGACTGTAAAGGAATCATAAACTGGAAACTACGTGTTGTTCTTTTGGGTACTGCCAAATTACAAAATATATTGGCTGATTCCTCTACAGCTGGTTGGTAAGCAAGAGAAGGAAACATTCCTGTAAGATTAAAATTACAAAAAAAAACATTTCTATCCTTCTAAAGGAAGAATTTTACTAACAAGTATTGTAAGTGTTGTTGTATTTTTTGGGCTGTTGATTTTTATTTGGTAACCAGGCATGGTGCTGCAATCTAAAAAGAGTCCGTTTTAGAGCCTCATAATAACTTGTATTTAAGATAAATTACTTTTACTTTTTTAATTCTAGTGTATGTTTTACGTCTTGTATCATACCATTACAACAATAATAAACAAAATATTACTATTTAAATAAAACTTTTATTTTTTGGCCATAGGAAAAATGATAATGGAGAAGTTTCATGAATTTTTTTTTAAATTTTATTAGGAGCTACAAACGAAAAAAAAAGACCCGTATTTTTTGTTTTTGCTCAATTTTGCTTAATTTTCGAGTAATAAATAAATTAAAGTGTGTGACGTCACTAAGCGGAATATTTTAAATTTGCCGCCTCTGTCATTTCTGACCAATCGACGTGACTTTCCGAATGACAACTGACGCATGATTGAACAACTTTTGTGAAGGTTATGGGTTTATGTCATTGTGTTATTCTTTTTTTATGTGGTTCGGTTTTGGTAGTTGCTGTAATTACTTTTATTGAAATAGTGTGTTTATTACGTTTCTGCGAGTTTGCAACATGAGCGATAAATTATTTAAAAGCTGCTTTGTCCCAAGTTGTTCCAACACAACTAAAAATTCGTCAAAACTTTTCGTAAGCGTACCTCAGGGTGAAGACAGAAGAAGAAAATGGTGTGAGGCTGTTAATAGACAAAAAGTGCCAAAGGCAACATCTGGAGGCATATTTTGTTGTGAAGATCATTTTGATGTAAGTAAAGATAATATTTTCCTAAACTCTAATCAGTCATTCTATTTCATTCCAAAATTTGGCACATTAAAAAAAAAAAAAAAAAATATATATATATATATATATATATATATATATATATATATATATATATATATATATATATATATATATATATATATATATATATATATATATATATATATATATATATATATATATATATATATATATATATATATATATATATATATATATATTTTTTTTCAGATGGAAAATGATGCAGAAAATTGGATGGCATATAAGGTATTAGGTCAAAGACTCAAATTAAAAGATCATATATTGCCAAGGCTAAATGCAGGACTGGTACAACCAGACATATCCCAGCTAACTGATTCAGCGAAAAAAAGGAGGGAAGAAAACATTGCAAATGTTTCTAAGGTGGCCAAGAAATTACGCTTTGAAGAACCAGTAGCAGGGCCATCAAATTATCAAGAAAATGTCCTTACGCTAAAACCTCAAGGATCTTCTCAAAGTGATGAGTTATTTGTAGAAGCATCTTCGTCCACTTCGTCGATGACCGTTACTTCTGACAGCAGTACTTCATTTTCAGTTTCCTTACCTTCGGATGAAGAAAAATCAGGTGATGAAATGTTGGATGAAAAAAATGAACATTTTAGAAAAATTAGTGCTAATAGGACTAAACTAGTTATTGAAAATCATTCAAAATTTTATCTAGGATTACCGCAGAATATGTATTTTTTGATAAAATTATTAGAACAAGAAAGTAATATTAGTTATCGTAACATACTAATAATATTAAAAAAAATACGGTTAAATGATGCTTTCTATAGACTAGGTTTAGATTTTGGTGTAAGTGAAGCTACTATATCAAGAGCATTTGATAAAGATGTAATAAAATTAGCATCATATTTAAAAAATTTAATATTTTGGCCTCAGGGACATTTAATTAAGAAGAATTTACCTATACCATTTCGAGTAAGGTACTCAACAGTCCAGTCAATAATTGACTGTTTTGAAATAGAAATAGAACGACCCTCAAATAGTCAACAACAATCTCTGACTTGGTCAGAATATAAAAAAGCAAATACTGTAAAATATTTAATAAGTTCTACTCCTGATGGTATTGTAAATTTTGTTTCAATTGGTTTTGGAGGTCGTGCTTCAGATAGTGGAATACTGAGACAATCAGGATACTTAGATAAACTGTTACCGAATACCCAAGTTATGGCTGATCGGGGATTCAAACAAATTGATTGTGATTTAAATTTAAGAAATTGTATTTTAGTTAGGCCACCATCTGTTTCAAGTAGTAAGAAAAGTACAAAAGAAGAAGTTCGTTTAAGTAAAAGAATAGCTAGTTTAAGAATACATATTGAAAGAGTAATAGGAAGATTAAGAGAATTTGAAATGTTAAAACCTAAAGCTTGTATAGATATAAAAATGGCATGGAAACTTGATTATGTAGTTTACATTGCATGTGGTATTATAAATTTACAAACACCTTTAATAAAAATGATTTGATTTCAGTGATTAGTCTTATTTTGTATATCATCATGTTAGTCAAAAAATTAGTTTTAAAAATTATTTTATTTCATAGAAAATACAATAATAAAAAAATATTAAATATACAGTATGTCCACGGAAAAAGTGTTTTATTTTTAATTTTATTGAAAAAAGCTACTCCTGATAAAAAATTTTGCTACGTATTAGAGTAAGATTGGGATAGAAAAACTTAACAAATTTTATATGCGGTGTTCAGAAAAAGTAAAAAGCTTTAAATGGTACAAGAGTAAAGTGCATTTATTTGAGAAGATACGGAAATAAGTTACTAGGAGAAGTTGTTTAAAAGTAAAAGATAGTCTCTAATACCAGTTTTCGAAAACATCGGCTCACTTTTATTAATTTGTAAATAAAATTATTTTAATAAACTAATTCCAAATTAACCTATTTTCGTACTAGTTAGCGTTGATAGTGACAAGATTTATTAACACTTCGCTTTTATAATTCATTAGCCGTAATAATGTCAGCTTAAAATGCTTACTTTACACCAAAAAATTGATAAAATTGTTATTAAAAATAAAAATTGAGATTAAAATAAATTTAATCACAAATACATAAAAGTAGACTAATTTTTTCGAAAATTGGTATTAGAGACTACCTTTTCTATTGAACAACTTGTCCTAGTAACTTATTTCCAAATCTTCTTAAATTAATGCACTTTACTTTTTTACGATTTAAAGTTTTCTCAATTTTCTGAACCAAGCATATAAAATATGTTAAATAATTCTATCTCAATCTTACTCTAAGAAGTAGCAAAATTTTTTAATTTTTTAAAAGTAGCTTTTTTCGATAAAATTAAAAATAAAAAAGTTTTTCCTATTCAACACCTTTTCCGTGGACATACTGTACATATATAAATTTTTAACTAAGAAGTCTACCTAAAGTTTTTAATTTAGTTCAATAGTTTTCAAAAAATCTGAAAATCACAAAGTAACTATAACAAAAGTACTACTTTATTTTCATGATCAATAATGAACATTTTGACAAATACAAACCAGGGTTGTGGAAA
The DNA here is from genome assembly GCA_019359885.1 of Listronotus oregonensis. Lineage (NCBI taxonomy): Eukaryota > Metazoa > Arthropoda > Insecta > Coleoptera > Curculionidae > Listronotus > Listronotus oregonensis. The sequence continues at coordinate 248,099 of JAHBCN010000635.1, forward strand.
TAAAATACATGTTTTCTTTCAAATAATTTCTGTATATTTATTATATTACTTCACAAGAGAAGGATATATAGCTTGCTTCCAAAATATAATAGCATCTGATATTACCTCTTGTATGAAGTTATCATCATAAGAAATTTCAAAAATTTTTACATCTTTTGTTACAAAATTAGGATTAGCTACACAAAAAAGTCCTTTATTTTTATTACAAAATAGCATTTGCAAATGGATTTGTGACAAAAACTTTTTGTTAATAACATTGTCCTTATAATACAATGACACTGTTTTGTCAGAGGATGGACATTTAACTTCTATCACATAATCTTCACTTATTGCGTCTGGTGTAGCTCTTAAGGTTGGGTATTTTTCATTTAGAACCAAACCTATTCTTCTCAGTTTGAGATTTTTTTTAGCAACAACTCCCAAAACAGCTTCTTCTAAATCTCTACCTCTCTTCATATGTTCGGTATCATGTATGCTGCTGGCACCCATAATATGTTCAAACAAGGAACCATCTAGAACTTTACATCTTGAAGCCTCGTAAAGTTTGGAAGCAGTTATTCGAGCATATCTCATTTCAAACCATAAAGGTGATTTATATTGATTTTTTGTTTCCTTGGCAATATTTTCGCAAATATTGCTATTCATTTGCTGCTGACAATACAATATAAATTCATCAGCATTTCCACAACTGTTTGGTTGCAAACTTTGAAAGTAGTTCATGCCTAGTTGATGAATACTAAGTGATTTCAGTTTACTTGGTTCACTAAAATAATTCATAATGGCAACTTGTCCACCTTTTTCCTTCGCTTTACTGACAACTTTGTCTAAAAAATCTGCTTTCTCAGCAAACTCTAGAGCTGGGCTTTGCTTCAAGTCAATACATTTTAATAACCCAGCTTTTGAAAGAAAAGGCTTTTTCCAGTAGCATTCCACAGATGTTCGACTGGGTTCCTCTGATCTGCGAAGCAGCCAATATATAAAAGCGATGGCATGTTTACAGCCACCTGAAAACAAATATTCAAATTATAAATAAATGTATTTCACACAATGTAAACTACAAAAATACATAATTTATCATTATGCTTATATTAATATACACATACCATGACTAGCTGCACAATCATGACATGCACATGAGGTAATTTTTCCATCCTTTTCATGGATTGTTACAGTAACGCTATATGGCTTGTTCTTAATCTTGTGTTCAGGTGTAATTTTTCCCTTGACAATACAAATATCATTCTCCCTTTTTAGTTGCACATATCCTACTGCTTGGTCACCATAACTTTGCCTCGCTCCTCTACAATAAATAAAATATTGTTACAGATCTAATTAATTTATATTATGTCTTCCAGTCTTTTGATTTGGTAGGTACTTACTTAAGATTTTTAATTCCTCTTATTTCGGCACTCATATAGTCCATATTGTCCATAAAAAAAACTGATATCATGAAAGGATCCACAAACGGTAAATTATCAGATTGGGCTTCAATAAATCCTGATTCAGCTTTAGCCATTATGAACACAAGACAAATAAATTAAAGTTTTAAAATCGACTTCAAACAACAAAAACAAACCGAAAACACTTTTTTGAGAATTTGTAACACAGAGTGGGTGTTAAAAAACAATAAAATGACAAGTGACAACGCTGACAGGCGGCCAATGCTGCCAAGGTATCGGTAGTGCCAACCAACTTTTGGCGATTTCCCTAGTTTCCGCTTAACTACGTCACAGCCACAAATTTACATTTTAAAATTAATTTACAAAGCAATTACAACTTTTTTTGACAAACGGAGTTAACGAAATATGTTCATTTAAATCAAAAAATATGTATGTTGATATTTAAACATAAAATTTTAACCCATGAAACTTCCCCATTTACACTAAAAATACGAGCACACAAAAAGGCTAGTATAAAGAAATAAATGGATATAACTAATTACACAGAAATCGTACCCATACCAATCTACTTTTTATTAACATGTGTTTAAAAATCATACAAAAAACAATTAACTAGTGAAGTATTTTGTTACATTTATAAAGCACAGTTTGTATGCTACTTCCAGTTTAAATATATGTAAAAAATATTGCAGGTAGAAAAGAAATGGCTTCTTTTATATCTGTATATCATTCGACTAATATTCAAACACTAAATTGTCTTTGACAATCCATTGCATTGGTTTATATTTAAATTTCTGGAGAACCTTTGTATTTTTTATTTTCCTCCGAGAACATGGCGATCAGTTAAGGCAATCAAGAAATTTTACCTGATCATTCCCATTAAAGCGACATTAACATTAACCGTATCCTAATGTTTTAAGTTTATAGTTATGATCTTTTCGTTTTTGAAAATTTTTAATTTAATAAAACTTTTTTTTGGAATTATTGAAATAAGAAACTGACACATTTGAAAAGGGAAGCTTACCACCCTTAAATAGTAAGTAAAACAAATAAATACCATACAAACTAAGGCTTAAAGTGTAAGGTTTATTAAGTGTTTATTAAGTAAAAAAATTATCAGTTAGTAAATTGGTAGTTTGCTATCATAATATTAAAAAATCAAAGATGGCCGCAATATAAAAATTAAAAGTTTTGGTCAATAACTGAAAAACAAAAGACAATTGGAAAAAAATTGATGCAAATGTTCGTCGCCAAAAAGTGTTCTAATAATGTAATGTTAAAATTAAAACAAATGAATTACAAGCAAAAATTAAAATTGACGATATCCACTTTTTAGCATATCACTTTTTAGCATATATCTTTAGAACTAAATTAAAAAAAAAACATTTAGCTGCACAGTCAAAATCAGCAATAAATCCTCTAATACTTTTTCCATTTAAACATTAAACAACAAACTAAACGAGATAGCAAAACATGTAGGCCGAATTTGGGACACACTGTATTTGTTCAAGCAACGCAGATTTTTAATGTTTTTGTTTTTAGTTTTTGGGGTATTTTAATTTAAATATTAAACTGTTTGAATTAAAAAAAAAGTGTGACACACTCTTACTCAATGTGAGCTGACTTTTTAAAATTTTTATTTACGTAAACTTGGATTTCTCAAACTTTTTCAGAAGTTGATGGACGCCTAAATACCAAATAACGACTTTATGATCAAATGCTGGCACATATTTTAAATTGTGGTCAAAACTAAAAACCTAAAAATTAATTATTTTTTTTTAAAGACCTTTTGTCAGTACCATAGGATTAAAAGGAAGTTAAAATACATTCATATTTTATTCAGAAAAATAAACCAATTGTTTGGTTTTTTCCATTCTGCTATTAGGATATTTTTATTTTAAAAAAAAACGTTTATATTGAAATTGTTTTTTTGTTGAGTGAATAAAGCTATTTTAACTTTGTAATAGAAAATAAAAAAATTGTCAGCCCATAAAGTAACAATAAATAATAAAAATGTGTTTCCTGTTAAAAGTATAACTACGCGAATAATTTTTTATACTCTTAAATTTTTTTAACATATCATATTTTAAACAAATTATTTACCAATAATATAATATCAGTTTGTGTATAAAACAACACTTATCAAGTACCATTTTTTTAAACTTACATGTGCTAAAACGACAATTCTGTTGGTTGAAATGACATTTATGAAAAATTTCGCCGGTAAAAATGACATTTATTAAAAATTACATCCGTAAAGAATGTCAGGGGGCAAAATTCACATCTGTTAAAAGGACATCGTAAAAAATTTATATCTGTTAAAAATAATATGTCAGTAATGAATTCTCTGATAAATAACATCGCTAAAAATGGCAGAGAATAATGATGAGGAAACGTTAATCAGTACACCTCCGCACCATAATTAGTTGTCGACAAACTCTGCTGTCGGAAAAATATGAACTGCAACCCAATAGGTGCAAATTTAAGGTTTGAACGCCCTGTAGAATGACTACTGCCAAATGAGACACTAGAATAGAATAAATATACACATCAAAATTATCAGGAAAAGAATGGATTTGTGATACTTTTTAAAGTGATTTATTTTCATTTTCTTTTTTTTTTGCTAAATTTTCTTATAAATTCTATTTTTTGTTGGTAGTTCAACAAGAAGGCTTCAGACAGGTCAGAAAAATATTCAAAGTATATAATCTACCCAAAGTATAAGATTGATTCTTGTTCCCAGACATTGATGAGTGTATACAAGTTTTATTAACAAAAAATTATGAGATATTAAACTACAACATTCTTGTGATACGTCAATGGGGCGAATCAGCAACTCAATTTTTGTTTATACTTTACAGTTTCTATAAGGTAAAAAATTCCCCTTGACCTTTTAAAATTTTGAATAACTTAAAAAATTATAGAACAAAGAAAAATGTTCGAATTTACTCTTTCACTAGGCACTGAGAGCCTTAACTCATTTTAGTATGTTTTTGTTGGAATTACTCGCCTAAATTTTCTAGAAAATGGGACCACTTCGGTCGTGGTCCCGGGGTATAGCGAACTAAGCCTGCTCAGCCTGAACTGTCAGATCGCCTGATATAGAAAAAAGAAAAACCCCTCAAAACACCCAAAAAATTCCGAATACTAATCTACGTTTTGGTGGCAAGTCGGCCACCATTGTCAAGATAAAATTAAAAGAAAAACAAAATAGAAACGAAAACTAAATTTTTAGGACATTTTCGTTTAAAAATGTAGGAAATTCTGAAAGCTTTTTTGTGGTCTAGAAACCCTTAAACAAGAAACTGCATAAATTTAAGGTGCGATTTCTTCACGAATACAGTACTTTCTTTTACCTTACTAAAGAACTTATACCTTTTCCTTGCAAAAGAAGTTAAACTTAAGTTACCCTTTTTTACTGAGTGGTGAGTAACATTAATTTGCTTTATTAACTTTATAATATTTTAAAGTAGAACGTTAAATTTACTAATCGTTCTTTAGTAATATGTTTTTTTTTTATCTTGGTATAGTCCACAATCGCTTAGGTACCTGTGCCTCTTCTAAGTAAAGTAAGATTATTTGTTAGTACGGAATGTATTGATTTAAAGGTTTGCAGGTATTAAGTTTCGTCCTAGGAATGAAAAAAGGAACAAAATTTATAAATATATAACTAGTGTTAAAAAAATATGTCACATATATTTTACATATATTGTTAATCATTCAATATATTTTAGATTCCGAAATTTACACTAATAATCAAGTTAATAGGTTTACTAATAAATCTCTTCTAACCCTGGGTCCAGTTTTAATGGGTGAGGTTGATTAAAGGGATTATACATTGTGAAAAGTTGTTAATTATAAAACAGCTATTTTCGAATGGGTATTAGAAAATAATTAAAATTTCCATCGTGTAGTGGTAAATGGACAATAATCGTTATTAAATTACGTAGGGAAATATAAAAAATAAATTTAATATAAGTACTGTAGTGTTTGATATATGATAATAGAGTACATACTTTTATATTTTCACGCATCAGTATTGTATTAATTTAAAAACCGATTCTCAAGTTATTGTTTGTGTTTTTTTATAGGGGAGAGGATGGCAAAATGGGTTATTTAAGGTTTGATGATCAAAAAAAGCGAAGTTTTTACACTAAGACAATCGTATTTACTTTAAAATTAACTATTATTTATTATTCTTTCAACATTTGATGACATTAGGATTTTTTAGTTTTTCATTTTAGAGAAAAAACATTCAAATCAAAAGAAGGTGTTTTCCCCGTCTTGCCCCATGGTGCTGATAGAATGATAATTATATAAAGATAACGAACGAAAACGGTTTCTACGTCACAAGCTGCTAACTACACATATTCACCTGTACTGATCAACAGAGGCCAATGCGACTTAGTTTCAATATTACATCTAGGATGAGATCAGAGTGAATAAAATACCAAGCAGAGGTAACCAGTTAAAAAACGTTGTAGTTGTAAAAAAATATATTATTTCTGATCATTGTACATATCAAACAACAAAAAATAAAGCAAAACAAATATATGATGTAAATAATTTCGTTCTGTTATTGTACCTTGAAGGTCAAACTATGTTTATTCAGATAAAACTAGATAAAAAATATATATTTTTCCGTAAAAGCTTTCCGACTAAATTAGTGAATAAAAATAGAAACTTTTTTGTTGTTATGCACACCGACGGCTTTTAAAATAAATGTCCCCACCTCGATTGATTTGTGGATGTCGTAAATTTGCGGAGGCAGCATCAGTGTAAACTAAAATTAGCATTTTAGTGTTTTCCACTTCCTCCGAAAGGGCAGGTGGGTTAATGGGTTTTGTTTTACGATTTCCTACGAACTTTAAAGTTGTATAACTTTCCAGAACACATTTATATTTTCTAAAGTGACTTTCTTTCTAATAGGGAGCGTTACATTTACGTCATAATTATTTATTTATTTAAATTTAAAAAAAAAATCTTTATAAACATAGGTTGGCATTTTGATGATATAAGGTACTTGAATTTCTCTAGAAACTTAAAATACATGGACATAAAAGGAATAATTGTTGTAATTTTCTTTTAATTTTATTATTACCTTTTTTGGAAGTCTTAATAATTAGTTTTAATTTTGACTTTTAGAAGAAAATTTATATTTATAACTTTAAATTAGGTATTGCCAATTAAAGGTGCTAAGCCAATAAAACAATTTTAAGCAGCAAAGTTTTTTGATTAGCTAACTGAAGGTTGCTAATATAATATTAAAGAGTAAAAGCCGGAACAGAAATATGAAAAAATTACTTTAATTTACCGATTAAAAAACAAAGCATTTGCTTAAAATGTCCGAAATATTTTGCCTAAGAGGTTAACTAAATAAATAAAATAAATGTCGACTTGGGCAAGTTAATAATAAACTCTGCTATTCTCTTTTATTTAGTAGTATCCTAATACATTTTGAATTATAACCTGCTAATAAACAATTAATTTTGTTAGTTGCATACATTTGAAATCATAAAAGACACAAATATTTTTTATTACCTTTACTTTTTCTTTTATTGACAATTTAGCAAAAATTTTATATGCTGAATAAAGAAGTAAAGTGATTTTTTTATAAAACAGCACATTTAGGCAAGATTTGCAAAATAATATGGTCCATCCATTTTAGACTGTCAATAAGATTCGATGCACATTATGTTGCAGTTTAGTTCTTCTAAGCTAATCTACCATTTAAACTCAGCAATAATGGGTTTTATTAACACTAAAATCTTGGACTTCCATTATCTTCATTTGTTAATTGGAACACAACGTTTCAGTTAATAATGTATCTCCAACCGTTTTCAAGTGATAACTAAAAACTATTCTTAAAAGCTACAACCTTATATATTATCCGTTGTTCACCGAAGCTTGACCGACTTGTCACGGTTTAGCAACGGCGGCCAGATATTCGGAATGTCGACACTAGGTTTGCTAAATACATTTTGGTTGTCGGCAATTATTACAGCTTCTTTAAATTTTCTTTTCTTTCAGTGGGTTTCTTTATGAATAATTTTTGCTTCCGACCATTGTATACGGTGTTGTTTTGACCAAGCGTGTTCGGCAATCCCTGATTTCGACGTTTTACTTCATTCCGTATGTTTTTTGTGTTCTTTACCTCTAATTTTTAGTGGTCTTTTTGTTTCCCCGATGTATACTTCACCACATCAAGGTATTTGGTAGATACAGTCATTTTTTGAAACATTGTTGTCCGGTCTCGTATTAGTACTTAATACTTCTCAGAATGGTTTGGGATTTAAATTCTCGTTTAATATTGTACCAATTCACTTTCTGCGGATCTTTTTTGAAGTTCCTTTAATATACGGAATAGTCACAAATATTTGGTCCTGTGGAGTCTTGTTTAAATTAGAGTTTATTTTATCTTATCTTGATATTTATCGATTGTTTCCTTAACCAATCTCTCTCAGTTGGTAAGTTACATTACTTATTTCGGCTTGCAGAGATTCCTTAGTGTTACATAAGGTCACTGCACGGTTATATAGAGTACGTATGACTCCTTGCCTCGTTTCGTTAGAGTAATTGGAAATCTTGTGTAAATATTGTCCGGTGTGGGTAGGCTTTTTGTATACCGAGGTTTGTATATGTCCATTGTTTCGTTTAACTAAAACGTCGAGGAAAGGTGGAGCCGAATTTTATTCCTTATACAGGGTCAACGACAATTTAGATGTTTTAAGAAACCTTCAAGTTCTTCGTCATTACCTGTCCATACAATAAAAGTATCGTCAACATATCGTAGCTAAACTTTTGGTTTGATTAGTGCAGTTTTTATTGCGTGATTCTCAAACCATTCCATATAAATATTTGCTACCACTGGAGAGAGCGATAAGCCCATGGGAAGTCCATCGTCCTGCGCATAGTACTCATTTTTTACTTGAAAGTAAGAACTCCAGAGGCACAGCTCCAACAACTTTATCTCTTCATCCAGCGGCGGGGTGGTGCGTTCTACTAAAATATAATCTTCGTTGAGCTTGACCCGAATGATGCTTAACGATTCTTCTACTGGAACATTTGTATACCTTCTACATCAAAACTTACGAATGTATCGTTTGGTCCTATTTCTACATTATTGAGAATCTCAACAAAATAACTAGAGTTTTTAACAAAGGATGGTGACTTACCGACCAAGGGTTTAATCAGTTCTAAAAGGTATTTTGCCAGTGCAGTCGTGGGTGCATTTCTAGAGCTGGTGATTAGCCTTAAAGGTATATTATCCTTTTGTATTTTCGGTAGTCCATATAGATATATTGGGTTTGCTTTGCAACAGGATACAAATCTCGTAATGACTTAAAGAGTTTATTTAACACTTTGAAAAATATTATTATATATTGATAAAATTTAGGTAGGGCGTTTTAGTCAATCTCAAGTATTTTCAGCACCCCGAATTCCGCAATAATCCAGAACACTAACCAGATTGTAGCCCGTTTTTGAAATTCAGATTTGCCCTAAGTTACCGTGTTACCGTTACGGCTCCTTAAAAGAGTATAAAATATATACTCTCAGACCTAAAAAATATTTTTTGAAATAGCTAGGGTGGATATTTTAAAAGAACATGATGTGGGAAAAGGAAATTCTATTTATCCTAAATTACTGGAGTACACATTTTTTTTTTATCTTGGGACAGTCCACGAAGGCTGATGCTCAAGTACTAACGTACCGTGGGTGTCTTCAGTGTGGTGAGAGGAAGTTTGTTCACACGGGACTTAAATTTTTGGAGATTGGAAGGAGAAGGAAAAACTTCTGCGGGCAGCAGGTTCCATAGTCTTGACACTCTAGGGATAAAGGAACGAAGAAAGCGGGAAGTTCCGTGGCCTCTCTAACTGAACTGTAAAAGGATGCATAAAAGTTGCACTACGTGTTGCTCTGTTGGAAACTGCCAGAGAAGGAATTATACTGGCCAATTCCTCTGAGCAGAAGCCGTAAAAATACCTATAGAAGAGCAACAAATCCCCTACAGCTTGACGATGGGCAAGAAGAGGAAGCCTTTCTGTGAGCGTTGAATCATTAATAAGACGAACGGCTCTTTTTTGAATGGAGTCCAGAATGTTTTAAGGTTTTAGGGGACGCCATTCCCCAGACATGAGAACAATATTCCAAAGAGGGTCTGATTTGGGATGCATACAGAGTGGACAGATTGGAAGAAGAGAAGTATTTTCTGGCTCGGAAGAGGAATCCAATCTTATTTGAAGCTGCCGAAGCTATGGATGAAATGTGTTTGTGCCAGTTGAGGTTATTCTCAAAAGTAACGCCGACTAGATTAAACGACTCTTTGTTCTGCAGAACTTGGCCGCTCATATGTAAGGAATGAGCATTCGCAGACTGTTTTCGCGACAGCGACCATGACTGTGTTTTCGAGGCTGTAGACTTGTGAATATGTGAATAACTATTCTTAAGCTTAGTTATTTAATATAATAACACAAAGGTAGACTTTCTTGGGGCATAGACGTTTTTTAACGAAAGGAACATAAAAATCCTGGTAGGTGCGACTATTAAGGCTTGGTTGATTTAAAACTACGAAGCATCCAAATTACTATGTCTACGACCCACAGCGGTGTGACCATTCTCAACGAAGGTAATACATGATGTAATCATCTTGGCTGGGTCCGAAGATATCCATTAGTTTGGAGGCTTCATAATTTTAAGCTACCAATCTTAGTAGTCACACCTATCAGGATTTTTGCTTTTTCTTTTCACTAAGACTCATTTGTCTTTGTGTCGTTATATCTTATAAATATGTTTGTATTACATGCACCCAAGGTATAGTCTGTATATCGTTATGACTTTTGACGGACCATACCCCAATAAACCTTTAACGATTTTATTACCTATTGTTATTGGGTAAACCCATTTGTTAATAAGGGCAGGGATGGGCCAGGTATTTCTTGAGTATTAACCATTAGGCATATAAATATTTTGGCTAATATTTTAGTGGCAGTGTTGAATAACCATTTTTACTGTGCGTGAGAATATAACTATGTTGCATCGAAATCATTTGTGTGTTGTGAAAAATGTGTATGAAACTTTAATCAGTAGAGGTTTAATTAAACAAGAAGCTTTAAAAGAAACCTGTCTACTTACAAAAACTCCAATATCATCGATAAGGGATATTATTATTAGTGAATAATTAAACAAAAGGAAAAAACGTAGTGATTTTTAATCTCACCGTATAGTCAATAGTGATCAGGACCTAATAAGAAGGAAAATATATTGTCTTTATGAAAGCGGAGTTATTTCTACTTTGGATAAACTAAAAAAGAAGCTAGACAAAGACGAAGCCAATATAAATATTAGCCGTGCCACCCTCCATAGAGTTTGTTTGTAAAATGGGATTTAAATACCGCAAAATAGACAAAAGACAAGTAGTAATGAAATCGCACAGATTACGCACTTGGAGATTTAATTACCTTCAAGAAATTTAAAGATATAGGTTAAAAAACAGATTCATAATATACCTTGATGAAACATGGTTCGATACACACGACACAGTATCCAAAGGATGGGTTGATTCCAGTCAAAACTGTTAGACGAAAGCACCTTCAAATAAAGAAAAACGCATTACCATAATACACGCTGGTTCAGAAGACGGATTTGTCCCAAACGGCTTGCTGATGTCTGCAAAGAATATTAAGGATTCTAGCTTGGATTATCATAAGGATACAAGTGCAGAACTTTTTGAAAACTGGTTTTAAAATTATCTTTTAAAAAATATTCCAAACAACAATGTTATTGTCATGGATAACGCAAGCTACCACAGCCGTCTGCTATACAAAGCACCAGCTTCATCAAGTTTTAAAACTGAAATCCAGGAATTTTTTTATAAATGTCTTTTAAATATAACGAATGATCTGAATTTTTAATAATTATTTGAAATTATTTAGTCTCTACAGCAAACGCATTCGAAAATAAAAAGGGGGTGGGTAAAGATCGGCCTTTTTTCGCCCATTTTAATCATGAAAATTTAAAGTTTTAATTTAGGCTACTATATTATATTTATAATAAGTCCAAATATTCTTATTTACATCTACAATAAATTAGTAAAAAAAATTAAAATGGCAAGTACCAAAAAAAAACCTTTAAACTTGCCATTTTTATTACATCTTTGCCATTTTACAAGTTTTTTTATCTGTTATTTTAAAAAAATTATATGATGGACTTAAAGTACCAACATAATTTTTTTATCTTTAATATAACACATAAAAAGGTTATAAACCAGCATTTATTTATTTTGGTGCGTTAAGTTCATTATATTTTTTTTTAAATAAAAGATCGAAAAACGTGTAAAATGGCAAAAATCAATAAAAATGGCAAGTTTAAAGGTTTTCCTTTGGTACTTGCCATTCTGATTTTTTACTGGTTCATATTAGATGTAAATACAGATTACTCAAACTTATTATAAATATAATAAAATAACCTAATTAAAACTTTGAATTTTCACGTATGATGGACGAAAAAGGCCGATCCTTAAGCCCGCGTTTACACTATGCAACTTGTTTAATAAACTTTTGTTTGTTGAACATGTTCAATAAAACTGTTGTTTTACAAACCTTGAACTTTTGTTCATTGAACTTCTTTAAACCTTTGTTTTTAAACAAAGGGCTAAAACACTCTTTGACATCCGCAACATGTTTAATAGGGTGGAGTGAACATAAAGAATTTGTTTTTGTTTAAAATCGTTTTGCCTGTATGCGGAAAAGTGGTCTCACGTGTAGTATAAGTTGCTTGCAAAAATGAGTTTTATAGGACAATTTTTTCCGGTGCCCCAAGGCAGCTAAAAATTGGTTGATTTTTTTTGCAGCTCTTCGCTTGTTTTTGGTGAAGTTTTACCCGACCACCCACCTTTAAAATATTTATAAATGTTAATTGAGATTGCCTAAGAACTCATTTTTTGTGTCAAATTTAACCCTAATGTTTAAATCGTCACCTCTAGTTGTAATGATAGCTTCAAGCAATCAGAACATGATGCTTGCTGCCGCCGCTTGTGTGGTTATATGCTGTTCGAAGTATGTAAGAGCTAAAAGACGGTTTTGAGTACGTCCTTCATTGGATACAAAGAAGAAATATAGTGGTAGTTATTTAATACTCGATTTGCAAAAAGAAGACAGATACTTGTTGGCGGGAGGACTAAGAACTAACGGCAGTTTTAAGAACTTCTTAAGAATGACAATTTCAGACTTGATTCTGCGTATCGGAGAACAAATTAAAAAGACATTACATCATTTGGGGATGCAATTCCGGTGAAAGAAGACTAGCTGTAACCCTACGATTTTTGGCTTCTGGTGACTCTTACAAGAGTTTGTCCTATATGTTTAAAAAAAAAATCCCACCATTGCCAGCCCCTTTTCCGGATTTTAAAACCATTTTGCACTCGCGGTTAAATTGACTTTTTAATTTCCGCATCCCCTTCCCACTTTCACCAGCATCAACAATTAACTGTTTATTCAATTCAACCCAAGCGTCGTGCAGAAAGTTTCTGTTTTTAAAATCATCAAATGTAAGGTCCCACAAAAGTTTCCTTTTCTTGTATCCCTCGATTAACTTAAAAACGTCTGCCTGGCGCCACTCCATTAGCACAATTATCGCAAAAACCAAAACAGCGCAGACATGTTATGCGATGTTTACTAGATGACAGCCGGAGGCACACTGACCTGCTGTATAAACAAGTTGCTCGGCGCAAAATAATTTTAAACATATTTGATAAACAAGTTCATGAAACGTCGACTTTCTTTGATGTTTACAGACTAGTTTGTAAGGCCATCATACCAAAAAAAAAAGTTTACCGACTCAGACCGGGAAGGCTGCAACTTGTTCAAAAACACGATTTTTGGTTGTACAACACGTTTGTTGTAAAACATTTTACAACTTTTTATATTGCGTTTTTGAACTTGTTGTACAACTCGGTTGTAAAGCACAAGTTTATTAAACAAGTTGCAGTTTTACCCACGGCTTTACCGACCTCCTTTGAAAACTATGTCTAAATAGGAAAATATCTTAAAATTGTATTAAAATTCAAATTTCGTATAATCCGCCCGTAATTACTAATTAATAAAATGTAGTATTAAAGTAACAAAGAAAACATAAAGACGACCTATTTTAAACTTTATTTACCTTAACAATAACTTTACATAAAAATATCTAAACACCATTTTTTATGAACACCTTTTTACAAAAAAAATAAAAATAACAAATATTTTTTTACGATCCTATCAAACATCAAAGAGAATAAAAAATATTAATTAATTATCCAAATGAATTTGCCTATGAATGAAAGGACTGACAGATGGGCTTAGTATAATCCACATTGTAACGAATCGTATTTTGTAATGAAAAGATAAATGAATTAACTTGTTATGTGACGGCCGAGACATGATCTCATACATATTTTTCTGGAATGTTAATGATAGGTTAATGTTTTAAAAGTACAATTCAAGATGTAGTTTTAAATGATATTTACTAAGCATTTATTTCAAATGCATCCGGAATATCATACATTACAAATCCTATTCAGTAAACTTCAGATTAATCATAATACAGAGTTAAAATAAATAATATGTTTAAGTAGTTTTAATCAGATTATATCAATAACTGAACTTGGCCGTAATCATTTTATTTTTATTTTTAATACCTTCAGTTTTAATTAATGTCAAAAACATTCTTTTGTGTTTAATTTTTAATAAAATAATTGTATTAGATTATGACATACTATGTGAGTTTCTGTTTTCGGTAGAATTATTGAGTGCAATTTTAAGATTTACTAAATAATCTAATTTTTACAGAGTGTGTGTTCGTAAACGTTGCATTTCGTCTACTGTGCCCAGATTGCCAAGAAACCTTTCGATAATGAGTTGATTTAGTATTAGGGATTCTTAAGGATGAAATTATTTTTTAAAAATAGATAATTTCTCTTTTAAAATAACTGAAACATTTTTTAGTTTTCTTGGCGAGGTCGTTTACAATCTTCACTGACTTCAAACATTAAATGGACAAGAAGGCTAGTTCAGGGTGTCCAATTTTCGACACTTTTGTGAGATATTTCCGTTATTAGCAAAGATAGGAGGATGGGGTTTTCGCAAAACTGTGCTACTTTTTCACCAAACGAAAGATTCCGGTGTCAAATTTGTCATGGCTGTCTTAGTTTTTGCATTACAGGCTGAAATTGAAATTCCTGCATTTTTAGGCATAGCTTATTTATCTCCGTTGTGCGCTAACTTATCAAAAAGGGAAAAACTGCTCTCAATAAAGTTTTTTATGTAGAGTCCAGGGGCGTACTCAGTTTTTTTCTAGAAAGTTTATTTAAGGAGATATTAACTAAACTTGTGTTTTTTTAAATGGAACACCCTGTTGGATGTCATTTAATTTGTCTTATCTTCAGCTTTTCAAAAATATATGATAGTATGTATTTATTTTTAAAACCAACTGAAATAACAACTATTTTTATGAATTTGGCATGTTTTCTATAGTAGGCTATGCATAGATCTCTGAAAACAAGAGAACATTTCAAAGCAATGACAAGAGCCCAGGTCATTAAATCTTTATATAAGTTTTTAGTTTAAGACTAACTGAATTAACAACAATTTACCCTACTTAATCAATAATAATATAGGCCATGCCTGGTGCTGATAAAACAATAGCAAAATAATACATACTTATAAAAATAAAAATTACTTGCCATGATAATATTTAATTAAATTTGGTTTTTCCTTTTCCACAAACACTTTAACACCGCAACTTTTCTCACCTGTTAATGTTGATAATTTTTTTTTGCTCGAAAGCATCACCGAAGACCTAAGAATTGCGCCACAAGGGAAAACTGTACAGATTTATTTATTCTACATACCCCTAACAAGGCAAATTGTATAACACCGTATCAAACATTGAAAGATTAAAGATTTTTTGGTAATTGTTTTGATTTTTTGAGTTCGTCTTTAGGGTGAAGTCGATTCATATTTGTTATAAATAAAATACCTTATCTTCACACACCTTTTAGTGAAGATAAGGTCTTTTATTATAACAAAAATTGTTTAGATGTGTAGCTCCACTTTCTTGGGATGTAAAATGAACAAGATAATTTTTTTTCAGTTATCAAATGTTTTTATTCTTAAAGTTCATCGAAAAATAGAATAATTAAAAAATTAAAAAAGTTAATGTTTCGATTAAAAAAAAAAAGAAAATTGAAAAAATAGATATTTGAAAAATTTAGAAATGAATGTTTAATTTTTTTAAAAATTATTTGTCTTTACACGTAGAATATGAAACAAATCACTAGAAATTGCTAAACTCAAATGGATGCCTTTTATTGACGAAAACCTTTTTATTTTCAAAATAAAAATTAACATTATTATTTTTTTTTAGTTTTCTTAATTCGTAAATCCGTTGTAAAATAGTAGAAAATGAAAAAAAAAACATATAAATATCTTTCACTTTTATGATTAAAATTGGGTGGAGCTACACATCTAAAAAATTACCAAGTTTTTTTTTAAGAATATATAACTTCAATTTTGTTTTAAAAGTAGAGTTGCTGCGAGACACGAGATACGAGACGTCTCGTCTCGTCTCGAAGCCATTTTGTCTCGTCTCGAGAGCATTTTGTCTCGAATTTCGAGACGAGACGAGATAAAATCCTTCGAGACAAGCTCGAGACGAGACGAGACGAGACAAGACATCTCGAAAAATTTTAATGACTTAAAACTAAAGTGAACTAACTGTAATAAATCTCCAACAATATATTTCTAGTTCTTAAGAATTATACAGGTTGTTTAAGATTTAGTGTTACAAACTTCGACAGCAGTCGGATCTTGCAAAAATAAGTTTTTATAAACATAGGTCAAGTAATGCATCGTTTCAGAAATACAGGGTGTTAAAAAAAGAAGCTAAAATTATTTGCTTTAAAAAACATATCACCCTGTGGTTTTATTATTTTTTAATAATTTTGAATATTTCACTCAATGTAATTTAAACTAAAAACAATGCATCCTTCTTAAAATACATACCAGTTTGCAGCAGATTTTGTAATTAGTTTGTAGGTATATAGTGTACAGGATGAGTCAACGATGGCGAGGAGTAAATAATTTAAAGCCTTGAATATAAGATTTGTAGATAATGTGCTTATGTATGTATTAGGTATATGGTTAAATAGTATGTTAAATTAACGATATTTTGAATTATACAGGGCACGTCCATAAAGTATTAGGGTGCTACAAAAGTATTTTTTTTCTTTAATTTAAAATAGAATACCTATACCTACTCATATTTTTACAGTTTTGGATTCTATTTATTCAATTCTAGAAATTCCTTTACCTACTTTATATTCTATACCCAGAAAGTTACGTAGGTATAATAATATTGTCATTTAGGATAGTTTGGGTATACTTAATTATGGAAAAAGTTAAAAATTGGTAAAAAAAATTGAGAATAAATATTTCTAGAATTAAACATTGGAATTAATAATGTAATGATAAAATATGCGTGTTCCATTTAAAAAAATATGTCTTTTTATTACCACCTTGGGCACTGTGCAGACATAAAAATTAGTTTAAAAAATGTGTAACATGTACCTAAAAATAAAAATCGACGGGTCCAAGCATTTTTCTTAAACTTTCGAACTAATTTTTATTGAAAATTTTTATTGAAATTATCCTATACACTATATATTGATATTAATTTAATTGAAATAAACCAAAACAATGCGAGACAAACGAGACAAAACGAGACGAGACGAGACGAGACAAACGTTTATCTCGTCTCGTCTCGACCCTTGTCTCGTCTCGTCTCAAAATATATTATCTCGAAATTTTGAGACGAGACGAGACAAGCCTTTATCTCGTCTCGAGGCAACTCTATTTAAAAGGCACCAACTGCAGATCCGTAAGAGCAGAATATATTATAATTTTTAATATGCGTATCCAATTTACCTGCCCCTTCTTTATGTAAAACGAACACAGGAAGCCCCAAACAAGAAACAAATACAGCTTTAATATACTTCGCTAAATACCATTCCAAAGAAACGTATTATAAAAACCTTCTCGCTTAAATTTGACCATCTTAACTGCGTGGACACAGTGCACACCTTGAGTTTGGGTCCAGGTAAAATAGAGATATTCACAGCCGGCAGAAAAAGAATAGAAAAAAGGTTCTGGGAGTGATAATGGACTGACTGTGTGGGAATTATAAATAAATCACTTGCTCTGACTGTTTTATTTCAGTGGTGACTCGTTGAAATCTTAGAAACAGGCAATTTTAGGGGTTGATTTTATCTCGATCAAAAAGAAAACGTATATCTTGATAGGATACACCATTAAAAGATATTGAAAATTTATTGGTACGTCGTGAAATCTATGGTCGAAAATTATTGTTAGATTTGGACATTTTGTGGCGTGAAAAACAGGATCTTTATCTTAACGAGTGGCCTTAAAATAAACGGCAACTCTTAACTGGACCAGCAGAACATAGCTAAACTCCCACTTATTTTGAAGAGACTACTTAAAACAACTTTATTACAAAACAGTTACTAACCTAATAAACAAGCCCTTCAAGTGTACATTGGATAAAAAAAAACAAAACCTTGAAAATTAAGAAGTGAATTTAAAATTATTTTTAAAGGGCACTTTAGAAATGTTCGAAATTTTGCCCAGATTTTTATTTTTCCACTACTAAAATGGTCCAGTAACTAAAGACCTGAAAGTACGCA
Organism: Listronotus oregonensis; assembly: GCA_019359885.1. Classification (NCBI taxonomy): domain Eukaryota; kingdom Metazoa; phylum Arthropoda; class Insecta; order Coleoptera; family Curculionidae; genus Listronotus; species Listronotus oregonensis. The sequence goes on from JAHBCN010000635.1 coordinate 266,237, forward strand.
AATCTGTAAATAAATCTGTACAGTTTTCATTTGTGGTGCAATTCTTAGGTCTTCGCGGATGTTTTCGAGCAAAAAAAAGTATATTACGATTCCGACGTGGGAACCCGCTGAAACTTGGCCCCCAAAGTCACAAAAAATGAGTTTCCCGCGAATATCTGCAATAATATGCGAATTAGATAATTTTTGTTCAGGTCACCTCAAAATCTACAAAAATGGTCTTGGCCATTTTTTCGCAACACCAATATTTTTTGCTAAAACGGCCGTCAAAAAATCCATAACATTCCACACTGGATAGATAGCCAGAAACGGCTAAAAAATACAAATGAGAAAAACATTTTTTTATCAAAACGCAATAAAGATGGTGAAGGAAATTTTCTGAGATCATTGAACACCTGCTTAGGTCTCATTATAAAAAAGAAATGTTAATAACAAACCATTTTTTCAAACAATATTAATAAATTAATGAGATACTCTTAAAATATTGTAAAAAAAAAACTTTGACCGCTTTTTTAAATATTCTAGAAAAATCAGAATGGACCCAAACTCATATGCAATGATAGGTAAGGATTTTCCCATTCCGATAAACTTTGAATGATTAAAAAATGTACATTATTGCCCGAGGAATGAAACAATTCGTCTGCCCGTTGAATCCCTGAAGACAGCGGCATTCTAGCAGTAGAGCGGCAGCTGAAATGAGGAGGACTTTTGGGTCCCGTTATCTCTAAAACTATCGATTTTTTGGAAAAAATTATAAGAATCATTTTTGTAGACTACAAGGCGATCTTCATTTTTTGTTTAAACAAAAATTCCCTAATTCGCGTATTTTGGCAGATATTAGCGGGAAACACATTTTTCGGGCCTTGAGGGGCCATTTTTAGCCCTTTCCCACCTGTTAATGTTAATAAACTTTTTTTTCGCTCAAAAGCATCCCCGAAGACCTAAGAATTGCGATACAAGGGAAAACTGTACAAATTTATTTACAGCTTTGTTGGCAAGAAATTTTGCGAGTTAAAGCTTTTAAAACATTTTTTTTTTAAATTTTAAATGTAAAGTAACCACACATTTTCTCTTATGATAACAAAAATTCGAAATGTTATTTTCTGGCTTGTATTTAGCATTTAAAATTGAGAATACTGGGCGTGGTGGCAACGTACATAGGAAATACTGAACCGGTTACCATTTTTGCCTAAGTTTAAATCTTACAAAATTCCAGTAAAAAAGTACTTTTATTTAGGAAGTACTGTGTTAAAGGTCTTTGCCGGGTTAAAGCACTACGTCTCGTCAGATCAGCAAAGTTCAGCAATGTGACACGTGGTTAGTAATCTGACGGCAAATCATAAACGAATATCGCATGGTTTAGAGGTAGTAGTGATTTGTATAAGGTCTGTGGTGATACTACCGCGTCGCGTCGTATAAAGATACTGTAAAATAACCCTGTACTAGGCTTTACATTAGCCTTTGTCGGCTGTTAACAATTACGTTTATGTTTCTGCAAAAATAACCTTTTTTTTTAATTGGTTTAATAATCACTAGAAACTTAGTTAAATGTTTCGCTTTATAAAAAGTACTATTTATAGTAAGATTTTCCAAGAGCTACTTTTATTAAGGTTTTATTTAAGGCTTTTTGACACTCTGTATAAAGATTTTTTTTAAGTATTATGAAAAAAAAACTTGAGTAGCTACTACATTTTTTTTATATAGATACTGTCCGTATTGCATGTTTTCCTTAAATTTAACTTACAAACATATTTGAAATGATCGCCTGGTCATATTTTAACAGATAAACTATATTTGGTGGCGTTAGCGATAAAAAAGCAGCTCAATGTAAAATAATTGTTTCTTTATTTAAAACCAAATAAAATACCAACTGACGGTAATATTCACTATTTGTAATGAATGTGCAAAAAATATTTCGTATAGTAACATCAGTAACGGAATGTTTGTTAGTGCTTTTGATGGTTGTAATTGATTTTGACTCCTGTTTACGTATAAACTATGAAAAGCTCAATTCAAAGCCTCAGTTGTCGCTAGTGGCATCCAGTTCGGGAAAGTCTCGCATCGAATTTGTGTGGCTGCCTAGGTAAACAATCAAGTTACAATTTTCTTTCTTTCATGTAAAACACAACATCAAAACACAAATTTACAAAGATGAAACTTTAAAACTTATCCATTGTTTATATTTAAATAAAAGAATATAAGAAATGGAAACTAAGACATTAAAAGAGGCGTAGGGATGTATTGTGTTGATTTTAAACAAGTTTTTAGTAATATTTTTTAAAACTGTAGTCGTCCTTATAGGGCTATGCGTTATAAACAATCGTGCATATTTAAATTTGTGAGAAACTAGCAACTTAAGAGTGATTTAGGCATGCTGGACTGCCGATGACGTAGTGCCACGTAGGTGTCATCTTAATATACTTGCTTTGGCCCTTTTCCCAAAATCGTTATTCTATAATATTGTAACGACGTGGTAGTATTTAACTAATTGGATTCGATCGCTATGGTCTACAGCTGTAACGGAGTATAACGGCCTAGCATGGGAGACCGAAAAAACTTCTGTTTTCACAATTCCCAGAGAGGTGGGAAAAAGAAAACGGGATTTTATTTTATATCAAATTACTCGTTGCAAAAATAAGGATAAGCATTGCTTTTCGTTTTTTGAAAATGTTTAAAAATTACCCCTATTTAGGGGTTGGAAATCCAATATCGTTTCGTATAGGGAAAAAAACCCCGCTGAGTTTTGCAATAAATAAAACATCAGGACCGAACTTATAATAAATAATTGTAACTATGTATAAAGTTAACAAATGTTAAATTCAAACAATACACTTTCACTGTTTTTTTTTGATTTTTTGTTTAACATTTTTTGGTTTTTTTGGGGGAAAAACCCACAGAATATTTAAAATTATTTAATATAATAATTTAATTTTTTTTCCATATCTCGAAAATTAAACGTCGAAAAAAAAAATTTTCCCCCGTAATTGTCTCGAAAGTTGCCTCCTCTCCGATTTTGACCAAATTTGGTATCGGAGGTTTTTTTTGGGGGGCTGATTACGAATCTGAAAAAATATTTTTCGACAACGTTTCGTTTGGATATTCAAAACAAAAAGAAAAACAACTAACCTTTTTTAAATATTTTTTTTTTTTTTGGGAAACATGTTTTTTACATTACACCAAAACTTAAAAATCTTTTTAAAAAATTTTTTTTATATTTATTTCATCTTTTTTTCCCAAATTTCAAACATCACTTTCCCCCCCACTTTGGGCCCCAACGAACACTTTATTTTGAAGCAAACATTTGCTGCCTTTTAACAAAGTTCCAATTTAATGGAAAAAAATTAAATAAAAAAAATCAAGGGTTTTAGTGTTTATAAAAAAATTTTCCATTTTTAGGAAAAAAAAAAAATTTTGTACAAGAAGGGAATTAGTGAAAATGAGGGTTAGTTTGTTTTCCTGAAATACTCGAAAATGAACGTTGGAAAAAAATTTTTTCAATTTATGCCCACCCAAAACCCCCTTCTACAACATTTGGGCAAAAAGGAAGACGGTCAGAAATTCAAATTTACTTTTTGATTTTTGGACCCGTTGGAAAAATTAAAAACCCAAAGTCCCAAAAAAAGAAAAAATCCGATTTAGTTTTTTTTGTGTTTTTGGGGGATACTATTTATAAAATTTTAAATTTATTAAAAAAACAATAAAAAATATAAATCATGCAGATCTAAATAAATTTAACTAATATTTTTTTTCCAAAAAAATTTTTTTTTTAAAAATTTAACTTTTTAAAAGAAGAAGAAGTGGAAAGTTTAGAGGGCCCGTGGCCCAAAAAAAAAGCCTAAAAGTGAAATTGGTTTTCTGTTGGGGAAAAAGAGTTTACTTCAAATTTAACGGGTGAAAATACCAAAAAAAACGCAAACCTCTACAGCCCTTGGTGGGGGGAAAAAAAAACTTTTGTAAGGGGGAGCAGTATCTAAAAAAAATTGGCTAGGGGGAAAATCCCTCCCCCCAAGAAATTTCCTCACCCCATCTCAAATAAAATTTTTCCTCCCAAGTTCAAAATAAAATCAAAAACCCCTTTTTATGCGGTTTTTTTGGAATCCCAAAAAATTATTTTTTTTAAATTTTTTGTTTTTTTTTTTTTCGAGGGAAATTTTGGGTTAAAAAGAACTTCAAAATCTAATACACTGATTTTATATTTTTTAAAAAAAAATTTAAATAAACTTTTTTTTTTTTTTTAAAATTAAAATTTTTACTATTGATAAGGGTGGTTTCATCCTTAGATAAAGGGTGGTAGATTATCATATACATTTATTTCTTATTAGACATTTTCTGAAAACCCGGTTTTGCCATTTTTAAAGTTGCATATATGATTTTATATATTTTAGGGGATAGTTGCACTCCCTTAGTCTATGAGGGTTGGTTTACACCCTCTCAGGAACAGATGTTTTATTTCATTTTGCCAAGATCCTTTTGAAACAAAAATCGCAGAAGAATAACTTTTAATACCACTGCTATTTTCCAATTTTATTCGGGATTTGGGGAACATTTGCAAAAAACGAAAGGTGAAATATTACCCGATGCTGTTTTATGTGTGGAAATTATGACTAGCACTAAAGTGGCGTGTTTAAGAAAATAGAATTGATAATTTAAAGTATAAACAATTTTAACAGTTGTCTTGTTAGCCAAACCTCTCACCTTAAAATTAATATAATAATAAGGTCTATTAATTTAAAACGGAAATAAATTAAATGAAAACATTTTGGTTTTCAAACTGTTACTTTTCTTATAACTTTCCATTAACTATTTTAGCCTTTAATATGTTTTGTATACAACAATTAAATATAAAAATATTAAACCTAGTAAAACCTAATCAAGGGTCGGTTTTTAATTTTTATTAACCTTTGGGGAAAAGCTGTGTTTTCAGCTTGCTTTAATTTTTCTTACTCTTAAGCAAACCAGGGTAAAATAACGCCTTCACTGACTTTTTATGTCTTTATGCAACATTTAGAGGTGCGATTTTAGAAAGTCTTTTTCACTTTTAGGGGTTAAAATTAGTTTACTAACTCATAAAACTGCGCTTTTGCTATATTGTCGGATATTGTCGGAATCTTTGCATCTTTTTACAACCACGACGTTTTTATTGGCGATATATTTATATATTGCTTATATACTTGCACTGTACATTAATGTGCACATATACTGGGTGATGGGAGTATTGTCTTTAGCCTAGGTAAATAATTGTCTTGTCCTGTTAAAGTTTAAAAATAAAACACTAAGATATTTAAGGCACTTTGATAAATGGCACCACAATGTTTTGCATTGATCTTATAGACGTTTTTTTTTTTTAATCTTGAAATGGTTTACAAAGGCTTAAAGCTAAAGCTTGAGTACTAGCTTACCGTGGGTGTCTCAACTGATTCGGAAACAGCACAATTTTTTTTTTTTAAACAAGCGACTTTGCAAAACAAATTTTTCTGTATTGTCATCAATTGGCATTCAAGGATTTGTCTCTGATTAACAATTAAAAAGAGAAAAAAGAATTAAATTTAATTTTTCCTAACATTTATATAAAAAATTATTCGACATGTTTGCAGATAAAATTTTGGTGGTTAAAATTTTATTATTTTCCAATTCTTAAAATTTGCCTAACTCTAGTATGTTATGCTCAAAGATATTATGTGTTGCTATAAAATTAACAAAATTAAAAGGGTGTATTTACAAAAAAAAAATTCCGAGATATTTTAAGATATTTTTGTTAGTTGTATAGCCCTAAATTTTGTTTGCTTTGGCATCTACTGCTCTTCGTGTTCGGGAATAACAATTTCATAGGCGCTCTTCGGCTGTGACAGACTGCCTAAATCCATTTTTAACTGTTCTTTTTGGAATATTTGGAGTATACCTTACCTTCATTCAAATAAAAATCCATTGGTGTCAACTTGTTTTTTGGATCTTTGGATACATATTTCTTACATTTTTAGGATTTATGTTGAGCTACTCTCTTTGTGATCGGGTAAAATTACCTGCTGGGCCACCAACAGGTCGTACCATGGCACCACTTTTGGGCGTCATAAAGCCTATACTTCCAGGTGTAGTACCTCTTTTAATTACAATAAAATAGATTATTAAATTTTTCTAATTTATAAAAAATTATTATTTATAAACCTTTTGTGATGCTTGCGTCGGGTTAAATTCCTTCATAACATTATTTTTATCCAAACTCAAACCGTAAATTTAAAACGTCAACTTTAGCTTTCCAGTCTTAAAATTATTTTATTTTAGAACCATTAATGTAAGTCTTAGTCAACTTCTTTCTTTAAACAAGTTTTTTCCTTTCGACAACCACAATTATATTAGTTGAAGAAAGTTTGGGATATACTTTTACTACTGTAATAAAAATAGGAGTTTTCCTAGAAGGACGAGTTATAAAACGGAGTAATTGGTAACCTACTCAGATTTGTTAAAAGTAATTGCATTATCAAGGTAAGGTTTTGACGATAAACTTTTAGGTAAATATAGGTAATTTAAAATTATATTATATGGTTGTAGTTAGTTCCCATTTATCTATTTAAGAATCTAATAAAAACATGTTGATCGTTAAAATGTTTAAATTAATTACCTTCTTGTTAATTTCATTATGCCTAAAAATATTAGTGTTTCGTTACATTGCAGACGATCTAAATCATACTTTAGCGACACTACTAATAAAATTTTCAGCACTATTTAAGTCTTTCACCATAAGTAATATTCGCTGTAAAATACAGAGGTAATTTAGTTATACAATTTTTCGTCAAGACCATTTTTTATAGGACTCGTAAAATGTCATAAAAACGTAATTTTGCAGGTACATTTTTGCACAACTCTATACAATAGAAACTGCCAGACATTTAATTTATTTTCAGGGATGATTCAAGAAATAAAATGTTTTGATACTTTCCGGTTATTTAACCATAAAGAAGTATGTGTGATTCATTTTTCGTATAGAGTAGGAAAAGCATTATAGCCTACATTATAATTTAGTCCAGTAAATGAAGGAACAAAGCTGTAAATAAATCTGTACATTTTTCTCTTGTGGCGCAATTCTTAGGTATTAGGAGATGCTTTCAAGCGAAGAAAAGTTTATCAACGTTAACAGGTGGAAAAGTACTAAAAATGGCCCCTCGAGGCCCGAAAAATGGGTTTCCCGCTAATATCTGCCAAAATATGCGAATTTTGGAATTTTTGTTAAAACCCAAAATAAAGATTGCCTTTGAATCTACAAAAATGGTTTCTATATTTTTTTTCGATAAATCGTAGTTTCGAGAAAACGGGACCCAAAAGTTCCTCATTTCATCCCTTTTTACTGCTAGAATGCCACTATCTTCAGGGGGATTCCTTATAAGCGGGCGGACGAATTTTTCCCCATTCTTGGGCAAAATGCATTTTTGAATTTTTTAAAGTTCATCTATCATTATATAAGTTTGAGTCCTTTTTTTTTTTTCTAGATTTTAAAAAAAGCTAAAAAATTTTTTTTTAAAATTTTTTAAAAAATTCCCCCATTTTTTTATTCTTTTTTGAAAAAATGGTTTGTTTTTAAAATTTTTTCTTGTTTATAATGAGCCCTTTAAAAAAAAGGGTTTAATGCCCCAAAAAAAATTTCCTTCACCCCCGGGGGAAAACACTCCCGCGAAGGTTGACCCCAATTCACCGTGGGTGTCTGAAGTTTTTAAAAGGGAGTTTATTCGAGATTTAAAATTTCCCCAGGTAGCAGGTTCCAGATTTTGCATCTAGGGATAAAGGAACGAAGAAAGCGGGAACGGGGCCTCTCAGAAAAAAAAGGGTGCACAAAAGTTGCACATGTTTTTTTTGTTGGGAAAAAGGCCGAAAAAGGAATTATTTTTGGAACTCCCCTAAGCGAAGCCGTGAAAATACCAAAAAAAGGAAAAAGAAAAGATTTCCTAAAACCCGTCGGTGGGAAAAGGGGAAAGGGCACTTGTCAGGATCAAAAAGATTTTTTAAAAAGGGATCTTGAAGATCTTTAGATTATAAAATATCCAACTCCAATCAGATACTGAAGCCATGAATAATAACTTTTCTTTTAGGGTTTATGACGGTTTTTTGCTTTATAAAATAAACCTTGTCTATTTTAAATTTAAATTTTTTTTTTTTTAAAAACTAATTATAACTTTTAAAAAATAGTTCGTTTTTACTAACGGACCCACCATCTTGATATTACAGAATAATGGGAAAATTTTTTTTTTAATAAAAAAAATTATTTTTTGTAAAAAAATGGAATACAGGATTATTGCTACAAAACTAAACTTTTTTTGTTTTTCAACTACAACACTACAATACTTTTACAATTGCAACAATTTGATAAAAAACAACTGAATTTTTTTCATTTTAAAATAATATGGAAGAAAGAACACAATACAGTGGTATTATTTAAAATATTTCGTGGTTTCCCTTTCATATTCTAAAACATAAAAATCATTTAAATATTAAAATTTAATACAAACACAAAAAAATTTTTTTTTTAGTTTTTTTTTTTTTGATCAAAGGGTCTCATAATACTGTTTTGCAATTTTCCCGGGAAAAAATAAAAATTATCTTTTAATACCGAGCAAATGACAGAATCCTTATGGGGAACACAATTTTTTTTGGGCTATTGCACACTAAGGACTAATTAAAATCCGAAAAACCCCCCAAAAACAATATAGTAAAAACGGTAAAAACCCCCTAAAATATCAACTCTGTACACAAATATTTGCAACTGTAAAAACAACCCCATTAAAAACTTCGCTTGTGGCACTACTCTGCCCCCAAAACTGAGAATGCTAAATTTTTTAAATTACCCGACACCCCCAACAAAGCCGTATTTTTTACCCCCCCGTCATAACATTTTTTAAATTGGTGTGTTTCCCCATTTAAAAATCTTAATAGTTGATGTTTAAAATTCTTTATCCAAATTTTCCCCGGGAAAACAATGTGATGCTAATTGGAATTTTGGAAAAAAATTTTGGGAAAATTTAAAAAATGAAAGATTTAAAATGGCGGATATTGGAATTTAAAAACGAATTTGCCTTAGATTTGGGGTATAAATTTTTGGGGGCGGTCAAAATTAGGGAAAAATTTAAAATTTTTGGGGGGAAAAATTTTAAAAAAATGGCTTATTCAAAATGGCGGACTTTGGCATTTTTTAAATAAAAATAAAGAAATCAATTTTTTTTTGGAATCGGATTCTTCCCCAAAAAAGGGAAATTTATTCCCGGTCTTTTAAAAAATTTTTAAGAATCCCCGGGTCCGATCCCATTTTTAAAAAAAATAATTCATTTCAGCCTTCGGATCCCGAAAAAAAAAAACGATTCCCGGGGAAAAATTCCTGGATTCGTTCAAAAAAAAAAAAAACCCCCCTTTGGGTTGGATAATAAAAAAAAATTTCTACATTTGGGACAAAAATTTTTTTAAAAAAAAACTTTGTGGTTTAAAAACCCCCCGATGGACTTATTGTAACCCCTTTTTTTTTTTTTATCTAAAAGGGTTATTTTTTTTTAAAAAAAACCCTTTAAACTCAAACTAGTGCCTTTATTAGTAATACTATTTAGTTTCATGTCTTTTTTCAAATATTGTACAGATATAAATCTTCAGTTTTTTTTTCCCTTTTTTAGGTCTAAAAAAAGTCGCTATAAGCCAGGCTGGTGGTAAAAACCACGATTTTTTTTTTTTTACAACGTCGCTCCCCCCGGGGGGACCATACAAACGACTAACCCGTTTACTATTACTTGAAAAAATTTAAATGGTGTTTTTTTATTGACTGATATATTATTGTAGTGTTTGTTTCCCCCGAAAAAAAGGGGGGCAAAAAAACCCGTTTAACTAAGCCAGGTGCCACGCGTAGCGCGGAAACCAAGTTTTTTAGTCTTGGTGTGTTTATACAACTGCCTTTCATTCTGATTTATACAATTTAATTAAAAATTTTATT
>JAHBCN010000636.1:0-85000 GCA_019359885.1 Listronotus oregonensis
AAAATATTAAGCATGGGGTATCAAATTATTCACAAAAAAAATTTTTTAAATATCAACGACCCCCCATTTTTTTCATTTGAAAAATATTGAATTATGCAAAAAAAAAATTTTTGGGGAAAAAAATTTAAAACCCTTTTTCAAAAAAGACATAAAAACAGTCAGAAATTTAAAAAAATTTTTTTCACCCCCTTAAAAAAAAATTTGGGGTTTTTTAACCCCTTTGGCCTCTGGTTAATTTTTAAAAGAAATTAAATATGTTTTAAAAAAGAAAATTAAAGGGGGTGCCTTTTTAAATTCTTTTCATCGAATGGTAAAACAATCAGGGTGCTTTTAAAAATTTAAAAAAGTTGAGGTCATTTCCGGAAAACCGGAAATTCCCCGAAACAATTGAACACGTCATTCAATGTATTATTAGGTCATATATCGACACGCCAAATTTTTTTTCCCCATTTAAAAAAAAAAAAAAGAAAAAAGGGAACCCCCCCTTTTTGAGAAACACCGGTATATATATATATATATATATATATATATATATATATATATATATATATATATATATATATATATATATATATATATATATATATTTTCTATATATATATATATAATACAATATATATATATATATATATATATATATATATATATATATATATATATATATATATATATATATATATATATATATATATATATATATATATATATATATATATATATATATATATATATATAAATATCATGGGTTTAAAAATTCAAAAAACGTTAATAGCCAGTCGAGAAGTGTTTTCCTGCAAAAAAAATGGTTAGAAACTTCGAAAAATATGGGGCAAGGCGTTTTAAGGATTTTTTCTGCCTATAAAAATTGCAAGTGTTATTAACAAAAAACGAAAAAAAAGAATTTTGACTCAAAAACCATAAGTGATAGCAAAAAAAGACTTGAAGAGAAATAAAAAGGTCCTGACTCCCAAAGTTCGATGACATTTTTGGTGACGCACTCGGCGTCAAAACGGAGTACGTCACACTAAATATTTTTTTTAGGGTATTAAATACAAAAAATAAATAAATAAAAATTATGGTGTATCTAGAACACTTTAAAGAATTTATTCCCGTTGCAAATTTAACTTAAAGTTAGTTTTTCAATAAGTTAGGAAATTGTCAATTAAAAAAAAGGAATTTTCCCAAAATTATTAAAAAACATCTTAAATAATTAGATAATTTTTCTTTGTGAAGCCCTTCTTATATTCATACTTAACAAGATAACGCCATAAAAGTTTTAAAAATATTCCTTTGTTTATAATAATTTTATAACTTTGACAAAAAATAAAAAATCAGAGTAATATTGTCAAAGTTATAAAATTATTATAAACAAAACATTCAAATTTTTTAAACTTTTATGGCGTGATCTTGTTGGCTATGTATACAAGAAGGGCTCCACGACGCGAAAACTTTATACGACAATTATTTAAACATTTTTTTTAATTGTACAATGAAGACGAAAGTTCGAAACAATTTTGGTAATTAACAATTGTCTAACTTGTTAAAAAATTAACTTTAAGTTAAATTTTTAAAAAAATTTCAAATAATATTTAATACCCTAAATAAAATATTTAGTGTGACGTACTCGGTTTTGACGCCGAGAGCGCAACCAAAAATGTCGCGCGGGAGACCATTTTAAGCGTTAAATTAAAATTATAAATAATGGAGATAGAACTTCGAGAGTCAAGACTTTTATATGGGAAATTTTGTCGTCTTCAAGGATTTTTTTTGCAATTTCTGCAATCTCTTTTGGTTTTTGAGTTATCATCAAAAATCAAAATGGCTTTTTTTTCGTTTTTTGTTAATAATTGCAATTTATATTGGCAAAAAAATCCTTAAAATGCCTTTCTCAGATTTGCATTCCGCGTCGATGAGCCTGTCCTTTAATTGTGCCGAAGAAAGGTTTCGATACGTAAAACGAGGCCTGTGCTAGTTGGTTGGCAATTTCATTGCCTTCCACTTCTTTATGTCCTGGCACTTTCTCTTTTGTGGCCAGTTGGTTAAGGGATTGCCGGCATTCCCAGGCAATCCTTGAGTCAAAGCAGCATAAAGTTAAAGGCGGACTAACTGTCTGAGAGGATGTAGATATTTGCGCCCGTGGCACATTTGTTTAGTCGATTGCATAGATTTCTGCTTGGAAGATGGTGAGAGATTTTTCTAGGGGCTTTGCTACATTTGGGTCCGTACACTCCTGCCAAACTGCTTTTTCCATCATGGATTAGTCCGTATATCAGATCAGCGAGCAACGTTCCAGTTGTGATATCTTTTCTCTTATAGTTTGGCGGCTATGAATTGTCACTTAAAATAAGGTCAAGCCTCTGTTTAAATATTTTAAAATATTTTGAGGTGACCAGTCAGGTTTTCCGACTTCAATTAACTTGTCTGTATTAGTCTGGAGGCACTCAGGTAAGCTTTTCTCCTTATGCACAAAAATCACGAACCTATGACTAACATTGTAATTACACTTCTGTATAAAGATGGTCAAAAGGCAGCTTCAAAAAAAAAATAAAATCAAAAATGGAGGGGTGAGAATCAATAGGAATTAAATTAGCCTTGTTCAGGGGGACTTCAGCAAATTTTATACAATTATAACACAATTTTAAAAAAACTTTGTAGGTGTAAAGGTTAATTAAATATTCGTACTTGGATTAAAAAATGGAAGCGGGTCATTGTAGGCTTGGGGTATGAAATAGAGGTTGATTGGTTTTTGGTTCTTGTGAAGTTTCTAGAACAGGTCATAATTCACCTGTATAAACTTTGGATTTTAATATTTAAATAGCTTATTTATTCACATTTGATTTTGTTCTTCCTTTCTTTTCTGCGTTACCTATTTTATAAAAAACGTATTATATATTAATATTACCTTTTTTGCCGCGTAAGCATACATACAAGAAGCATTTGATTTGGGGTTTGCCCGCCGCAATTGTCAGAATTAAAAAAAAACTTATTTTTAAAACTCTAGCTTTTCTTTAATAAATATATGTAAAGCACTTCTGATTTAGTTGGCACCTTTTTACTTACTGTCCTATCCCAAATGAAGCAATATCCTTTTCCTTCCTTTCCTACATCCAATACAGTAACATTATAGACTGCGAGTTTCTTTAATAATGAAATAAAGAGACTTTAGAAAAGAAGTCGATAATATCATTTACACGTCATAACTTGCTAGCTAGTACTAGGGAATCACTTTGTTGAGCACCCAATTTTAGTTCACTGACAACAAATTTCGATGCTACGTGATATGCATTTTTTGTAAGATTGATCCTTTACTTTAGTCAAAGCCTTGTTGTAAGCATCACACGTTCAACACGTCTTTTTTGGGCTTAAAGAAGTCTATATTGTTTTATTATAAATATATCTTGATACTGTCTTGTGGTCGCTGTCAGCCCCGGATCGTAATATCTTGTAGCCGCTTTCTATAAAGTTATATTAGAGAGATTTTTCAAAACGCCTTTCGCCTTTACAGCGGTATTTAGTATAAAAATTCGTGCATGTTTGTGTAACTAGCAACGACATACAGACAGACAGAGCTGTCGGTAATTGAATTAAAATAATTGAAAAATCGTATTTAATTACCTCTTAGTAGTTGGATTACTTTAATCTAATTACTTTCCGGAAAAGGTAATTGTATTTGAATTATTAGTTTATAGGATAATGTAATCGTAATTGGTAATTGATTTTCACGAATCCCAAGTTATTCAATTACTTCGAAAGTAATTCGACTACTTATAAAGTAATTGAATTACCTAGAAATTAATTCAATTAACTAATAAATAATTAAATTACTACGAAAAATTCAATTATCTTTTTTTATGGAAAAACTGCCGGAATTTTGGCCAGCCAGAAAGCATCTTGAAACACGGCGGGTCGCTTTGAATCCGGCGAACGCCGCCTCCGCGCCGATTTAGTATTTTTGATTGATGCTTATCGCCACCGTTTTTATACTTTTTTTTGTGAAAAAATCTGTTGATATTTGGGGTAGGATAAAAATAAATTTTTATATTAGAGTCTTTTAAAGTTGAACTTGCGAGAAAGCAGTTTGAATAGTGTGACATCCGCGTATAATGCATATTAGTATAAATATTTTATTTGTTTAGTGTATAGTGTTTAATATATGTGGTATTTTAAATAGGGTAATTGCTAAAATATTTAATTACTTTTAGTTTTAATTGATAATTGAATTACTTTTAACAAACATGCTAGTAATTGGTAATCGTAATTTACTACTTCTTGGAAGAGTAATTGGTAATTGTAATTGAATTACTATGTTAAAGTAATTGCGGCAGCTCTGCAGACGTACTTAAACGGGAAGGCTCTACCTAAAAAAACTTTTTATTATAATTGAGAAGCGCATATGTATAAAAAAGGATGTATTATTAGTATAAATTTATAATGTTTACCCTTCAAAATAATAAAGCACACTAGTCAGCTATACTGAGAAATAAGTCAAAAAATTTAAACGTAGTTTATATATCACTTAAGATTCTCTCTGACCATCAGCTCGGTGGCTGAAGTGTTATCACCGTTGGTTTGGTACCATATCAAACAGATTTTTTGCGGATCTTTTTTCTGTAAAAACTATCCATTAAACATATAATAAAAAGCTTCCCCCAAACAAATATTTTTAAACTATTAGTAATGAGACAGTATAAAAGCTTCTGAAAGGTTACGACCGGTAAAAGCTGCGCCTGCATAACACCAAGCAACCCCAACTACCACCGGGCTTCATCGCGCCCCCGCCCAGTATCTACTGGCCGGCTTCCCTCCTCCCAAGACCTGAAAAGGTAAAAGGGAGTGTGCGAAGAATACCGTATTTTTATACTGTATTATATGTGGTTTTAAGTTGCAATGTAAATATACTAGATATGAATAAATCATTATGAAATTGGAATTGGTTTGGTAGAGGTAAGAGCCGAGACGCTAGGGTTTGATTATCGGGTCTTCCTTTTTGATTTACTTTGTCAATTTTTTTTTAATAAATATCAATTCAAATATAAATCATTTTATTTTATTTATAAAAAAACGCATATTTTTGTCTTATATATTTTGTTTATGTCTCGCACTTCGCATCTGTATGAAACTTCGAGCATTTACCTACCTAGAAGCAACCTTGCCGCTCGTCTGTGTAAACAGCGTGCGATAAAGAAAATGCGCGATAAGTTTTCTCTCATGCTTCGCTCTTTGACTGGTCGACGAGGAAGAGTACATATCTTTCTCGCCGACCAATCAGCACGTGGAGCGAGTGAGAACGTTTATACAACCACAAGAGCGTAGCTAGGTACATGCAGAGGTGGGCAATATTATTCATTTATAGGTAGATGTAATATTAATATCTAGTTTTAAGGTCCCGCAAATAAGTATGACTTAGAAAATTTGTAATTATTTTTCATTTACCCGAATAGCTGTAAATATTTCTATTTCAAGGTCACTCTTTATAATATACTTTAGCATTTTGCCCGCAGCTTCGCCCGCGTGGACTACACAATTTTGGCTGTTTTGGTTTTTTCCCGTTCTCACGGAATATTGCTCCTTTCTTCTCTCCTACTCCATCGCGTCACATCACATCACGCTCTCCGCGCTTTGTCGTCCGTCACACACCACGCGGTGTAGCGCGCGTCGTGTGAGTGAGCAATTTTTATTTTATCATATTTCATTTGTTATTATTTTGTAATATAAATGCGACTCCATACAAACTTTCACTCCCCCTCCCATTCTACCCATTTACGGGGATGTTTTCCAAAATCCTTTCTTAGCTAAGGTCTCCTTTTTTTCTGGGTAATCAGAAGCCTAATTATTAACTCCCATATTTACAACTTGAAAAATACCATTTGCGCCATGAGTCTGCAGCTTCTCTCTCTTGCTCTGCGTGTTGATTGCAGTAGGTATATGCTCGAAGGTAGTAAACCTGACCCACTTTATTAAATGTCATATGTATAAACTAACCCTCCAAGCATGTACCTACTAGTATACAGTGTATAGTATTCTCAATGTTTAAGCTAGTGTCTGGTTGATTATTGTCTAAAAAATGTTTAGAATTACCCACATTTTTAATTTTTCGGTAATTGTCTCGAAAGTTGCCTCCTCTCCGATTTTGACCAAATTTGGTAAACGGGAGTTTTTAAAGCGCTGATTACAAATCTAAAAAATATTTTTTGGCAACGTTTCGTATTCTAGATATTCATCATCAAAGTTGAAAATGAAACTAACATTATTTACACTATTCCTAATTCCTTTTACTTCTTGAATTTTACACTAAATTGGCACACAATATTTTACAAACACCTTTTAAAACCTTGTTTTTATATTTATTTTACACCTTTATTCCATTTAATTGCAACCCTCCACTTTCTCAAGCCGTAACGTGGCCGCAACCATGTATACACTAGGGATTTTATAAGCAAATATGCACGCTGCCTTTGAACTTGAAAGTTCGCAATTTAATGGAAAAAAGAAAAAAAAAAGAAAAAAAAAAGGAATAAATAAAATTACAAGGTTTGTAAAGGTGTTTATAAAATATTGTGTGTCACATTAGTGTAAAAATCAAGAATTGTGAACAAAAAAAGGGGGAATATAGTGAAAATGAGGTTAGTTCGATTTTCAACTTTGATGATAAAATTGGGTCAAAATCGGAGAGGAGGCAACTTTTGAGACATTTACATATTTTTCTATACTCTGATAATTTTTTTTTTGATTTACTGCATCCTGTGTTTTTTTTTATTTGAAAATAAAAATTAAAGGTTATTTAGAAAATATTTTGTTAATGGACAAGAATATTGTAAGTATAATTGTAAGTATATTTTAATAATACAATAAAACTATTATAATCTTTTCCATAAATCTACTTGCTCCTTGCTTTGAGAAGAATACTTAAGAGCTAAGTAAACTAAACAATTAACTGGAACGATTTAAAAGAAAAAAATATTTGGGTTTTATTTATTAGAAGAGATATGAGAACATTAACAATATCGATCTTCATCTTCATTCGTTGTTCTGCTAAGGATAGTAACCTTCATTCCAATACTTCTTTACAATTTATTTTTAGGCCTTATTCCTTTTGCGGCCAGAGAGTATTTTTCTTTTTCTAAGCTTTACAGTCTGTCTGTATCTCAAATCAGACACTGCTTGGAATACCGTTCCCATATCTGGGGAATGGCATCTCCCACAACTCTTAGCATTTTTGATTTCATTCAAAGAATTATCATTTGCCTTATTAATGGCCAATTTTCAATTAATAAAATCTATAAAAAATAAAGGGGCTAAAAGGTTAACACCAACTTAAAGACTACCATAATCAGCTTTATATTTAAATGAGCCGTATTCAGATATCAGGGAAAAGGAATCTGTCTCCTGGGAAGATTCTGGATCATTATGTCTAGGGAAGGAAATTATGGCGACGGGGTCATAACTTTTCCTTAAATTTCCATAAATCTTTACAATATTTAATAAGAAGAGAATTATTTCTCAGAAGATTTTGTGCCGTTTAGTTAAGGCAAATGTTATATTGTGATGATAGTCTGCATATCTTTTTTAGTACAGTCGAGATTGTACAGCTTAAAGAATAAGCTGTCATAAAAAATATTTTTATGATAATTTTTCCTAACAGGCAAATATTTTCAAAATAAAACCTAAAATATACTATAAAAAGTAAACCTTTTATTCTAAAGAAGAAATAAAAAGTCACCTAAGGACATTAGTGATTGAGACATTTTAAATAGATTGAGTATTTTACACCTTATAGTAGGTATCTTTATTTGCTATTAAATATTACTGCTTTAGGTTTTATATATAAATTTTTACCTTAGTTTTTAACAATTTGTTTTTACATATTTAAAAGTTAATAATACAATACAATTTTAATTTGTGATGATTTATTACTTAAGAACAATAAAATTTCAATTAGTAGCTTCAGATTTTTAATAAGCACTTTATAGTTAGCCCCGTCCACTATAAAGTGTCAAAACCCACAGAGAATAATAATTACGTTTTACTTTTTTATCTTCAGAACAGCCTACAAAGGATTGTATAAAGCCTAAGTTGTAGCAAAAAAAAAATAATATATATATATATATATATATATATATATATATATATATATATATATATATATATATATATATATATATATATATATATATATATATATATATATATATATATATATATATAAATCGATTATTGATTCTAGGTACCATGGGTACCGCGTTTCTTGCTTCACCGTGCTGATTGGTCGACAGGAAAGAGCCGACCAATCAGCACGTTGGAGCCAGAGAAAAAGGCTGTACTGTGATTCTTCTCTCTCTCCCGCACGCTTGTTCACACTGTCAAGCAGCAAGGCTGCCTTTAGTAGATACCTATATGCTCAAAGTTTTTAGATGTTAAACTCATATTTTCTTAGTTTTGTAAGTGATTGTTAAGCACCAAAACATGTAGATATTACATTTTACGGCACCATTTAGACAATGCTGCAGTGTCACCACGAACGTTATACAAATAGCTACTACCTATGAACTACCTTCCATTAACGTCTGTGTTATGTTATCCAGACTACGCCAGGGGTTGCTTTACTTCGCTGATCTGACCAAAAGCGGTGTTTCAACGCGGCAAAGGCCGTTAATGCAGTATTTTTTTAATTAAATGAATTCTACCACTGATTTTTATGAAATTTGAACTCGCATCGTGCTAGATAAAATTTAATTAAAAATTAAATAATATTGACATTAAAATTGTTACACTTTTAATATAAAATAAAAATTTTTGATATGTTTTTGTCAGACTCATGAGGTAATGTTATAAGTGACATATTATACTGTTATTACTGCTATATTTATAGTTTTCAGAAATAAGAAGGATGGTAAGCTAATTGATTTAAGGTTTTACTAAAATTATCTCAGCATCAAGCAAAAGTAACATGGACTTATTTAAATTAAGTAATATTATGGCCACGCAATACTCTTTATTTATTAATATGCTAAATGCACTTTCTTTTATTTTACATGACTTTTGTTTAAGGCGATCTGTCAGTTCATAGGGGTCAATAGTTCACTGAGAACACTTAGGTGCTATATCCCGGGACCAGGACCGAACTGGCCCCATTGTACTCGCAACTAAGAATTTAACATTAAATCTAATGTTTATTAACTTGACTACCCTATTTTAAATGTATTATAATCAACTTTTAAAATGGTAAAACCAAAAATACTTTAGAAAACTTAATGCAATGAATTTGTAAAACAAATGGAAGGACAATCGTCTTTAACAAGGACAAAGCAGTAACTTACTTATCAAAAGCCTGTAGTTAGTGCAAACGTTTAATAAAGCAAGGCTGTATGTTAAATTTTTATGTATTTTTAGTAAGCAATAAGACCATTTAAAAACAAATAAGGTTGCAATTTAATTAAGGTCTTTGTTAGCAGCAAATAAAATAAAATAAAATATTTCTGTTGAATAAAGTATATGCATAGTGTAAGTCTTTAACTTGGTATAAATTTAATAATATAAAAAGCAGTTATTTTTGGAACTATGCACGGACTTGTCCAAATTTTGGAATTCCAGTCCATGTCAAATTTGACAGCTGTCACCTTGTTAAGATCATTTAAAATGCGAATGTCAAACAAATTAATCGAACCTTTTTTGTTCGCAATTGCATTTTACGTTATCAATTTGAATAAACAGGACGTGTCATAAAGAAAAAAAAAATAAATTCTGCGGAATCAATTCGCGAGGGTCGCTTAAAAACTCCTGAAGCCAAATTTTCAGCCTGTATTAAACCAACATTATTCACTTTAATTAAATGTTGGTAATTTTTAATATAAAATTTGGTTATTTTTTTTTTCGGAAACGACACGGAAGAAAAATTTAAAATTGGTCATTTATGTATAAGTTAATATGTGCTTTTAAAATACTCCTAAAAAAACTTAGGTTCCGATTTTCATGGCTAACGTCATATCTCAGATTGGAGACATTACGATATAAATATTTTCTTTATGAACGTATTTTAAGTTAGATCCTCATATTGTCACCTATTAATCGCAGATATCACATTTTATTATGGTTATAGTCGTATTTTTGCTATTTACGCCTGTACTCAAAACTAAAAACAAATAATGTAACTTAAGCTACAACTTTGTTGTATAGAGGTACTGATTTAAAAAAATACAATTAAACGATAATATACTTAAAACGAGTTTAAGACAACAATAAGGATCTCTTTAAAATATGATAATGGTTTATTGGGTAAACTTTTAAAAATTTAATTACCAAATTATTATTAAAAAACAAATAAAATAAACAAAATAAATTATTAAATTAGTTTGACATATCGAGACTAAGTCTTGCTTTTTCTAATTTAATTACTAATCGATGAAAGCAATTACATTCAATCCAACACATAATTACTAATATAGAAATAGAAACATAATTTGCAAGATTAAATGCATTCCATAATCCGTAATTGACCAAAATTGCCATAAGCTAATGCAAATAGGTGAATTGGCATTTTGCAATTGGCACATAGCGTAGAGCAAATACCGAAACTTAAAAAATTGCGATTTATTTTTCACACGTTTTATTTTTTAAAGCAAATTAGTATTATTTAAGATTCACAAACATATATGGTATACACCAAATTTTAAATTTTCTAATTATACTCAGTCCGTATTTTAATTATTCCCGAACACGCCGTTTTCTTACTTAACACTAGTGACAACTGGACAACATCCGAGAGATTTAAAAAAATGGAAGAATGGTAATGTTGCCTTCAAGAAGACTCGCACAGGCATCAGTACTTTCTAGCCGAACTTATTAAAACTAAAAAAAATCATGCTTTGGAATATTAACTAATTTTTAACAAGCTAGTATCAACCTTGAATTAATCTTAAAAGAAGAACTGAATAATTTGACTTAATCGACGAGTATCAAACGATTGTGCATCGTCAAAGGCATTTTTAAAATAAGCAAACCCTCCACTGTAACACTTGAAAAATCTCTATTAATGGCACATATTTCGAAATAGGACCCGTATTCTGGACTCTAATAAAAAATCACACTCCCCCTTCTTTTTTACTCACCGATTTTCTATTGTTTTGGAAATACAATATTCTTGGAAGGACCTAATAATAGTAATAAATAATAATTTTGAACCAATAAAAATAAACTAATTAAAGATATTTTGGCAGTTAGGACGCGGAAGTTGCATCTATAAAGCCATTCATAGCTTTTCTTTTTTTTTTTAAATATAAATTTCTTGCCTATCAAAACACTGGCCTATATAAACTTGTAATCTTTCCAATTAGATTTCGAACAAATATTGCACTTTCTCTGTGACTATGATTAAAATGTGGATTCATATGATGTCAGAGCGAGCCATGAAGCCTGCTTAAAGAAACTACTATTTAATAGATAACCATTTTATAGGATCATCTACTTTATAATAGACTAACTTTTTGCCCGCAACCCGTTTTCGCGGGATATTGGCTTCTCTCTCCCACTCCCTCGCGTCACATCACATCGCGCTTCCCACTCCCCGTCTTGCGTCACACAGTCCGCGGCGTAGCGCGCATCGTGCGAATGAGCATTTTTTTTTATCATATCGTAGTTCATTTGTTATTATTTTGGAATTCCTATCCATGTTAAATTTGACAGCTGTCATCTTGTTAATGACTGTTTAGGATACCGATATCAAAAAATTTCATAGAACCTTTTCTATACGCAATAAAATTTTACGTTATCGAGTATTGTGACTTTGGAATATACAGGGTGTATCATAAAGAAAAAAATATTTGGAATTCTGTGGGATTGATTTTTTTTCCTTTTAATCCCTCAGGGACAAAATTCCAAAATATCACCACTTTTTATATTTTTTCTGGGTTATGAGAAGCCTAATTACCAACTCTCTAATTTACAACTTCAAAAAGGATTATTTTTCTTTACAAACTTTTACCCCCATTTTAACCCACCAAGGCTTGTTATTCCAAAAATGTTAAAATATAATATTTTTTAATTACAATTAATAGCCTACATACCAACTTCCATACTTCTAAGTTCATAAGAGATGAAGTTCCATACAGACTTTTACCCCACATTCTACCCCTTTAGGGGGGAGTTACCTAAATTTTTTTTAGGCGACGTCTTCTATTTTTAATCTACCTTCATGCCAATTTTTATAAGTCAAGTAGTTTATAAAATTTCCTGATTAGTCAGTGTACAGTCAAGAGGAGTAATTCCAAAAATGTTAACAGAGATCATTTTTATTTGTAATCAATAGCCTACACACCACTTTTTATGAAGAAGTTCCATAAACAGTATCACCCCTTATTCTACCTCTTTAAGAGAGGACTTTCTTAAAATCTTTTCTTAGCTGACGTCTCCTACTCATTATCTACCCCTGTGCCAAATTTCATCTTCATAGGTCTAGTAGTTTTTGAGATTTCATAATTAGTCAGTGTATATTTAAATGTATAAATAAATGACTTTTCGCTTTTTTATATATTAATACCTCAAAAACACAATGTCGCGGTAAGTGTCTGCCAATAGTCATCTTTTACTTATGAGCCGCCAAGTTCTGCAGAACAAAGCCATTTATTCTTGTGGGCGTAAGAGAATAATCTTAACTGGTATAAACACACTGTATCTATAGCCGCAGTATGTATGTATCTTTTTACGGTCCAACTTGAAAGGCCCTGAACTCCCATTTGTTTGTTCCTTCATCCTTACATGATGTGAAACTCGCTGCCTGCAAAGGTTTTTCCCTCACCTTTAAGCCTCCAAATCTTTATGCCTCGTGTTAATAACCTACCCATTACCTTATTTGAGACACCCATGGCACGTTAGTACTTAGGTTTTAAACCTTTGTGGACTGTAACAAGATAAAAAAGCAAAACGCGTTAAAACCGATGTATTAATCAAATTTTAATAATTATAAATTAAGGTTTAGTACTTTTCTCCTTTGTCTGAGCTACAAAGCCAACACAGGGAGTGTTGAAAGTGGTTTACTGTATTGGAACGGGTTACTCCTCAGGTGGTGTAAAGTCACAATCAACAAATTTGCTTTTTCAAAATTTTAGTTCTTTCCGGTGGCAGCGCAGCCTCTTGGGCTTTTTGTGCCTAAAATTTTAGTTAAAAAATGGTATTTTTTGGACCCTTAAAGAAAACCTTCAGTAATAGTGACAGTGGTACTGAGAACGCGATGGTGTTCAAAATATCATATAAACACCTTTTTAAAGTTGCCATAAATAAACGTGCGTTGATACACAGTAAAACTATCAAAAATAATTAAAAAAATAATTGATTAGGGTTACATTAAATGTTCCATACTTCAAAAAAACTGCCCCTATGGTAAAGAATTATATTTACCTTATTTGTTTTTCCAAAACTTACTTATCTTGCAAAAGTAATGTAAATACGCACGGTTTTTAAAATCTCCTAAAAACGAAAATAAATTGGGTTGTGCGTAACGTAAGGAGAAGAGTTATAGTCCGGGAGCCCACCGCACAAAAGATGGCCAATAAGAGATACGCATGATTTTTTGTTTTATTACTATGAACCAAAGTCAATTTTAAGCCGCACTTGTGCCTCAGCTTAGCGGGTTCAAGTTGCATATTTATTTTTACTTAGGAAAAATCGTGACAAATAGTTTTTTTTTAATAACCGAAACTAATGGTCTAATAAAACTACGTAATTTTTATATTATAAAATTTGTAGCTCCTTTAGTTTTTGAGATATTAAGGTTTAAATTTTTAAATAAAAACGCAAATATATTAAAAATTAAAAGAGCTTCGAAAAAATGTATAAAACAGAAAATGTGCTTTTAAATAATCTCTACAAAAAAGATTATATACACATTTTTAATAAAATAAGAAATAAATGAGAAATAATAAAAAAACTGATTTTGGCCAAAACTTTCGCTCCGGAGCGAAGTACTGAGTACCATTTTGACATCTGACAAAGTAGCAGTGCTACGAAACATGTCATGTTTTTATTTTTAACCAAAAAAATAAGATTTAAGACGTTATGCGAACCATACACGGTCTAATTTATTTGCAGATATGTTTGCAAAATGATTTGATTCTTTCAGCACACACGTTCAAGCAAATAAGCAAACAAAATTTCAACTTATATTTGATTAAAACTTGACACAGCCTACTAGACTTTGACAAAATATTTTCAAACAATGCCAGACACGCGCAAATTCTCAGTTCGTAAAAAGGCCCCGTCCATACCAAATTAAAACTTTTAATTTGATCAAATGTGTTTGCAAACATTAAAACTTGTTTGAAAATAACGCCACACACACCCAAATATCATTTATTTGCAAACATATTTGCAAATTTGACCGTGTATGGTTCGGGTACAGTTGTTTCTTTTACGTATTTACTTAGTATGGATCTTCATCAAGTAACTATCGACTCCATAACATACATGGAGAAATTGCAAGCGTCCTGCCAGGTATAAACACCGACATAAACGTGGCAAATATTTAAAAAAAAATTAAATTAATGTTTAAGCTTTAACATAATTGTATTTTTAAGCAGTAAATAAATTGGTGAGTGCAATAATTTGTAATTAAAAAATTGTGAGTCTTAAAGAAGTAGATAAAGAAGTTAATAAAATGTTTTAAAAGTTTAACGCTAAATAAACTATAAAAACATTTTTTTATGTTAAAAGTATGATTAAAATTTTCTCTAGATCATTCTGAACGAGTAACTGTCTTTAAAATTAATAATATTAATATTTAAATAAATAATAAAAATATTTAAATAATGAGCTATACACATAGTACCATAGGAGATCGAGAAATGTTAAGCGTTCTGCTTGGTATATAACACCCAGATAAAGAAGGCACCTATTTAGTTATTTTTTTAATAACATTTAGTTAAATTTTTATGTGAATCGGAATGGGTACAGTTAGTGGACCAAAAAAACATAAATAAAATAACCGTGCCACGATGTTATTCCTCATTGCCTCGAGGCACATGTGTATTAGTTTGTTTTATTTAATGAATAGAACATTTTAAATTAATTTTTAGATGGATTAGAGTTAGTATACTTACTTGTACCAAAAAATATTGTTATTAGGGAAATTTTTGGCCAAAATATTTTTTTTTGCTTCTTCTTTAATTATTATTTTATCAAAATAATATATATATGTATATATATGTATATATATATATATATATATATATATATATATATATATATGTATATATATATATATATATATATATATATATATATATATATATATATATATATATACGTATATGTATATATATATATATATATATATATATAGATATATATATATATATATATATATATATATATATCTATATATATATATATGTATAGCTATATATATATATCTCTATATATATATATATATATATATATATATATATGTATGTATATATATATGTATATATCAATAATTTTTAAGAAAATAATTTTATTATAATACGATCTATCATTTATTGTAAGCTTATTTTTTCTTCGTATAATTTTAGGTTACCCCCAAGTATTTTCAATTTGAAATTAATACATTCCGTAGTGACATGTAAATAAATAAATAAATTCATTATTAGGAAGTTTACTTACTGCTGCAAAAATTTCACATAAAAAAGTAGGTCGAGAGAAGTCGGATGGCAAATCTGTAGTCGAAAAAGTAGCAATGTAAATGTGCAACTTGCTTAAAATTAAGCTGAAAAAAAAAAACAAAAACGATTGTTCAAACTTTCGGTTTTTGTCTGATATCTCCGGAAATATTCAAAATTTTAAAACATGCCAGACGGTATATGGTTAGTCACATAAATGCACAACTTTGCCCCAATTCAACTGTGTTAGTGTCTTCTACAGTTTGTGAAATTCTATGGTAAGAGTCGAATATGAAGTATTGAAATTCCAAGTCAAGTAGTCGTTATCGCTTAAAAATGCCAGCTGAGATGTTGACATCGTAAACAATTTTCCACTAACGAATGAATTGAAAATCCGAATAACAGCGCTGTAGGTATATTGCACCATTCCTGAAAACCTACGTTACATCATTAAGGCAATTTTTCTTTAATTCAAGAAGACTACGGCAGGCACTATTTTACTTCCAGCTGCTCGGCTATTTTGGTGAATATTTTTATTATTGATTTTTAGGGTAACAACCCTAAAATATTTAGACAGTATACAATTAAATTAAGAGCGTCGAGTGTCAATATATTTATAAAGAATAACTAAAAAAATGGTTTGTGCATTAATTATATAGTTAGGATTTTAGACATAATTAAATATTTTGTTTACAAATTTAAGTGAGTTGATAAGCTTAGTTTTAAAACAAATTGCAGCAATAAATTTTAAACTATAAAAATTGCAGCAAAAAGGCAGCAAGACAAATTTCATACAAGAAAAGGTTTAATCTGTAAAAATATCCTCTGGAAAGATCCTAAATATAAATTTACCAGAATGTAAAGTAAGTGTAATTTACACCTAAATATGTTGCAATTTAAAGAATACTTTGTCCAAATGCACTGGATTAACTTTATGTAGACAGCTTAAGCAACTAAAAATCTATTAACAGAGCCCGTCTATAGAAGTTCTTATTACATATTTACGAGGTATTTATTATACCTTAAAGCTCAATAGCTGCTCCATCGATCTTTTGTGAATTTTTATTGTTTCAGTATGAATTTACGCGGTAACAAATAGTATTTTATAGACTTTGGAGCAAAATCGTAAAAAATATATTTTTTTGGCTACTGACGAAATCTTGATAAGTAAAATGAGTAGTAATATAAAAACTATCTATATATTATTTTATTAAAATAATTAAATCAAAATTGCCACTTGACTGCACAATCAAATAAATATATTAAGTAGATAATACCTAAAATAATTATTAAAACTTCCTCTAAAACTAAAAAAAAAGGTAATTTTGGCAATGGTTTTAATGCTCGCAATGGCGGCTTTTAAGTATAAACAGGTTAGGCTAGGCCTACCCAATAATTTGGATAACAAAATTGACGCACAATTTTATTTAAAAATTATCTTCATTTACACAAATTAGTCAAAAATTACTCTTTAACCAAATTAAATTAAAGTCACCAAGTCGTTTTAACGCATTTAAAAATGATTTAATAGGCAGGTATCTAACGAGCTGACACCGTTCACATAAAGTCACGTTCCCATTTCGCAAGGCTGCCGCGCTAGTCAAACTTGCAAATTTCCTTGCCCGGCACATACTTCATGTGTTTATTTTGACTAAATTGAACACCGGGCGCGGCTTCTTGTGCTACCTTGTACAATAGGGCGGTGGCAATAATAACAAAAATCCTTTGGTGCTCGGAAAAAAACGACAAAATCTGGATCAACCGCATTAGTCTTCTTCTTGTCGCGCGCACCACTTTCAAAAGCAACGATAACGAACATGCATAGACGATCCATAGAAGTAATGCGTCCGATACGGATAAGTCGTTTCCCAGTATCATAATAGCAGTATTAGGCAAACTTTAAGGTCTGCCTTCATTAGACCGATCTATTTTATTTTATATTCCCATTAGTTACATTTTTGCATCAGTTCGTCAAAAATATTTTCGGCTGATTTCTTTTGCTGAATTTTTGGCGTTTACGCTTATGGCTAAATAAAACTGAGTTTTTCTGAGAATAGACACAACTAGCATTTCGCCAGCGGCTTTGCCCGCGTGGACAACACAATTTTGGCTGTTTTGTTTTTTTCCCGTTCTCGCGTGATATTGTCCACCCCTTCGCACTCCATTGCGTTACATCACATCACGCTTCTCGCGCTCCGTCTTGTGCTACGTCTTTCGCAACACAATTCACGGCGCACAGTGGGACGAAGCGTCACTGGACCACCCAAATTACTCTACAGCTCATATAGTTCCAACGACTATATACTAAAGGACTGCTCAGAATGCTCAGTTTGCCGAATTTGCCTGTCAAGGTCAAACTAGCTCTGACGTCACCACCGGTGCTGGCTACTGCTGGGATATCGACACAAAACATCGATGTTGATCTCTCAATCAGTCAAAAAAATTAATATTTTACTTTTCAAGCTAGCAAAATTAGGTTTAAGACTTTTTTTTTAATAATATTAAACATTAAAAGGTAAACATCGATGTCTACATCGTTGTTAGTGTCATCTAACATCGATATTAAAAACATCGAACATTGGTAACAAAACATCGATAAACGTCACCCAGCATTATTTAGCACCGGTGGTGACGTCACAGCTGCTGCCCGCTTCGCCTAAATTTTCCAACGTACGTTAAATGGAACTGAGCAGTCCTTTGGTATATAGTCGTTGATATAGTTCAACCGTTTAAGCTCATTTTTTTTAAATGCTCGTCGTGAATTTGCCTTTTTCGATTTTTGATTTGGGTTTTTATTTTCCGGAAATTTGTCTCCAAACCTTCATTTTTATGAAAAAAAAAAAAAAAAAAAAATTCGACCCATAAATGGTCATACAAGATCTTTCTCTTGAAGCCCCAAAAGGCTGTTTCGTGAAAATAAGGGGCAACATTTTTGTTATTCCCACAAACGGCCATAACGGGACTTTTACTCATAAACGTGCGGGAAAAATTTGATTTTATAAAAATTATTGGAATTATTTAAGGAATATGGATAATCTTTTTCAGAATTTTTAAACACATTTTCGGATTTCTGGAAAGGGGGCCAAACAGAAAAAAATTGGGACATGCAAAAAATTGTATAACTTTTTTCTAGATTTCGGCAGACATGTTCTTTAATCATTTATTAAGGTAAAGATCTTAAAGACTTTCAGATCTATAATATTTTTCCAAAGCTAACACATTTTAAAAAATATTGGTCAATTATTTATAAATACTCCTTATGTCGAAAATGGTCACTTTCACAAAACAATATTTTTTGCACAAAAAGTATTTAGTGCCATTCAGGAATTAGAGTGAATTTTTTTAGAATATTTGCATAAGTCTAAAAACTTTTTTATTCGGCCATTTTTCCAGAGGTCCAAAAATGTGTCCAAAATTATAAAAAAGATTATCCATCATAGTCTTTAAATGATTCTGAACCCTTTTTTTAAATTAAATTTTTCCTACCCCTTTTATAATTAAAAGTCTCTTTTGAGTAAGAAATTTCAAAACATTATGGCCGTTTGTGGGAATAAGAAAAAAATTTGCCCCTTATTTTTAAGAAGACAGTCTTTTGGTGCTTATTAAGAGGAAGATTTTAAGTAAAAAAGGTACGCCACAAGCTAATCGTTGATCATTTTTGCGCCGAAAATTCGTTTTTTCCTAAAAATCAAGGATTTTTGAAAAATTAAAACTCAAATTAAAAACCCAAAAAGAGGGATCGATAGGCAAACATAAGACGAGAATGAAAAAAAAATGAGCTCAAACGGATGAACTATATATGAGCTGTAGATTAATTAGGGTGGCACAGAGTCGCTTCGTCCCACTGTGCGGCGTACTGCGCGTTATGCGATTAAGCAATTTTTATTTTATCGTATTTTATTTGTTAGTATTTTCTAATATGAATGGCGTTTGTGAATAAGTTAGTACGAATTTTTCATGCAAACTTCCATCCCGCCTTTTAAACCCCGCAGCGAAAGAAGTTCCAGAAACAGTACCACTTTCTTTTTTTCTGGGTAATCAGAAGCCGAACTTCTAAATCCAGAAACGACTAAGTTCCATACAAACTTTTATCTTCCATTTAGAAGGGAAGAGTTTTCTTTCTATTACTTTTTGGACTAATTCTACTAAGAAGTTATTTAATTTATCCTAATATAAAGATGATCTCAACACAAATGCACTTTTTAAAACAACTTCGCCCTGGGCATTAGCCCCGAGTGCCCTAATGTAAATCCGCTATTGGCTATAAATGACACATGTCAAAACTTATCACCCGTAATTGCATTTATGGCAAGTTTACAGTAGCGCGCACTAAACAAATAAGGTTATCCAGCATGCGTATTTGAAATAAAGGACCAGTGCCGGACTTAGAAATTTCTATAAATCATTAATTGATTTATATTTATGAAATATATTTTTTCTAATTATGTTATTTAAAGTGACACTTTTCAAAACTCATTGACGTTGTCAAATATCTTAGTTTTCATAACTAGTTACAAAAAGTAAATTTTTTTGCAACTGGTGATAAAAAGTAAGATATTTGACAACCTCAATGAGTTTTAAAAAGTTTTTTATATTTTAAACTTGAATTAAAAAGAACTATATCATATCCAAAATCGTCTAAAACGCGTTGAAAAACACTATTTTTTTATAATTTACATTTTTTTGCTCTGCTCGTTACGAAAAATAGTACTTATCCCAACTGGTTGCACAAATAACCCTTTTTTGTATATTTAGACACCGAATTTTTTTATTTTGCGTTTTTATACATATATAAATTATGTTAGGTAGTAATATAAACAATAAGGTGACAAAATTAATATTAAAAAAAATAAATAGCAAAAAATAGGGGCTAATAAAAGATAGGGTTTGTTTCAAGACCCAGTCTTTGTACCGCCGTGAAACGGTTTTGAAACTGTTAGAATCGGTTAAACGCGTGGGTGTCTACTTTACACGTTTTTATGTCAGTTTAAAAACGACAAAGTTACTTTACACGTTTTTATGTCAGTTTAAAAACGACAAAGTTACTTTACACGTTTTTATGTCAGTTTAAAAACGACAAAGTTTAAACGATTTTTGTATATTTAATTGGAGCAAACTTATAACCAGAAGGGAAAAAATGTTGGTACAAATAACGTTTACTCTTTTCCTGCTTAGACTTATGTTTTCGATAGTGATAATAAGATATTGTAAACATCCCAAATTTATTTATACAAAACGAGCATACATTTACTAAAGGCAGCCTTGCCGTTTGGCAGTGCGAGTAAGCGTGCGAGAGAGAAAAAAGAATCATTGTATAACCTTTTTCCGTGGCTCCAATGTGTCCATTGATCAACGAGGAGAAGCCGACCAATCCGCACGCAGAGCGGAGTATATATATTCCTTCCACCGACCAATGAGCACGTTGGAGGAAGAGAGAAAGGTTATACCGCTGTTATTTCTCTCTTGCACAAATGTTCGCTTTCCAAGCGGATCACCAAAAAACAGTTTAGAATTTTTTTATGAACAAAAGAAATGTATAAACGCTACCAATAAACACAAAATAAGTCAATAAAACAGTAAAACTTGTTTAGAATCTATAATTGTATAGAAATCACAAGCGGCCAGTACGGAACTGGCCGGCGACAAACGTGTAAATAAAATCGATCTGCCGGCCCGTTCTGCGCATGATTTAAGACCCTAAGCGATGACTACCGCCACATCGTACGGACACATTTTTTCGCCCATAAAATCTAACTTTTGAACTGCGCATCCGATACCCTTTGGCCGTCCATATGAAGGTCAGTGTAAACAATCTAACTTAGGTTAAACCCATATTTAGATATGTCGCATGCGTAAAATATAACATCTATTATTCAACTTAAGAAAAATACGTGAGCTAAGACGGACCAGTTTTTCGCCAGCGATTAACGCAAAATTCTTAACCCCATATAG
The DNA here is from genome assembly GCA_019359885.1 of Listronotus oregonensis. Lineage (NCBI taxonomy): Eukaryota > Metazoa > Arthropoda > Insecta > Coleoptera > Curculionidae > Listronotus > Listronotus oregonensis. The sequence goes on from JAHBCN010000636.1 coordinate 21,579, forward strand.
CATCATCATCAGATGTTAAATCCGATGTTTTGCCAACATTTTAACCAAATCTAAATTCATATTTAGCAGAGTCCTTTAAATTTATTTACATTAACGATGCTAAGTTAAATTAACCATTTTATGAAGAAGCACAGTATTGCGAAAGCCCTAACTGAGTTTAAGCCAGCACAACAAAAACTAGAGTAGAGAAAAGACAAAGGGATAATAAGTAAGCACATCTTTAGTAACTGTAATTGTAATTAATTGTTCGAGACGAAATGAAACACCTTATTTTAGTATAATTATAGTAAGATTGGGGGAATAAAACATAAGGTAACTTTTTTGCAAGTACAAGTGCTCAATACTTAATTAACTTGGACATGTTTCACACAAATGGGATAATTTAAAAAGGATGTCTTTAAATGAAACAGTTGGGTAGTTTTTGAATCAACTGTATTGTAATTTAACTTAAAAGTAAATGTATGTTCTAAATAAAAATTATGAACCTTGGAATTTATGTAACTATTTTTTTTTATCTTGGGACAGTCCACGAAGGCTGATGCCTAAGTACTAACGTACGTGGGTGTCTCAAGTGTGGTGAGAGGAAGTTTGTTCACACGGAACTTAAATATTTGGAGATTGGAAGGAGAAGGAAAAACTTCTGCGGGCAGCAGGTTCCATAGTCTTGACACTCTTGGGATGAAGGAACGAAGAAAGCGGGAAGTTCGGGGCCTCTCTAACTGAACTGTGAAAGGATGCATAAAAGTTGTACTACGTGTTGCACTGCTGGGAGCTACCAGAGAAGGAAATATACTGGCCAACTCCTCTGAGCAGAAGCCGTGAAAATACCTATAGAAAAGCGACAGATCCCCTACAGCTCGACGCTGGGCAAGAAGAGGAAGCCCTTTTGTAAGTGTGGGATCATTAACAAGACGAACGGCTCTTCTTTGAATGGAGTCCAGAATGCTAAGTGTTGTAGGGGACGCCATTCCCCAGACATGAGAACAATATTCTAAAGAGGGATACATTCAAAGTATACAAATTGAAAGAGGAATCCGAGCTTTTCTAAAGCTGCCGAGGCTATGGATGTAATGTGCTTGTGCCAGTTGAGGCCATTTTCAAAAGTAACGCCGACAAGATTAAATGACTCTTTGTTCTGCAGAACTTGGCCGCTTATATGTAACGGATAATCATTGGCTGTCATTTTCCGCGACAGCGAACATGACTGTTTTTGAGGCATTAAACTGAACAAATTTTTGGCGCCCCAATTCAAGATAAGATTGATCTCTTGTGAAAGAGATATCTGCGTTGACCTGCTCTTCTTTTTCAAATCAGAATTACATGGTGGCTTAAGAAATTGAATACTAGAGTGGAGGGTACTATCGTCAGCAAAACTATGAATGGGGTTGATTGTGGAAGAGAGAAGATCGTTAATGTGTAGAAGAAACAGCGTGGGTGCCAGCACTGAGCCCTGGGGCACCCCAGCATTAATTTGGTAGAAGCTGGAAGAATGACCATCTACAGTAACTGATATACGTTGATTAGAAAGAAAACTGGAGAGCCAAGAGCATAGCTTAGGTGGAAGACCGTAGGAAGGCAGTTTGTTAAGAAGCCCGTTATGCCAGACCTGATCGAAAGCTTTGAAAATGTCTAGAGCAACGATCTGGGTTTCACCAAAAAACTCGAGGGACTTGTTCCAGTTGTGTGAGACAAAGAAAAGAAGATCAGCTGTGGATCTTCTGTGACGGAATCCCTGTCTATTATGTAAGATCTTTTTTTTCCTTTACTTTAAGATTTGGGAATTGATGAATTTTTCCATGACTTTGCAAATACAGAAAGAAGAGATATAGGTCTATAGTTAGAAGGGAGAGTTTTGAATCCTTTTTTGGGGACAGGTTGCACACATGAGCATTCTCAACTCTCCGGGAAAATGCCCCTGTCGTAAGAGATTTGAAAGAGGCGAGTTAGGATGGGTACAAGCTCGAGAGTATATTTTTGTAAGACGATTGTTGGTTTGTCATCCAGCTCAGACGATTTTTTGAGTATTAAGAGAAGAAAGAATACGCTTGATTTGGTTGACTTCAAAAATGATATCGGAGATTTTATGAGAAACAGGGGATAACTGTTGGAAGAGGAAGATTAATAAATTGTTTGGCAAATAGTTCGGCTTTTTCTTTAGAGATAGAAACAATTCCATCTTTAGAGATTAGGGGTGGAAAAGAATTTGTGCAAAAGTTTTGACTAATATTTTTGGTAAAGGACCAGAAAACCTTACTGCCATTTGAGCAAAAAAGAACTTTATCTTTTATTTGATTGTTAAAACGGTCTTTTGTTTTTAAGATGTTCTGATTATATTGATTTCTTGCTCCGATGCTAGCCTGTCGATTTTCGGTACTAGGGTTTTGGATAAACTTTTTGTGGGCTTTAATTTACTCTTGTATACAGATTTTGTCAAATGCGCTTTTCATTAAAATAAGACCAAATTACCCAAAGATGCTCGTTATTACTAGGTGATATACAAATTTTAGCGGGTCTCGTACTTCGCGAATGCATAATATCTTAATATAGGTCTTGCGCAAGTAAGCTAGCTAATAAAAGATAAAAACTGCATTTGCATTTGGTGAGAGATTAAATAATAATTCTTGATATAGCTAATGAGAAAGAGCGAATACTAAAAAAATGTTTTCCAAGACTCCTTAAGTCATAGATAACATTTTTTTAGTATTGCGGCAAGAGGAAAAAAGAGAAGCCATCCCCTCATCTCATTTTGTGGACTCGAGAGAAAATGGTTTTCTCGTCTTGGCAAGAATGCGCGAGAGACTACCAGTTTCTCTCATAATAAAAATATTATTTATGTAAATGGATACACCTAACTATTTTCAAAAACTTAAATTTAATAACTTTTATACTGTCATGCATTTTAGAAAATGGTTCTTAAATTTACAAGTTACCAGTCAAAAATAGTCTTAGCTTTATAAACACATAAGGTTTAATTTGGCTAAACACCTAATAATTTATTAGCTATTGCCTGCTATACATGCAAGCATAAAATAAATAAAATATATGTTATATTAAAAGGTGTTTCCCTGTCTTCGTCACTTAGCATAGGTATATTTAAATAAGAGGTCAACCAGCATAAAATGGTAGGTTATCTGTTACAAACTATACATTTTGTAGTAGATATAGCCCTATTCACAGTGACCTACAAAGATAGTTTATAAATATATTAGGTTTCCTTCTGCAATTAAAATGCGTTGAAACTTTAAAAAGCTTTATCGACATTCTCCAGGCTATGGTTCCTTAGATTATTACCTTGCATTTCTTCATCTCTCATTTTAATAAAACATAACTCAAGAATGTTTTATTATGACTGTTTTATTGATCTACGGTCTCTTCTACTAAATAACTTGTAGAATTATTTAATTGGTTGCTAGTGACCCAAAAAATTTACAGTATAAAGTATATTTAACAAAATAATTGTTTTATATAAATATAATACCTAGCAATAATTATACAATACGAATATAAAAGAAATGATTACTTTGATGCAGTTTGTCCAACTGGATTTCAATGTGACATAAAAAGATGTATACCAAAAGACTGGCAGTGCGATGGTCACGTAGACTGCAAAGATCAATCAGATGAACTAAACTGTAAAAAATGTGGAGCTGGCATGATTCATTGTGGTTTTGACCAGTGCATAAACCAGGAACATATGTGTGATGGCAAAGTTGACTGTCCATGGGGACAAGACGAAAGAAATTGTCGTAAGTAAAACTTTATTTATTTTCTTTTATGGTTGGTTGCACCAACATTTTTAAGGAACCCCTTAGCACAAGGTTATCCTCAAAATGGCCAAACAAACAATGTGACTGGCGACATTGGAGATTTAAGGAATACTTAACGCTAAGGGTTCCTTAAAATTGTGGGTGCAACCGGCCAATAACATTGTACTTTAATAGATAAATTAAATCATAAGGTTAACCTCAATTTAAAAAAAACTTCTTGTAATATGTAGTACGACTTAGTGACAGAAATGGTGACGAGGGTAAAGGCCGACTTGAAGTTTTCAGGCCCGACCAAGAAAAATGGGTTCCAGCCTGCATTACACAGTGGGATGAACACCTGTCAAAGAACATTTGTTTTTTGCTGGGATATGCGTAAGTTTAAAATAAAAATATCTTTTTTTTTTTTTTTACAATTTTTAAAAAATATACCGAGCCTATTTGCCAGTATTTTATAGTTTATTTTGAAAATATCTTAGATGATTAAAATAAATATATTTTACTTGAGTGGAAAATATGAGAGACATTATGTTTATTATTTAAAGTGTTTTTAATATTTTACATACGCTCCATAATTTTAATGTTTCATTTAATTTGAGATTGTCTTATATGCTTGGTTTGCCCGAAACCATATTGTTAGGTATTCGGCTAAAATTAACAGTATTATTTAATTATTCTTTAAATTTTCGGAATTAAAATATGTTTTTTTTTATTCTTACAACAATAATTTCTTACTTTGACCAGGTTTGGCTTTCAGCAAAACTCATTAAGAATCATAATCCCTTAGGGTGACATGGTCTCACATAACTACATTTTTTTAAAAAACGTGTTGTAGGCACTAGAAAATAAAAAATAGTTTACCTTTGTTACGGTAAAATTAAATAAAAGCATGATCCAAATTTTGGTAATTTCTTAAAAAAAACTCAGCTTGATTTACCGTGCATACATGCATGATGTATGTGTATAAACAAGAGTAGATTAGATTAGATTATTTGAGCGGAGATGGCGAAAAATGACCTCCACCACTGCAACCTTACCAGATTTATTGTGGTTTCTCCTATCATTCTTTAGAGTACCTTGTCCAAGCCCGTCTTCTTAACTAGACTCCAGAGTCTCGACACTGGCCACTCCATATAACTTGCCGGTTTTGGCTTCTCCTTCCCAAGCCTAGTAAACCTAAGCCTGCATAGTGCTTCGCAATGGCACCACACATGTAAGGCTGTTTCTTCAGCCTCCTGGCAGAACCACACAGGCTATCCTCCACCAGGTTTATTCTTTCCAGGTGCTTGTTGAGTTTACAATGTCTTGTTAGTTGACCTACCGTTATCCTTACGACCTTACGGCTGTGGCTCAGTAGGTCCGATGTAAACTTGGCCGAGCAATGAACTGCTTTGCCTGTCGTTGTCCCGGTGTTTGTACCCACCAGCTTTGAAACTGTCTGTCTACCCAACTCTTAATAGATGCTTTGAAGAGACCTGCCGAGATACCGCAGAATGGCTCCGGGCCTATCATTTCCGCGGCTGATCCTCTTTTGGATAGGTCGTCGGCCTCTTCGTTGCCTGGATGGCCCTCGTGGCCTGGTACCCAGGCTACCGTAAGTTTGTTTGCCAAGCCGACATTTTCCAGGGCCTGTATACAGTCCCCGACTAGTTTGGAATTAACTTTTGGGGGAACTGATGGCCTTCAGGGCCCTGGCTATCTGAGTAAATAACGATATTTTTTCCTTTACTCCCTTTTTCTTTAATCCTCACGGCGCAATGCACTATTGCTGCGATTTCCGATTGGAAAACCGTGGCGTGCTGACCGAGACTTAAGATTACCTTTTCTCTAGGCTTATCTCCATAGATGCCAGCTCCTACACCACCCATTTGGTCTTGGAGCCATCTGTATACCAGATATGATCGGCTTTGATTGGAGGGCCTCCCTTCCAGTCCTCCCTATCTGGTATGACCATACGAAAGTGTCTATTGAAGATGAAACTAGGGGTTATCCTGTCTGAGGGCATCTCAAACAATGAGAGCTGACCTCTTGGTCCTCCTCTATTTCCCATCTTGGAGTCCTTCGGTGTTCTATAATTGGACTTTGACCTCCTTTGGGCCTATAGAGTACCGCCTTTACTTGCCCCTGTATGTAGATGTCTAGTGGCGGCAGTTTAGCACACTAGTGCTGCGGTTGGAGTTGTTCTCATAGCTCCCGTGATGCATACGCATGCTAGCCTTTGCACACTTTGAAGTTGTCTGATTGCTACGGTCTGTGAGACCCTTGCCCCCCAGGCAACTGAACCATAGGTTATCATGGGTCTTATTACCATTTTATACAACCACATGTTCATCTTTGGGTTAAGTCCCCAGCTTTTTCCACAAAGTCTGCGACATCTCCCGAGGGCAATTTTTACCTTCTGAACAAGTTTGTTGAGGTGTGGTCCCCAGTTCATCTTTTGGTCAAAAGTGACTCCTAGATACTTAACCTCTTTTGAGAAGGGGATTTCCACTCCATTGAGCTTTGGACATCTGAGTGCCCTTAGTGCTCTTTTCTTTGTGAAGGGAACAATAACGGTCTTTTGTGGATTAACCGACAGACCTTCCTCCCTGCACCATTCGTCTACGATGTTCAGTGCGTTTTGCGTCCTTTCTGAAACAAAGTCTAAGTGCTTACCTCTAACTACGATGGCTATGTCGTCTGCGTAGCCGAGGCAGTGAAACCTCTCTTTGGCCATTTTGCCAGAAGGTCGTCGACTAGGATCGCCCAGTATAATGGTGATAGAACGCCTCCTTGTGGGCAGCCCCTCCCCACCTCAGCTTCTATGGTGTCCTCGCCCAAGGTGGATCTAATGACCCTGTTTCTTAGGCTGGCCTCCATCCAGTAGCATATGGTGTGCGGGATGTTCCTTCGTTTAAGAGCCTTCTCTTTGCGAGAACTCTGTGGATCCTGGCGCATTCCGGGGTTTCTGTGATTTGTTCACAGAATTGTTCCCAGGAAATTCTTTTCGCCTTGCGGATCTCTTTGTTGTACTGCGTAAGTTTCGTTTTATACGTTGCCCAGTCTTGGTTGAGTTTGGCCTTGTTAAATAGCCTTCTCACCTCGGATCTAAGACCCTCTAGGTGACTATTCCACCAGACTGTTTTATTTCTTTGTTGTCTTGTTTGTTCTGGACAGTTTTCTTTATAGGCCATTTTTATTGCCTCATTTAGTTGGTCTACTGCCAGATCAAGACCCTTCGTTGTGAAGATTGTTGCCGTGCTCCCCTTGAGTGACTCCTCTAGTGCTCTTTCATAGCCTTGCCAGAGTGTCCTCCTTGGGTTACGGAATTTCTTGACGGATAGTCTAGAAATTGTTAAATCAAATCTGATATGGCGATGATCTGAACACGATGGTTCGTCAGAGACATGCCAGTTTGTGATGGTATCACTGACATCATGGCTACAAAAAGTAAGGTCAAGGACCTCACGCCTGGATGATGTCACAAAAGTGGGTTCTATGCCTATGTTAGCTATGTCTAACCCTTCACTTATAATAAATTCATGCAAGGACTCACCTCTACTGTTTGTATTGGTGCTTCCCCAGATTGTGTTGTGGGCGTTGACGTCACCTCCAACTATTACTTGTTGTCTTCTTCCTCTGCAATGGCCTATGATGTCCTCCATTAGGGATGGTGGACAGGTCCTTTCTTCTCCGGGGAAATAGACGCAGCAGACTACCCAGGTCTTAGTCCCTTCCTCTACTGTTGTTGCGGTTGCCTGTACTGTAACAAAGTCCCTAGAGCAGAGCTCCGAGATTAGTGTACAGCTGATGTTATTACTATTATAAAGAATACAAGCTCTTGGGTTGTTATCATGATATAGTAACTTACCTCCAGATGGATTGAAGCCTCTGATGGCTCCGTTGTTTAGCCATGGTTCCTGTATAAGGGCGTTATCCAGGCCTTCTTCTTGGAACCTTCTACACAGCACGGCTGAGGCAGCCTTGGCATGGTGAAGGTTCACTTGGATCACCTTTATGGTATCCATTGTAACTAAGAGGGGCTGGGGGATCGACTTCTCAACAGGGCCTCCTCCTCCGTGGCGGTGTCCATTTGCTGATAGACTGTATGTCTTTTCAGCGGACTGGTGCCACTTTGAGCGTAAGAGTAATAATGATGGTTAATATAAATTATTACTTTTAAATTTATAGTAATAAAGTAAACAAGGCACGTTTTGTTGGCTATTTTCATATACAAAAAACAATTTTTTTATTTATCAATACATTTATAGTTCAAATTTTGTTTTGTTGTAGAAAACAAAATTTAATAGGCCGTCAAATTATTTGCTGCCGTTATGCTATTTAAAATAAAACTTTTAAAAAAATTGTACTGATTGTGTATATTCCTGTCAACCTGTTTTATTGCAAATAAAAGCGTCTGTAATCTCAAACGTCTTTGCTTTCAATTTTTTATAAAATAACCAAAATAGTAAGTTTACCATATTTTATTTCCTGTTGGCTTACCAAACGTAATAAACCCCTTGCTCTTTTTTTATTGGCTAAAAAAACCCTTTATACCCAAATAACGCTTCTGTCAAATATTTTTTTATACGAAATTCTTTTAAAAGACAAAATTACAAGCATTTAAAATTCAAATACATATAACATTTTTGGCGAAAAAGGTATATATGCCACAAGATTTTTACAACGCCTTATCGACAGAGGCGACCGGGGCCAAGTTCCAATATTACATATCGAATGAAAGCGGAGTCAGTTCAGTTCAGTCAGTGCCAATTTTATTTGTTTATTTAAAACGTAAAATCCTATAATTTGTTTATTTTCGCTTGACAAAAACACATTAAATAAAAACGTATTGCATTGGTTTAAAAAGTCAGTAACAATGGTTACAACAATAAAAAATGTATTGGATTGGTTCAAAAAGACGGAAATCACGATTACTTACGAGGTATTTTCATCAAACGATAATAATTAGTTTTTAGAGCTTTATTTTTTTTTGTAAAATGTTTTTTTGTTTTGTGGTAATTGCGATGGATTTTCACGGTGTAATTACCCATTACATTTATTACGTTACATATTTAATTGACACTAAACCGATTTATTTTAAATCCGATTAACGGAATGGTGAATTTTCTCTTTTTGTTCTGAATGAAATAAATTGACAAAGTAAAAACCTACTCGGCAATTTTTGTGTGGTCACACCGCTTCTGGGTCTGACGAGCCATTTTTTTTATTTTTGTTAGGAAAACCTGTTTGTAAGTAAAGCTAATTGAAGTTATGTTTTGTGTACTTTTAAAAATATTTCGTTTTTAATGCAATATGCAAAAAAATCGATAGTTAATAAATTATCACGGTCACAAAAATATAAATCGAAGACACTGATCTTGTTTACCAGAGAGTTTGAAATTACTATAGAGAGATGAATGGTCTCCTCTAGTAGTTGTCTACAGTCAATGTCCGGGTTTTAATAATAAACTATTTTTGGTAAATTGGTAATTACGCCTGATGAGAAAAGCAAAACACCGCGTATAAAATGTCAAATGGAATTTATAGATCTAAGTTAAACTGATTTATTTTAATATAAATAAAAGTAAAGAAATATACTCTGGTCATAATGCACCATCCATACCACTATAATGATTTTTGAAGCTAAAAACAAACAGCAATTTAATCCAATTTATTTTCAAAGGCAAACAGTAATGCCCCATTACATCATATCCAAAAGACTTAATTTCCTGTTTAACACTATGCCATGCGTTAAATTCGCAATTCCGAAATAGCCAGGCACGTTGAATAAAAATGGCTTTCCATATTTTAATTACATGTTTAATCTCTTATTTAGCTGCCAAACTCGAGTTTAAAGTCTGACACCAAATTTTAAAAAGCTAATGATTTACTCGATTAAAATAGAAATACGAAATGATCACAATACACATTAAAAAATAACTTTTATAGTCTGTCCTAGCTTGCTTTACTTAGAACAATTATTTCTTAAAATTTCTTATGTAATTAAAGAGAAACATCAGAATTTATTCCCACGTTAGTTAGGTATATAACTATCTAATATAATTTCTCATTTTGACAAGACGTTTTTAAATAAGCTAATATGCCCTGAGTATGAATAGTAACATCATTTTTTTAAAGGAATTCCCGGCTTTTTGATCTATATCATTTATTAAAAATGATAAATATTTATTGTAATCTAGTACGAGAGCTTAGTCTTCTGTAAAGCCTTATAAAAAATAAAATAATATAAGCAATAAAATAATTTTAAAAGGTGTTTCATCATCATTGAGCCAAATGAAATAAATTCGATAATAAACAAATGAGGGCGTGTTCGAAAAGACACTCGGACACGTCTATTGGTATTTTTAGTTCCGCATTTTTCCGGTAAAAACTTTTTATACGGTGTGTATATATAACTTTCCTAATTTAAATGCAACTCCTACAACCCCTCTTTCTCTTGATTTGTCGGCGTGTATAAACCCCACCCGCCATAAATTAGCACGCGGAGCGAGAGAGAAATGTTATACATCTATTCTTCTTTCTCTCTCGCACGCTTGTTCGCACAGCCCAGCGGCAAGGCTGCCTCTAGTAGGTATATGCACGCAAAGTAACCCTTAAGAAAGTGGCAAGCATGCAAAGGCAATAAATGCAATAAATGTAAAAACACTTAATATTTCCGAAACAATTGAAAACAGGTATGGGACAATGTACATAAAATATGTCTAAAATGTTTTAAAAAAACCAATATATAAATAATATACGGGGCATTTAAATTAAGAAAGTGGATATTGGCCAACGTTTTATGACACACCCTGTTTAAATAGTTTTAGTTGAAAAAAAATGCGCAATTAAGAATACCAATCTACATGTCCGAGCAATTTTTCGAATACGCCCCCATTTATTTATTATTGAATTTATTCCATTTGGCTGGGACACACTGTATATACCGGGTGACACAGCGGACATGTAACAGCCCATAGTTTTTTTATTTGTAGGACTTAATTTCTAAAATTAGGGTGATGCACCTGTCATTACGACACGCTTTTAATGACCAATTAAAACCAATTGTTTTACTTTCGGTTAGTAAGTAACCCCAAATTTAAAATAGCACCCTGTATATTTTTAGCCTACCTGATCCGCCTCAAAATTATCTTTGCAACCATGTGTCACACTTGTCATTTTATTTGAAAATGGCTGCCAAAATAATTTTTTTCCCAAAATTTTTTTAGGCCATGATGTGACAATTACAAACTATTAGCATGTAAAAGGCGTTGAGATGTGAAAAATAAGGCGTAAAAATATTTGTGATTTTGTTACTTTTTATCTAATTAATAAGAGTTAGGAATAAAGGTTAATTTTTAAAATTTTAAAAATGTATTTTTTTAACGCTCAATATCCTAAAATCCAAAATAGGAAACTTGAATTTTTATTTTATTTAACTTTAAATCACACATATACTTTTTCATATAATTAATCAAAATTGGTATGCAGAACTGACCTTTTTACCAAAATTGTAAAATAATACATTTACATTGATTCGCAAATCCTTATAATAAGTATAAGTATAGCTAGAAATAATGCGCCAAGTAGGCAGTGTAATACCCCCGCATAGGGATAACAAAAATGTTAAACATATCAAAAGATCCATAAAATAAAAAGGCAGTTTTTTGATACAAATTAAAAAAATTTAATTAATAATTAAACCTATAACAAAAAAGGTAAACTAAACAACTATAAAATAAAAAGACAGTTTTTTGATACAAATTAAAAAAATTTAATTAATAATTAAACCTATAACAAAAAAGGTAAACTAAACAACTATCATAAGGAAATATGGTTATGTATAATTTTGCGTTTTTAATAAAAAAGTCAGTTCTACATACTATTTCTGATAAGTTACAAAAAATTGTAAATGTTTGATCTAAAGTAACATTAAATAAAAATTGGAGTTTCCTATTTTGAATTTTAAGATATTAAGCGTTAAAAAAATACATTTTTAAAATTTAAAAATTAACCTCTATTCCTAACTCTTATAAATAAGATAAAAATTAACTAAATCACAAATATTTTTACACATTATTTTTACACCCTAGTAGTAACTATATGCTGATAATTTATAATTATTTTATCGCAGCCTACTAAAAGTTTTGGGAAAAACAAATCGATTTTAGCAGCCATTTAAAAAAAAAAATGACAAGTGTGACACATGGTTAAAAAGAAAATTTTGAGGCAAATCAGGTAGGCTAAAAATATATACAGGGTGCTATTTAAAAATTAAAATTTGGGGTTACTTCCGGTTAAACCGGAAGTCAAAAAAATGGTTTTAATTAGTCATTAAAAGCGTGTCCTTATGACAGATGCATCACCCACATTTCAAAAATTAATTAATACAAAATGTAAATTCACATACGTATTTTAAGTGCCTGTAAAAATCTTAAGAAAGTTATGTAAGTGGTTTTTGAGATATCCGATTTTAAAATCCGCCCATTTTACTACTGGCTGACTGAATGACTTTTGTTCGCTCGTTGACTCATCAAAATTATCTGGCAGTTCCGGAGGAAGTAGAAACTTAAAATTACATACCAAATTTTAAGTTTCTATATAGGTTTTAAGACACAAGTTAAGAAACAATCTTAGAACTGCAAATTTTTACTCAAAACGCCCTGAATCAGTGGCGATAATATCGTATATTTAGGGGTTTAGTTTGCAGTCTGATTAAACCTGAGTTTCTGAAGTCATAATTATCTTAGAATTTAAAATACAAGCTGGATTTTTTTCATTGAACTCGGAAAAAAAGAATAAAGTTCATACCAAAAGCAGTTATGTAACATCAGGGCTAAGTTCCTATCCAATAATTTCGTCCTCTTAAAGTACTGATATTTAAAATTAGACCAAGTTCTATTTTGACTTGGCAAGTTTTTTAATGATGTCTCTGTAATAATAAATGTTCTTTTTTTAATTTTACGGACAGCTTTCTTTTATTAATACAGACAGATCAGTAAAAAACTTGCCAAGTGAAAAAAGAACTAGGTCTAATTTTAGATGTCAGTATTTTAAGAGGCTTAAATTTTTGGATAGAAACATGGTCGTTATTTTATTTAGGTGTTTTTGGTATGATTATACTTTAAAATACATAATGTTTGTAATTTTTTGTTTTATTTTTTAATTTTTCTTTTAAAATTGCAACTTGTTATATTAAATCATTTTAAATTTCTACTAAGTTACCACCAATAATAAGCTCCATTTTTTTTTTGCAAAAAACAGTTTGTTAGGGTCAAAAATTAATTAAGTAAAATTAATTATATTCTGTATCTTAGGTCTCCGCGGATGCTTTCGAGCGAGAAAAAGTTTATCACGATTCCGACGTGGGAACCCGCTGAAAAAGGCCCCCCAAAGTGCCAAAAATGAGTTTTCCGCGAATATCTGCCAAAATATGCGAATAAGAGAATTTTTGTTTAAACAAAAATTCGAAATCTACAAAAATGGTTCCTACCATTTTTTTCGCAACACCAATAATTTTCGCAAAAACGGCCGTCGAAAAATCCATAACATTCCACACTGGATAGATAGCTGGAAACGGCTAAAAATGCAGATGAGGAAAACAATTTTTTATCAAAACGCAAGAAAGATGTTAATAACAAACCATTTGTTAAAAAATATCAATAAATTAATAAGATACTCTCAAAATATCGTGAAAAACACCTTTGACCGTTTTTTTTAATATTCTAGAAAAATTAGAATGGACCCTTCATATGCAATGATAGGGACGGGTTTTCCCATTCCAATGAACTTTAAATGATTAAAAAATGTACAATATTGCCCGAATAAGGAAACAATTCGTCCGCCCGCTTATAAGTGAAATGAACCAATGAATATAGCGGCATTCTAGCGGTAGAGCGGCAGCTGAAATGAGGGGACTTTTGGGTCCTGTTATCTCGAAAACTATCGATTTTTCGAAAAAAATTATAAAAACCGTTTTTGTAGATTACAAGGCGATCTTCATTTTTTGTTTAAATAAAAATTCTCCAATTCGCACATTTTGGCAAATATTAGCGGAAAATCAATTTTTCGGGCCTTGAGGGGACATTTTCAGCCCTTTCCCACCTGTAAATGTTGATAAACTTTTTTTCGCTTGAAAGCATTTCCAATGACCTAAGAATTGCGCCACAAGGAAAAATTGTACAGATTTATTTATAGCTTTGTCCCTTCATGTACTGGACTAATAAATAAAAAAATATCAGAAATAGTGACAAAGGACCGATGTATATTTTCAGTTTTTTTTTTAAAGAATGCCAGACTTTTGTCTGTATAATTATTTCTTTAAATATTTATCATAACTTTTGAAACACCATTCATAATATACTATTTTATAAGCTTTATTATTTTTTCGGGTGTCCTTGTACCTAAAACTAGAGTCTTATTTTCAGATATACAAATCACAGTCGAGTAATCAAAAACTTGGAAAAAAAGTCTTCTGATATAGTGAGCGAGTCCAGATACCCCACCAGGGAGCAGCAGCCCCATCGTCGTTTCAATTTAATTAGAGAGTTTGCTTCATGTAATGGCACAAACTACCCCACTGTTGACTTAATTTGTACTGACTACAGTAAGTCATTAAAGCATTTTATTTCCGCATATTTAAACGAAATCAAAAGAAGGTACGAAACAAATTAGAGGCTGCCAATTTTTTTTTGAGGTTGGTGCCAACAGATCCATTGAATAGAAAACCTAATTAAAATAAAAACGATGGTTTTGCTGGCACCAACCTCATAAAAAAATTGCTGGCCCCTTATTTGTTTTGTACCTACTTTAGATTTCGTTTTTGTTGGTTAATTTAGGGTATATATATAAAAAGTTTATTTTATAATGTTGGGTAATTGTTTTTTGAGGTCGATTTAATTTTTTTTAAATTACTTTTTTCGACCATTGTACTTCCTCTCGGTAGATTTTATATATTTTATTATAGCTTTTTTAGCTATTTTACATATAAAAATTTAGGTTAAAATTAATGTACAAAAAAACAATTCTAGTTAAGCTGAAAATTGCCTCTGTCTGAACATATAAAAGTAAAATAAGGATGCAATAGTTATTATGAGCTTTTATCGGGTAGTTTCTGTAGCCAGCCAAATGTTATCTTTTTTTTTTTTTGAACATTTAAAACTTTATTTACGATATGCTATAAACAGTGTTATATATTTGGGTAAAGGTATAGGGATCCCGGCAGCCTGATTTCAAAAATAAGCGCATCTTTAACAATTTTTACTGAAATTGAGTACCAAAAATCTTGTTTATTTGTATTCTTCTAAGATACAATCATGTTTACTGCCGCATAAAATGTCTATTCTTATATCTGGAAAACGACTTCCACAACTCACACAATAATTAGTAGTTTTTTTTATTACAGCTAAGATTATTTTAAATAACTTTAATAAAAAAAATACCGCTACAATATTTAAACTAAAATATATTTGCCTAATCTGGTGTGTTTGATCTTAGATAAAGAAAAAAGTCAATCATTAAAAATTACGAGTCAAAAAGAAAGTATCGGGTCAAGGCCCATCCAAGACATTTTAAAAAGTAATTCCCAAAAATAAGGCATAAATTTAATCCGTAACGTTTTAGGCTTTAGACTCTTTTGACATCAAAAGAATGAGCTCTGTCCCCATAGAATTTGGCTTTTCCAATGTTATACGTATTTTATCATTATAGAACAGTTTGTTTTCTTAATATATTTGGGTTATTTTTTTTTTGAAAATCATTTTTTAACAGGGTTATTAAAACCTTTACAATTTCTCTTAAAAATTGCCTTTTTTAATCGTTCCGTCATTTTGCGCAAAATAATTGTGCACAAAGCAGATGGTGTAAAAATCGCTTTGATTTTTATACATACTTTCACAGATATTTTGTTTCTACAGTGATATGTTAGACAGCCTGTCAAAAGATAACATTTTAACTGACCTCTATAATGTGGGTCTATCCCAACATGTTTGTGTTTTTCAACTGGTTTGACCGTTTGTGGGCTCTTCGGACTTCCACATAAATGATCTGTGCAACGTTTGGTCAGTCTTAGGACGGTTGTACGATCAATTCAAGCATGGAAAAATAATGTCCCCATTTATTATTCCTTTAAAATCCTTAAAATTATTAAAGATGTTGCGAAATCTTTACACTGCCTAATTTAAGCAAAGATTTGACGCTAAAAACCATTGGTCCTCCTTTTTTACCTACCCCATGAAAGTTTATTTAATTTCACACACAGTAAGAACATTTTTCATCTTAGTTAGTTTTTTGTTACTTTTCAGTCTGTGGAAAAGCCCGTAAAAGTTATGCCGAACGAAAACGAACCCCCAGAATCGTCGGGGGTGTTCGATCAAAACCTGGAGATTGGCCGTTTTTAGCCGCTCTTTTAGGGGGTCCTGAAGAAGTTTTCTACTGTGCAGGTGTACTTATTGCTGATCAATGGGTCCTTACCGCGTCTCATTGTGTTGGAAAGTAAGAAAATCGTTGTATTGTTTGTAACTAATATCAAATATTTTTTTGTACATTTGGCCACCATGTTTCTCAGATCTAATCACTAATAACTTTTTTTATAGTCATTCAGATGTCGCTGGTTGGACCATACAATTAGGTATCACAAGAAGGCACGCCCACTCATTTTACGGCCAAAAAATGAAAGTTAAACGGGTAGTACCCCATCCAATGTACAACTTAGGAGTAGCCCATGATAATGATGTTGCTTTATTTCAGGTAAGTGTTTGACGTTGTGATAATTTTGATGCAATATTTTTACCTGGAGATTTTTTTATGGACCAGATGGAAATAATATTATGTTATTAAATAATAATCAATAGATTGCTAATATAGTAGTTTTATTGTACAAATTAAAATGAATATGGTATAATGATAATGTAACTACTACCGACTAACGTGCCAATTATGTTTTACATGTTTCCTAAATTAAAATTAGGGATATCAGGAACCTAGCTATGTTAAAGTAATGTTGACGCAGTAAAAAAAAATGATGTTAATCAGTTGTCTGATAATTAGCTCTGTTTCATTAAAGTACCATGTTTAGATTAGCTTGTAAAAGAGTTCCCAATATAAATCAAATTATTAGACATCGTCGTATCAGTTGAAATACTTGATACTATAAACTGGAAATTGTTAAAATATAGACAACCTGTCCTTTTACTTTATTACTTTTCTCCATAAACGAGCGTATGGGATTAAGGATTTTTGTAACAAAATAAAAAGTCCTTTGTTAAATTTCTTTTATATTACCTAAGACCTAACAATACACAATCAATATTCTCTTCATATCTGGTTTTTTAAGCAGACGCTTAATCCTTTTAAAAAGCTTTATAAAACTCGTTACTCTTTTTGATAAAAAATATTTTGTCACGTGCTGCAACTTCATACCCAGGGAAGTGACGGATAATATTTTTTAGATAACTTTTTAGCCTGATAAACTTGTAACTGATTATTTTTTAAAGCAGAACGGGGTTTGGTACACTTTGTTTACAGTTTATGTCATTTTTGGTGCTAATTTTATTGTAATTGATTATATCACATGTTTGTGTTTTTAAAAAAATCAAAGCCTTTCAGTGATGCTACTTGGTTAGCAGCTTATAAATCTATTGAAAAAAATCAAAGATTTCTAAATAAATAATTGAAAGTAATTTTATTTTAAACAAAAATATTTATTTTTTATACTTACCAGACAACTTAAATTGATACCCAATTTATTATTTGAGAATCATACTTCTATTAAGATTTATACTTTAAGAAAATGGGTATCATAACCACCAGTATTACGTCCACTCTAAGAAGAACTGCTATTTAAAGATATAACTGACAGCAAATCTAATATCTTAAGGTGTCAATTCACTTTAAACTTTTTTTCTTTAGCTTTCAAGTCGAGTGACATTTCATGAGCACCTTTTGCCGGTGTGTCTTCCAAAGGCAAATAAAGAACTTAAGCCTGGTACTCTATGCACTGTTATTGGATGGGGAAAAAAAGAGGATACCGGAGGTAAGGACCTATATAAATTGGTTTTGTTTAACTATAATTTTGGGTTTATTTTCAATTTAAAATTAAATAGATGTGATTCCGCAGATTATCAAAACCGGGGATATTTGAGTATTCTCCCCAATATAAGAGATATTATCTCTGACTTTTAAAATAATTTTGTTGCGTTTAACAACGCTTAAGGCTTAGAGTTTGTTACTTGTTAGCCACATTTTTTTACTGTATTTAATTCTGCATGGTCAGAAAAATAATTTTAATAAATATACAGATTATTAAAAAAAAATGTTTAAAAATGTCAAAGCTAGCCTTATTAATTGCAACCGTAAAAACAAAACCTTTGTAGATCAAAAGCAGTTAATACCTGGTACCTAATAAAAGCAAGTCTAACTTTTATTTAAATAGCATTTAAATTATTGTAAATCAAGGTAAGGTTATAAGAAAATATTAAATGTCTAGGATAGTTTTTTGCTTCTATTTTAAAAAATGAGTGACCATTTCATCAAACAGGTATATATATATATATATATATATATATATATATATATATATATATATATATATATATATATATATATATATATATATATATATATATATATATATATATATATATATATATATATATATATATATTATTTATATTTATATAACAGCAAAAATATACAGAATGTGTATTTTGCCTATGTATGAAAACCATTAGGGATATTTCAGAGGTGGGCGCACTTTTTAATTAATAAAATGATTCATTTTGTTGGTTAATTGTTGAAAATGTCTACACACTAATTTTTGAGTAAGTTAACGTGGCAGTTAATTGCTGTGTAAAATTTGTATTTGATTGAAATGTTTAGTGAGTATTCAATTTAAACGTGTTACCTTTCTAAAGTAAATTTTTTTGGATAATAATATTAATTTTATAGTAATTTTCAGCAAGAAAGTATCCATGTCAAACGCTTTAATTGGATTTATGCTAAATAAAAATAAGGCCTTATGTACTTAGTATAAAACAGAAAACATAACGTTTGGAGATAGTAAACAGGGGTAGCAGTTATTTGTAGAAAGTCGGTGATGGCAGTATAGCGATGTCTAAAAGGTGCAAAGAAATGCAGTAAATTACATATTTTAGAAGACATTGAAGAGAAGTAATATCTACTTCAATTCTTTAATAAAAAACATTTTTATAACAGAATTTCGGGCTTTAGATTTTTAAATTTAAGCAATTTTCTGTGTCATTTAAAATTTAATAAGTTGGTAATATGCAACACCTATAATAATAAAAATTATTTGAAAAAAATATCATCTTATGTAAAAAATACATGTAGTACTTTTTTTTTACCTAAAAAATACGAACAAAAATTTATAAATGAGGGATTTTTTTTTACAATCAAGAGATAAATGAAGTCCGGAAAATACAGTGTACTGGCGGTAAAATAGGTCGATTTAAGCCAATTTAGATATATCTAAAATTACTTCGCTTCGCCAGTAAAGGGCGTCAAGAATTTTTAACAATGTTTGTTTTTTTATTATCAACGTTATGACAATTCAAATATTTTATGCGTTAACTAAAGATACCTAATTTTTTTTTAAATCCTAAAAATTTTTTGTCGGATAAGCCAACTCGCGAAAATCAATTTAGGTTAAGGAAAAACTTTTTAATAAATTTACCTATTATTTTGTTTGATATTCGCAGGTAATTTACAATATTTTTTTTCTGGCAAAATTGCTTATCTAACGAAAAATGTTTAAGTGCTGAAAATGATTATACATGGATCCAGTTAACAAATAAAAATATTCGGGTTGTCAAAATGTTAATGATAAAAACGTCATTTTATATTATCTAACCATAAACCAAGGAAAAAAAACATTAAAATTAATAAGCACTTTTTTTATTAAATTAAGTTTAAACAAAGCAATTTCAGATATAACCAAGTTGACTTAAATCGACTTATTTTGTAGTCAGGAATCCGTTATCAAGTGTTGTACATGCATTTTTTGGTCAGCTTGTATACAGTACCATATATATATATATATATATATATATATATATATATATATATATATATATATATATATATATATATATATATATATATATATATATGTATATATATATATATATATATATAGATACACCCTGTATCTCAAAATGAGCTCCTTGCGCATATCTGTTTATATGGACTTTTAGTCTTAAAATGAGTTGAAAAATCATATCCTGCATTTTTAGCCATCAATTAAATTACACCCTGTATATACATATACATATACATATGGATTAAAAACGCCTCTATGGTGGAGAGATAGAAATTTGAATGATTGCTTCCTGTTTATTTATTTTTTTCCCAAAGAATTTAAATATACAGTTGAACATTTTAACCTAAAGCCCTCCTAACCTTATGCATTAAATCGTTGACGAAACAATGAATTCGTAATTATCTAATAAAACTACTTATAATGTGTTTAAAATAATTACTGAAACGTCACTTTCGTAATGGAACCCCTGATTATATACTTAAAATAATTAACAAGACATTTTTATTGCATACTCCTGTATTACAAGTTTACCGTTAAAGGCAAACAATTACTGATAATGTGCCTAAATAATGATCAAAACGTCTTTTACGTAGTCGTCTAGTTAAACTACTAATGATACTTTAAAAAGAATTAGCAAAACGTTTTTGTATACTATGTACTTCTGTATCGTGTATTTATCATTGAAATGTCTTTTTAACCTTACTGTATTTTTTCCAATAATTTAGTATTACTTTTTAAATCAATAAGACCTTAACTAATTAAACTGTCACAAAAATCATTTTTTCCTATTTGAAAATTTTTCTTGGTTTTAATAACCATCAGCTTTTGACAACGGCTGTATTTAACAAAATTTATATTTAGCTTCAGTACGTATTTCTATCAGTTTTAGACCCTGATTTTACGTCACTACCTGTACAGTAGTTTTTTTATGAATTTTATATCAAGTTTGCAGGGGCTTTTTTATGTCATTTACATACACTCACATCTCCGAGTAAGATATATTATCTAAATCTCGTGGTTTTCGATTAGAGCCATAGGGCATCTGTCACTTGACAGTTGATTTAAATTTTATATTCTCTAATCGATTGGTATGCTTCAGCTTAATAATATTACCCAAAGTTTTAATTTTGATCATCAATCGGGTTTAATTTCCAATATTAGTCGAAAACTCCCAAACGTTAGCCAATGAAAAAATCGTACTTGCACAGATTAATTAAGGACGTGTCTGCTCAGCATTAAGCGATGGCATGTTTTTTTAGTCACTATATATATATTGCAGTTTTAATAATATTTTATACATACGTGTCAAATAAATAACCTTCCTTTTTATTTGTATCCTTCTAAATATATAATATAAATCGATTTTAAGCTTTTTTCTAAAATTAATAAAGATCCTTAATGCATGTTTTTGTTTGACAGTGATTAAATTTTAATAAAATAAAAGTTTTTGAAAAAAAGTCTATTTTGAAAAAACAGCCTAAGGAAAACAAAAATCCACACCAAGTCGTTCTTATAAATATAATGAAATTGCTTTTTGGTCATTTCATAACTCCAAAGATATTTCATATAAAAAGTCAAAAAACCAACTGAAAGATATAAGAAATTAGAATTGCATATTATCCCATTATCCAACTTTTAGGTATTTTCTGCTGGAATACATTTTTCCATTCAATTTTAATTGGGTTTACGGAGTTAATAAAAGTTTATAAAAACTTTTTTACTCTTTCAAGATATTTATTTTTAACTTGGTGATATAACAAGGAAATAATTTTCCTATAGATAAAGTGTTTTTAGAACTTAAAGTTAAGGAAAGAAACTCTGAGAAATACTATAGATACACGTATTTATTGTACCGGGAATCTTAAAACCACTTGACCATGTATTTGCTGTTAAGCAATAAGGAGAGATCGGAAAACTTATCAGGTAATACCTCCTTAGTATTTCGCCTAATACTGAGATACATAAAATTGTATTGTATAAAAATAAATTTTCTTTAAGGAAATTTTCAAAAGCTCCTTAAAAACTATAAATGCTCTAGAAGCAAATAAATATTTAATTAGTTACCTTGGGTTTTGTCGATTTTCTAATATTCACCTGTGTACCAAAACCAATTTAAAAGTGACATCAAATAGTTTCGGCGGTGACTAAAGGTATGCGCATATATATCCTAACCTAACTAATCGCATTTGTGGCAATTTTATGCTAGCGCGCAGTAAACAAGCATTAGGGTGTTCGTGCGTGCGCATTTGAAGTGTATGGCCTAACCCGGACTTAAAAGCTTCCATCACTCATTCATTATGAAAGTAATAATTTTCAGTTAATAAAAAAAAAAATTATACGGGGTATGCCAACAAAAACGAAAACGAGACTATTGTGGGCAAATACTTATTGAAAACCCTTACAGGAAACGGTGGTCTAGTTATACCTCATTTTAACGATACCTGATACTGTGTACTTTAAGTTGGTATTTTTGAAGATTTATCCATTGAGACATTAAAAATTTAATTAAATTAGCTACTTTATTACAGACCATTAAAAGTTTATTAAAGACGAGATTTTCAAACATCATTTCGCTATATCGGATCCGCCATGTTAAATTTTAAAATTCTGACCCCAAATTTGTGATCAGCGACCCTTAAAACCCCCAATGTACCGAATCAGGCGTAAATTGGAAGAGTTTTGGATATTTGGTCCGCCATTTTAAATTTTGCATTTGTGATCAGGGACCCCGAAAACCTCCGTATTTTCTTAGTAAATCTACATTTGGAAAATAAAATACATATTTTCTAAATTTTTGTTAGTGTTTATTTTGTTAATTTTTGGTATTTTAACCTGTTTTTTGAAGTAAGAAAGCTACTTAACTGTGATATGCTAGCTCAATTCTGTTTTTCGGTATACATATATCGCATGTTAAGTACAGACCACTTTTTTTGTGGGGCTGTGTAATCAAAAAAATTCCGTATTATTTAAATCGTTATATTTATCTACTTTAATTAACAGAAAGAGGTAAAATGCGCATGAGCAAATTAGTTCTTTTATTTTAAAATGGTGCCTTTTCGGTATTATTTTAGGCTATCTCCTCTAATTTATGCGCTAATGGATCTTAACTTAACTGTTATAACATAATTGCTTTAAATACATTTGTAAGTTTAGATGCAAAAAATTTAAAACCTATAAACTTAAAGTACCTTATATTGGGTATCGTCGTAAAAAACTTTTAAAGAAGGTATTACTTAACTACCCTTCGCATTTAACATTTGGGGGTTGTGCCACCCTCTTCTAAGGGATTGCAGGAATAAAGATCACAATATAATTACTAAGTGTCTTCCTTAAAAATAAAATTGATGAATCTGAGGGTTTTTCAAAAAAAAATATGGATTTGCCAAAAATAGCCTCTGTTTCGTTTTCGTTGGCCCATCTGTATATTTTTATACTAAATTCTTTTATTTTGCGTTTCTATACGTACATAAATTAAATTAGGTAGAAATAAAAATCATAGGGTAACAAAATTAATATTATCAAATTTAGATAGCAAGAAAACAGGAGCTAGTCAACTCCAAATTTGGGGATTAGAAACCATAAACAGAGGGGTTCAGGAACAAAATTTAGAATATTGATACAAATAACGTAATCACCTATTGTGTTTATTAACCAAACTTAGAATTATGTTCTCGATAACGATAATATGATATTATAAACATAAATATCCTAAATGCGTTTATACAAAAAGTGTTTCTTCCTATTCTTTGTATTATCCACTATCACTCTACCCAATTGACGATTCGCCCGCCTTACGTCGCTTGTACAATGTCATGTCAATCCGTAATTTAAACCAAGGTTTAACTACAGCTTCAAATCACAGGTCTACTATTATATTTTTGTCACTTACAATTGGAAGGAATATACCTGTAATTTTTTTCTATAGGAAGCTATTAGTGATTGACAAAAAGTACAACAATGTTATTTAAAAAGTTTTAATATTTTTTATGAAACTTGGTGCGAAAAAAAAAATTAATCCTGGTTATGCTTCTGCATGATGCAACCGTTAAGGAGCATATAAAATAAACAAAATTAAATTTTACAGTGGGTGTAAGTTACAAATATAGTCACATAAGTTTTGCTGCCTATAGAAATAGTTTTTTAGTTAAGGTTACTTATTAATAAATAAATAAATAAATAAATAAATAAATAAATAAATAAATAAATAAATAAATAAATAAATAAATAAATAAATAAATAAATAAATAAATAAATAAATAATTTAAAAAATGTATGACTCTTGAGGGATTTGATTTTGGACTTCAAGGATAAAACATTAATGCGTTTACCGCGCGGTCAAATCTGCAACCAAAAAAAAATTGCGTTGAAAGCCCGGTTAAGACTTAAAAAAAATTTTTTTTTAGGTAGCCCGTAGAATTATTTTTATTTTATGCGCTTATTAATACAAAATACAATAAAAAAAAGATATTACTAAACTGACAAAATACGGAAATGGCCGACCAGAATAAGTAAACAAAGCCCATCTGGTAGTCCGTTCTGCGCACACTCGAGCACCCTAAGATTTAAAAATGATAGCTTTTGCGCATAAACCCACTTTTGCGTCTATGTAAAGTATTTTTTAAACTGCGCAACCGATAACCTCTGCGGGTCCATATTATAAAAGTCAGTGAGTATGCGTTGCTCGGTTTGCTCGTAACCAATTTCTAATGAAATGTATTTATATATATATATATATATATATATATATATATATATATATATATATATATATATATATATATATATGTATATGTATATATATATTTTATAATTTTCTTGGGAATAGTGGTTCTTGTTCTTTTTACGAAATAAAAAAGTGTTTTTATTTCATTTTAATTTACTGCAAACGTTTCGGATTATTGGGCCTTTTTCAATGTCTACAAAATATATATTTTATTTTGAAATTTAAGATATAGTTTTTGAAATTAAGATGTGGGGATTTTTTTTTTTAATTTAAAGTTATATTATATACTATGTCAAACATAATAGATTTCTTCTGACTCACCTCTGAGAGAAAAATCTATTTGACATAAAAACATTTATGTGTTACTACAACATTTAAACAAATTAAAACTTAACACGTTAAACATTTAAAACTATTCAAGAAAACACACAATATGTACATACATAGTTTAATACGGTTAAAATATTACTGTTACATTGCCTCAGGTATTCAGATTTTGATATGATTTTTTTTGTTTGGTGTTTGTGGTTTTTATTTATGTTGATTATAAATAATATAACTATATTTTTTCCCAATTTTGATATTATTTTAACTACAATTGTCAACACTTTCCGTAATTTTTAGTTCATTACAATCATTACAATATAATAAATTTTACCTAAATTTTTTTATATCGGTCTTGTCATTTATTGCATTTGTGTTGTTTTTAATGGAAAACATTTCCATGAATTCCCTTTTTTGGTTATTAGATTCAGTTTTTAAAATTTAAGTGCCTTGAAACTTAAACTTGTGTAATGTTTGGCTTTCGTGTTTTGTTAATGCCGTTTTATTTATTTTTTTTGTCATATTTGTGGCCATTTAGTCGGTTTTGGAGATATTGAGTTGTTTGGCCTATGTATACGCTTGGATAGTCGTTACAAGGTATTTGATATATTGTATGGGTCTTTTTATTTTTTGGGCTTTTACTTTTTAGAAAGCTAAAATGCCTTTGCAAAAGCTCATGAGCCTTATTTATGACATACAGAAATATTATATTTTTTAAAATATGTTTGTAGATTTTCCGATAAACCTTGTATATATAGTACAGATAAAAAATTAGTTGCGTTTTTTATTTGGTTGATGTTGAGTATTATCATTTAATTTTTGGGTACGAGAATAATAAATTAATTAACTTTTTTGGATAACTATTTTTAATTAGTAGACAACAGATTTTTTTGGGACATTGGATGTTGAAAATAGTAATTTAGATATCGTCCGGACCAAGTCTTTTTTGTATACCATTCTGTTTGTACGCAGTTGTTTTGATGGTGTATTGTCATATCTAGTAAGTTTATTTTGGAATTTTCTTTCGTCTCGATGGTAAACTTTAGTTTTTCATGAAATGAATTAAACAAATCAAGAACATATCCACATTTATCACTAGGAACTGTGGTAATACAGTCGTCAATTTTTTCTTGAAAATTAAGTTCTAAAGATATTAGCGGAAAAGTAAAAATCGTCAATTCTAATTTTTGCTTGTGATTTATTTATTTTAATTTTGACATGCATTAAACTATGATATTATTAGGGCATTTTTTGTTGGCGAATATTTTGCCACCAATTTTTTTCTCCGATCGTCTTTTTTTTTGTTACTAACCAAAACTTCCCATTTTTATAGGGCGCCCATGTTTGATTCTTTGATGTTTAAATATGTTTTAACCATACATTTGGCAACGCCGGCCCGATGCCTCATCAATGCACTTCATGTCAATTTCCCTTATAAAGGTACGACATTAATGAGTATTTTGAAAACAAAAGCAATAATATAAAAATATTATTTGCCTTTTAGTAAAAAAATATTTTGATTAAACCAAATCAAAGCAATTAAAAAAAAACAGAAGATAGGAATTCGATATTATGAAGATTATGCGTACTAACAAAATAGTTGCTTTATTTCCTATAAACTTTTCTTTTGCTTACTGGTAATTTATCTAGTGAATTAACCTTTTATTTCAAACCTTATTTTTTTTGGTATTTATTGGCAAGAGACATTTATTTACAACAGACATTTTTTCCCATTTTTTGGAATTTTAAAGAATAGATTGTTAACTTATTGCCTATTTTTCAAAGAAGGTAAGTTTCCCTGTTTAAATATGTCGGTTTCTTACCCCAGTTATTTTAACAAAAATGTTTTATTAGATCAACAATTATTAAAAAGAATGGGATTATTGCGGATTATTTTTTAAAATTTTACAAAATGGGAAAAATTGTCTATCGTAAATAAATGTCTTTAACAAATAAATATTATAAAAATTAAGGCTTGAAATCGAAGCAAATAAATATTATAAAAATTAAGGCTTGAAATCGAAGGTTAATTGAGTAGATAAAATTTCAGTCAGGAAAAAAAAGTCCATAAGAAATAAAGCAATTTTTTTAGTTAGTTTGGTTAGCATATCGAATTGGTATTTTTTTTAAGATTGCTTAGATTTGGTTTAATCAAAATATTTTATTACTAAACACAAATAATATTTTTTAAAATATCGCTTTTGTTTGCAATATACAAATTTATGTCGTACCTTATAAGGGAAATTGACATGAAGTGCATTGATGAGGCGTCGGGCCGGCGTTGCCAAATGTATGGTTAAAACATATTTTTTTAAATAATTTTTAAAACTGTTTAGTGGCAAGTGGGATATTGTTTAAAGGGAAAATTGTAGACCTATTTAAACATCAAAGAATCAAACATGGGCGCCCTATAAAAATCGGGAGTTTTGGTTAGTAACAAAAAACAAAAGACGGTAATAATATCATAGTTTAATGCATGTCAAAATTAAAACAAATAAATCACAAGCAAAATTTAGAATTGACGATTTTTACTTTTCCGCTAATATCTTTAGAACTAAATTTTCAAGAAAAAATTGACGACTGTATTACCGCAGTTCCTAGTGATAAATGTGAATACGTTCTTGATTCGTTTAATTTATTTCATGAAAAACTAAAGTTTACCATCGAGACGGAAGAAAATTCCAAAATAAACGTAGTCAAATGTATTTAGAAATATTTTTAAAATTAATTTTAAACACTGAGGGGGTATCGTTGAAAGGGGAATTTAAAGAACTATTTAAATATCGAAAAATCAAACATCAAAAATCAAAAGTTTTGGTTAGTAAAACCAAAGACGATCGGAGAAAAAAATTGGTGACAAAATGTTCATCGCCAACAAGTGTCCCAATAATGTCATAGTTTAAAACATGTCAAAATTAAAAAAAAAAAAAATCGCAAGCAAAAATTGAAAATGACAAATATTACTTTTTCGCTTATATCTTCAGGACTAAATTTTTTATACAGTCAAAATCAGCAGTAAATCCTCTACTAAACGAGATAGCAATACATGTGGCTGAATTTGGGACCCTTTAAATAATTAAAAAAGATAAAATGTTAATTTAGAAACTGCACCATGTTTAAGATATTTCTTCAGAACCCCAGAAAAAAAGCGTATTGTTAGGAATGCATAAGTATAATATTTTATTCTGACTGTAAATTATAAACCATGGCGTCATATGGATATTGGTGGTTTTTGCTAAATAGAAGCAAGACATTAAACTTTATATGTGTTAACTTTTAAATATGCTTACTTGTGTTATTCACAGCAAAATGATATCATCCGACTAACGTACAATACTTACCTCAATTTGTTTTTAAGTAAGTCCATTTTAATTAAAATTATTTCGATGATTAAAAGTAAAATATTTTGCTTTAATGCCAAAAACTTTCTTTATAGTTTTTTTTTACGATGGGGCAGAGTTACTGATATTATTTTAATATTCTGGGTTTTTTTTTCGTTTATTGCAACATAATTGTTTATTTACTATTTTTTTTTATGTGTAAAGGTAGTTTTTTACCCTATTTGGGCTATTTTCGTATTTCTTAAGACAAAGCAGATCTAACCTATTTCTATTAAAAAATATTTTGGGAAATAAAACTTTAAATGTTGCTTACGTATTCTAATTCGTATATAAAAGAAATCTAGTTTTTGCACTTTTCAGTGTCAGAATACGAGCCGGAGATAAACGAAGTCGAAGTGCCGGTGCTCAACCGGGATTTGTGCAATTCCTGGCTAGAACACCGCGATCTGAATGTCACCGATGGCATGATATGTGCGGGGTACAAGGAGGGGGGCAAAGATGCCTGCCAGGTAAGGTTAACCTACAACTCTATTGTTATATTGCATAAATGTGTATTTAAAACACACATTCTGTATATACCGGGTGCCCACGAAATTACTAGCAATGTTGTCATTTTTTTCAAAAGTGTTATACGATTTTGAAATTTTACTGGGATTTATGGCTGGTTTAACCGGAAGTGCACCAACTTAGCTATTTTAAAGGAACACCCTATTTATTTGAAAAAATACACTCTATACGAAATTCTAAGAGAAAACATGTCACACGCTATACCTATCTTGAGTAGTTTTTGAAAAAATGACGTTCGAAAATGTCATATTAACCGCCATTTATATCGTTTTGTTTAAAAACAAATAAACCTAGGTTAAAACCCTATTTTCTTAATAACACCTCAGAATTTAATAGAAAAATAAACAACTTCAAGTATTTAAATAAAAAGCACTACTTAAAGACTTAACTGTAAACATACAGCTTTCGATCATATTATCTCTAAGCCTAATAGTTTTTGAGATATTATTGAAACACTAGGCTGCCTTTAAAATGGCCAAGAAAAATTACAATATTTTTAATTATACCAAGGTGACCTTAATATAAATTTGTAACACTAACCATATATCAAACCCACTCTTCAAATTCTCGGAGCACATTTTTTATTTGTATAGGGGTAATAGACTTTACAGGTATCGTAACTCTATTCCTAAAGTCTTCGATGTTTTGTGGCTTTATTCTAAATATGTGCTGTTTAATTAGGCCCCAATAAAAAAGTTCAATGGGGGTAGGTCTGGTGACCTTGCGGGCCATCTAGAATGGCCATTGGTACACATCCACCTGTTAAATGGTATCCAATATGTGCAGGGGCGCCATTCTATTGAAAAAAGACTTAAATATGCTGTTTCTCTTGAAGATTATTAATAAAATTTTGTATTTGACCTTACATGAAATTAATATATAATTTCGAATATTTTCGGGGATATCCAAAAAAACCAAAATATTGCAAAATCGGTTTTATTTTTTCCTGGCTTATTTTAAAACGGATTTTAAAATACATTACACCTTTACATTGCCACTTCCGACATCGTATAAATTGTTGACTTCTTAAAGACTGTTTAACGCATTAGAATTTTTCAAAAAACGAGTTACTTTATTTGTCAATCTGTATACCGGCTAAATTAAGCCAGTATCTTTTTTAGTCACGAAATAATAATATGAGAGTTTTTATCAGGTACTGGTATAACCCAGTCATATCTAGACTTAGCGGTTATGATATACAGGGTAATTTAAAATCGACTCTCACCATTGGGATCTCCGAAAATACAGAAGATACGAAGATAGTTAAGTATTTCCAAAGATATCCAAGAGAATCCGAAATTTTTAAAAATTGTTTTTATTTTCTACTGGCTCTGTTTTTAAACAGGTTTCAAAATCATTTGCATATTTACATTGCCACTTTTTCCGCGCTATTTAATAGTGCTTTCGGCTTTCACATACGACGTTTCGTCACTCGGCCACCATCATCAACTTTATTTACGAAGGTTATTGTGATGCTTAATCCGATCTAAACATGTATAAGAGATTATACTTTAAAAGCTTATAACGTTTTTTATTACCAAATAAATAAATATCTTTTTGGTTTACTTTAATTGCGGCAATTGCTTTTGTACAGGTTTTCTAGAGAAATGAGTTTTTTAAATAAGGACAAAAAATATATGTTAAAATTATTCTACAAATTTAACAGAGACACTGCACGAAAACAGCACGAATGTATCCAGAAATATGCATATTAGGAAAGGCATTAAACATACGCGAATACCTATACATTTTGAGAACCGATTTTAAGGAATCCCGATTATTTACGCCTTGCAAATTACAACGGATTTTGATTTTAACATAACGGAGCACACAATATGAAAGCAATCTATACAGTAAAGCGCAGAGTACTGCGAACATAGGAAGATCCTAGACGATTTTGGATGTACCTAAAAACGCCGCACGCATTGCTTATCGATCAATAATTTTCCAGCGAACAATTCAATACGTTTATTTCTGAAATAGTTCTTTAGTATCGAAAGCTCGACAGCAATAGTTGTACTGTGTCGATTATTTGCGACCAAAAAGTTTTTTTTAAATAGTTATTAATAATGGATGTTTACGAACTGGAAGACAAAATTTAAATTATTGAATGGAATCACCGTGGAAATCCTGTTAGGGGAATTGGGAAATTATTTAATAATTTATTTCTAACCAGGCCGACTCCCACGATTTCCACTATTTACCGAGTCATTAAAAACTTTCTGACATTTGGTTGTTTAACTCCAAGAAAACATAAACATGATAGTGCCTCAAAAAAAAAAAACAACAAAAGGGAAATGACACAAATTATGGTAGTGGCAAGTGTTATTAAAAATCCTACAGTTTCCATTAATACAATTGCAGGACAGGTTTTTTTTGAGCAGAAGATCAGTGGAAAGATCAGCTGAAAAAAATTGATACCGATCCTACAAAGTAAGAAAAACCAATGAAATTTTCCCTGATGATCATTTTAGACGAAGGCAATTTTTTGAAACTGCAATGGAAATGAAAAATAACAATGAAAATTTTATAAGAAACATTGTTTTTACTGATGAATCGACATTTTCACTTCATGGTCTCACCCAACGATTTTTTTCTCTGAGGTCACGTAAAATCATAAATTTATGTTTTCCAGGAGAATAGGGCTAATAATCTACAAGAATTGCAATTACAAATTGGGAATTTAGGATTATTACCCTTAACATTAAGCAAATGTCAGAAGGCGTTTTTATGACAATCTTGGTTATTGTTTGGCTCAAGAAGGTGGTTTATTTGATCATCTTTGATAACTTGAAAAAGAGTTTTTCTTTTTTGATTCTATGAATGCACATTAAATTATTTTCTTAAAAATATCTTCAATGTTCCATTATTTATTTGAGAAAATTATTTTATTTTATTAGGAAAAACTGTTTGGTTTTTAACTAATTTTAAATTTATGACTGATAAGAAATCAGATCGAAGTCGGTTGACGCTAGCTAACTCCTGCTACTTGCCTATAAACACTGCATCCTCTTACTGAAAAAAAAAAAACGTAGTAAACAACTAAACTGGACAGATAATTCTTCCGAATTTATCACCGCACTCCCCACCAGTCCTAACCAAAAATGCGCCACGTGAGAAAACGAGACGGAAGTTGAGATGCAAGCCACAAAATTATTATTTATTGGTATTTTAGAATTGGGTACATCCAAAATTGTCCAGGACCCTCCTATGTTCGCAGTACGGTGCGCTTTACTGTATATATTTAAATGATTTATTTTCGCATAGGTAGATAAATAACACGGAACCTGTTACGTAGCAGGCAAGGTCCTTTGACCTTGTCTTGCCTAAATCGGTTTTTGTGGGGTCCTTTAAAGAAGCAAGTAAACGATTAGCAGGAATATGCGACTGTAGAAGGCTTTCAAAATGTATCATAACCCAATTTAGAACACTTAAAAGAAGGGATATTTCTAGGACTGTTATTAATTCAATAAGATGCATGCATCCAGCGCCGGATTTAAGACTGTGGAGGCACTTGGGCAGATTTCGTGTGGGAGCCCTGGTTCTTACCATTCAAAAATATATAAAAAAATACTTTACTTTTACAAATATATTTTTAAAATAATTCCAATTAAAAATTAAAGTGCAGTTCTTACGAAATTAGAACAAAATACGAAAAACAATATCATTATAAGTTTAATAGGATGTAGTCAGGTGCCCTGTCATTAAAGTTCTTGCACTTTTCTAGATTTTTTAATTTTTTAATTATATCAGACATATCTAATTCCTTTAAAACATCGTGCTTAATACTCATTATAAAGAGATGATTTAAACCGTCAGATCGAATACCCAACCTAAGGGGCTGCGGGCGAGTACCACACCACTTAGCCATTGAGCCATTGAGATACTCCCTCCAGATGGGAAGTAAATTGCAAGTGCTTATAAGGGCCATTTGAGATTTTGATATTTTACTGATTGCCTGATTGGAGTGAACAAATATAGATCGATGATTTCTGTTAATATTTAATGTAATCATGTTTGTACAAAGTATACTGTAGGTAAAGGTAAAACGCAAAAAAAAAATATGAAAGGAAAAGTTGTTTACTAGTGTTTACTAGTCTGAATTTGATTTTTTTTCCGAAGTCTCTATTGTGGGGGCCCCTCTTTTGTGGAGGCCCCGGGGCTGTAGCCGCGGTTGCCCTTCCCTAAATCCGGCCCTGCATGCATCTATGTATACGAGAGGAAGGTCATCATTTTAAATATTGTCTGTAATATTTTTTGTATACATTATTCTGTTAATCTGGTTAAGATTTTCATTTTTAATTGTTAATTTTACTTTAAAAACACTAATATTTTTAGGTATGTTCAAATAGTTTATAAGTTTCATTTAGCTGTATACTAATCCCTTTGCCAAGCAATTAGTAAACAGCGCCATATTCATTTTAAATTTTGTTAAATGTTTCTATTCTATAATAATGTTTTAATATTATATTTTCCTTTTCTTTATTTAAATAACTTAATTCTACTAGAAATCTATACTACATACATACATTTTCTTAAAAAACAAAACAAAAAAAAAATAGGCGGAATCAGGGCCAACTTAATTTGTCAATAAAATATTTAATTTTTAGAATATGCATAATGTGTTTTTTTTCACACGAAACCTATTGTTTAACTTTTTAGAAAGCTCTATAGAAGCTGAGTTTTCTAAAAACATTTTTCTACTAATTTTATTATAAACAAACTTTGGAATCGACTTAAAAGCAAGGCCCTATGTCTTTACTCTATGAATAATAATAAAAACGCCAAGAATTTTTATGATGTCTAAGAACAGCCTATTTTATTAAACATTCATTTTTTTGAAATAACTTTGTAAATCTATTGTTCTCGCGGCGTGTGGCACATGAAAGCAAGGGAGACATTGTTTCCTTTAGAATCATCAACCGAACAAAAATTCTAGCATTAATAGTTTTCAAAAATAGTCATATTATTTTATTTATTTCTTAATAAACTACAACATCCTAAATATAAAGGACAAGCCTTCATACAATAATAGACCTTTACGCGTAAGCAGCATTCCAAGTTAAATATAGCTTCAGTATTAAGAAAAGACAATAACAGATCTTATTGTTAGTCATGCAAAGAATAATGCGCCCAGCGTTTTCTTAATACGACTACCGGTCAAGAAAGTTTGATGGCATATGGAAGCCCAATGCTGCCCAAAATAACTGTCATGAGTGACCCCCGCGATTCTGGACAGTAACAAAATTCCACGAAACTTTATTTTGTTTTGCCTACTTAAACACTGTTAAATTAGTGTGTAGGTAAGCAACACATTATAATTTTATCAAAGCCGTAGAAGCTGTGGCCGTAGTATGAAACCATAGCCACTGTGTACCGTCGTCGTCTCATCAACAATTCCAAGCGAATTACATGTTTCGTTGTCGTTTGCGCCGTATTAATTTCGATTGTTTTGCTTTGTGTTATTTTATTTTGCGGTTGCAAAAGTTTTTTGGATTGATAAAAACCTTGTTATTTTACTGATTAGTGTTTGTTAAATTGTGACTATAATTTTGTGTTTATTGTTTGTTACTTATAATATCGTAACAAAATGACTAAAGGTTGTATGGTTTTGTCTTGCAAATCCAATGGGTAACATACCCGGCATTTTTCACTTTAGTTAAGTATTTCTTATTTTAGAATTAGGTGCTTCTTATGAGACGCAACGTTAGGTAACCAAATAAATAATAATATATCAATTATAAATTATAGAAAATAAAAATTTTATAGGCAATAGTAGTAAGAAAAGTAAGGTAATCTTAACTATTTTTTAAATGAATACCACAATGTTTGTGTATTTCTCTGGATCATTAAAAAGAAATTAGGTGTACACTTAGGTACTCATAATTTATTTAATAATTTAGTACATCTTTTTAAAGGCTTCAAAATTATCAATTACTGGGCAGACCAGGAAAATTTTAATATATACCGGTTCCCCTAATTACATGAAAAAAAATACAATTTTATGTTAAAGTTCATTTTTGCTTCTTTTGTGTTTTTCTTATAAAGAAATTAGATTTTTGGCTTCTTATACTTACATTATCAACTTTTTAAGGTCCACATACTGTAGGTACATAAAATTTAACGGATACTGATACAATTGATACCTACCAAAGGTTACTAAACATTTTAACCACTGTTATTCTGTCTTATGAATCTTTGTTATTAGTGAAAACTATACGCCTAAAAAGTAGTTATAAAATTTTCACTTTTTAATGGACAACCAGAATATTAGGATCTTTTACTAAATTCGGTGTAGATATAGCTTACCTGCATGAGGTAACACTATTTTATTGTACTTTGTAAGTTTTTACTTTTCTTTACCCTTGGTGATTTCGATTATTTTTTCATACAGAGGCGCTGATTACAAATCTAAAGTAAGTTTTTTCCAACAACGTTTTATTTTTCACATATCAATCTTTAAATATGATAATTAGATTAAACCCATTTACACTATCTTGCCCTTTTTATCACAAAATTGCTGATAAGTACATAAAACTATTATACAATGTTTAAAAATTATTTTAAAAAATCGTGTTGTCATTAATTTTACTAAGATTTTTGGCAAAAATACAAAACTCTTCAAAAATATCGACCATTTAAAGAGAAGGCTGTGAAGTGGCGCCATCTATTCTTTCCATACTAAATCAGATGATATAAAATCCAATATTACACAATAATTTTAATTATTCTATATTAGTATCGTTTAATAACCAACAATTTTTTGCAAAAAAATTAAAAAAAAAAACTGTCAAGGTTATACATGGTAACAAAGAATAATGGAAGCTCGGACCTGACCTACTATTTATTGCACAAACTTTGCGGGACCAATTCCCCTATTCGCGCTGCCTTGCACACCTAGACAATTTTGTTCTACAGCATTGGCCTTCCATATGCCTTCAAACTTCCTTGCTACCGGTGTATCGCTATGGCGGTCCAGTGACTTAGATAAGGGAGATATCAAATTGCTTCTCCGCTTACATACAAAAATTTCGGGGTTAAATGTTAAAATAGAGAGGTTAAGTTCGAAGCAATGTACCCCCAAATGAGCAACTGAATGGATTAATTATACAGACAGGTCCAGTGTAGTAGAAACATAGGCAAGGAACTGATAAATTTACTACTGTCCGCTTCGATCGATAAACATCTATGATTAACCGAACGAGATCTCAGTTTGTAATATGCTTTCAACACAGTAACAGTTGATACTTAATACCGTTATTTATAAATAGGGAATTAAATAGCTTTATTTATCAGTTCATTAATTGCCAAGGCAAAATAAAAAGTAAGTTCTCTGAACCCAAAACTCATTTCTAAAATTAAAATAGTACACAATAAAAAAATAAATAATAATAAACATTAAAAATACTCTAAAATGAAATTATAATAAATATTCAAACAAACCTCCTACTTGCGCACTGCAATATCCCAAACGATCGTAAAAACCCCGTATAATGTTTGTTAGCATATTAGGGCTGATAGTTTGAACAGCTTCTTCGATTTTTATTCGAAGTTCTTCTAAATTATTAGCCCTATTATGGCCATAAACCTTATTTTTTAAATAAAATTTCATGTGTTTTTCGGGCCTTGTAGGATCGGAAACCATTTTTTTAAGGACTCTTTTAACTGTAGTAGGCGATGAATCTGTTACCTTAGCAAGTTGTCTACTGAGCCGCTTTCCAGCCTGCCGTTTTGTGCACGCAACGAAGCACCTGTGCGCCTATATTCTCCAAGCAGACGTTCCAGCCAAGTTTTTTGACTTTGCGTTCGACGCGCAATAACTGCTTCCCCCTTTCCCCTGAAGGACCTACCTTTCATTTCGTGTTCGAAGCCCAAGAAACGTTTTTAAAGGTTATGTAAAAGTAAATTCGTTTCGTCATGTTCCATGTGGCGTTTAAAGCACGAAGGCTAAAGCCATTAAGCTCATGCGCTTCAAACGCAGAACAGATGGCAGCTGGAAAGCGACTCTGGTTACAGTGGGGTCTTGTTCAGCAGAAACACAAATTAATGCCTCTTTTAATTCCCGTTCTTCATTTACGAGTTCCTGTTTTTTATGTTTTTGGGAAGACACACCCGTCGGTCTCAAAATTTTGGATAATTCTGAAAATTGTTTTAGACATGGTATAGGTCTGTTTTCAAATGCTTCGGGAAAATATTCATGAATTTGTCGATATAATTTTCCTTGGAAATACCATTTTACAATTTGAACCTTTTCACGAAGTTCGTAAACGTCCATTATTATTTATTTTTAGTGAAGAAACGAGTTTCCAAGAGAACTTACCACGTATTTGCAATTGCTGCGGCTGCAAGGAAGCAAATAATATTCAAATTCAAAATTAAATCTTTAAAAACATTGCACCTTTATCGCATCGTTTTTGCGAGTTTTGTTTCGCTAGCTCGAGTCAGGCGAATGTAAGTCAATTCGCTTAAGTGTTTCCTATGTTTCTACTACAGTGGACCTGTCTGTATACGCGTTCACTTAAAGTTTTCTATTGAAAAGGTAGGTCTAAGTTTCAGATAAAAACATGACTATGTACTAAAAAAGACTTGCATGCGAAATTTCGATCAGAAAATTTCTATTAGCAATTTAAGTGGCTAACAGGTTCTGAAATCAGGAATAAACTGTTTTGTTGGCTTTTTGTCAATAAAAACAGTGTTTAAAATCAGAGTGGTTTTGGCGATATAAATAATATTTACATTAGGTAGTTAAACAAAATGTTATGTCCAAAGTTCCCTTGCAACGAGGTTGAAAAAATTTTAAAATAATTTAATAACATTCTAAATAGGTGAGTTTTTATAAATTGCTTCCCTTTTTTCAAATTTCACCGTATGCCACTGGTTCAATCTAAATTATATAAATATTTTAAGCAGGTAAAAATACTTTTGTGATCTTAATTTAAAAAAAGTTTAAGTCAATTTTTATTCTTTTAACAGGGTGATTCAGGAGGTCCATTGCTTTGTAAAGAAGACGATGATCAAGATCGTTGGTTTGTGGGTGGAATAGTAAGTTGGGGTATAAAATGTGCTCACCCTCATTTACCGGGAGTTTACGCCTATGTACCGAAATACATTGACTGGATTCATTCACAATTACGACAATACTCTGATTGAAAAAGGAAATACTTAAAAACCTACGACAATAACATTAAAGAATGATTGGTACAAATTATACAAGTAAGTAACTTATGGTTTTCTACAACATTTACAAAAGGAGAATTTTCTCACGAAATGTTTTAAGAGCATTTGTAACGATGTATTTTCGTAACATATTAATAATTTATATACACCAGAGTAGCATAACGAGTCTGAAAAAGGGCCAAGAAAGCTCCCTAATGGAAACGTAATCAACATATGCTATAAAACTGTTTTTCGGCAATCGTTTATTTATGACTGTTATTAACGTATACAGAATCAGGCATTAATAGCGCTTGTTAATACATAATTTTCTATTAATGTACGATTATAGTGTAGGCAGCTAAAAATATACAGAACAAAATATTGAGTATATTTATAACCTTATCACTCGAGTAACAGTTATTAAAACATCTGTCAAGATGGTTGCCTAAAATTGAAATATATCACAAAATAGATTCAAGGAAATAAGGATTATCACAATTGCGATCGCCGTACAATTATTGTAACTAACTCGGGTATTAACTGGCAATTAATGATCTCCACCCTTAACGCGCTCGCTAGGTTGGAGCGTTAAATGGCCTCGATCATTAATTGCCCTTATTAATACCCTTGTTGGTTAAATAGCTATTTTTGTATTGCGATCGAATTTTCTTAGTAACTACACTGCATTAGAAAAAGTGATTTAGCCTTCTATTTTGCTATTATCTTTTCTTGTATCAAAGCATAAAAATTTAAATGATGAATGATTCGTAGGCACAATTCCAACAAGAAAATTTTGTAGTTATTTTCTTGAAAGGCAATGCTTATTATAGTTTTTTGTTACATAATAAGACATTGTCAAATTAGTGTTATAAAAAATTAAAAAAAGTTTTAAATAAAAAACAAAAAACACATTTTCTGCAAGAGATAATTACAGAATGATTTTTGCAAAAGTTATTTTTAACTTTTGTATTTGTTTTTAATATTCCTTTGCTTTAAAATTACACATGCATGAAACATAATCTTAACAAAAGGTGTTTTATAGTTGTTATTCACAGAGAGTTATCAACTTTTTTTCTTAAGTAAAATATTGTTGGGAATACTTTAAATGAAAATCGTAAGAACTCGTTAATAAAAATTAGTTTTTTACTTAATTGGCATTTTTATTTGGGGTTTGGTAACTGTTACTGCTACGATGCCTTTGTCCCGTTATGTTATTCTGGGGTTCTATACATATGTTTCTGTTAGACTAAGTCATCGTCAAACATTTTAGTAAGATATTGTCGCCCTAATTTACAAAATTCTACGATATTTGATAAATAGCATAAATACGAAATAAAGGAGTGCTGTGCAAAAAAGCATAAAATAAAAAAGTATATGACAAAAAGCTTTATTTTAAAAGAGCGCGAAACAAATTAGCCGTTACTAAAGTTGTGAAAATATTTTAAATAGACTAGATATATTGTATAGCTTTATCCATCTAAGCAATTAATAGCTAACAATTATTATTTATGCCCGGAAAATAATGCTTTAGTGGGTCCATTATTTTAGATAAATGTTGAACTATAAATCCTTCGTATGTGATTTTTTTCAGGTTAGTCATTTACAAATTGCTTACACAATTGTGTAAAGATCGACACATCGCCAGCTTCAACTCTGTTTGGTAAAGTTCCAGTTTATGCAAAAAAAAACTTGCAACTTTATCCTGCGCTGTTAAGATATTTGTCATATTTTTTTAAAATAAGATATTTAAATTTTACTAAAAAAATTTGTAAGATACCCCAAAGTTTGTCATTTTTTTTTTGAATAAAACTTTCTGTGCTCTGGTTTTCAAAAATGACCGCAACCCTGACAAGCAGGCGATGCTTGGCGGCATGAGTGCTTCTTTGGCCAAGTTTCTAATTGACATTTTTTGCTCCTTTTGCTACAAACTGTTCCTTTATTTAATCCATCCATTATATGTCACGTGTTCTATTAGCAGATCATCTGCTGCGAGACCACGTAACATAAAAATCTGCTCGCTCCGCTTTTATTCGAGATGTTGATAAAGAACGTGGCCTTTGCCTAGTAATGGATACTATTTTACTATTTTTTGGTATTAGGTACTACCCCAGCAAAATAGCTATTAAACCCCCGCGGGAGTAATTACCCCAGGTTGGGAACCCCTTGAGATGCTTGCGGACCAGCATCTCGGAGACTCTTAGGGTCAATAATATTTCCACGGATCTTCTCAGGAGCTTCGGCTCTGAAACGAACCAAGCTGGAGTCGGACAATTTCCCGCATCTTACCTTTTCACGTAGACGCTCCCGTTCTACCCTGTTTACAATAAAATTATTTACTGTCCCTGTCTTGCCCGCGAAATGCCGCGCAGCGTCGGGCGTTGCGTTGGATTCTTTCCTGTTTCAATGTATTTAGAGCATTGGCAGCCACGGTTTCCAGTATGTCAAAATCAGTATAATACGGAGGTGTGCAAGCACTAGGCGGACTGACTGCATAGTCCTCGGCCCACCCCACATCCCAACGAGGCATCTCTGGTGCCTTAAGTATAATAATAACTTTTTGTGTTTGCCCAAAGTGTCGCCCACAGGTTGCTCTCCTTTATTTGGCGGGAAAAGAGGAGGCACCACCTATGCAGCAGAACTCCTAGCCTTCACGGGACCCCGAGGTACTCCCTGTACCTCATCCCAATCGTTTTCACCCGC
This sequence comes from Listronotus oregonensis, assembly GCA_019359885.1. Taxonomy (NCBI): domain Eukaryota; kingdom Metazoa; phylum Arthropoda; class Insecta; order Coleoptera; family Curculionidae; genus Listronotus; species Listronotus oregonensis. Next base: position 62,193 of record JAHBCN010000636.1, read on the forward strand.
GGTCAGGGCCTCTAACACCCAACCCGCGCTAGAAACCTTAGATTAGATTATTTGAGCGGAGATGGCAAAAATGATCTCCACCACTGCAACCTTACCAGATTTATTGTGGTTTCTCCTATCGTTCTTTAGAATACCTTGTCCAGGCCCGACTTCTTAACTAGACTCCAGAGTCTACATAAGCCAACATAGTGCTTCGCAGTGGCACTACACATGTACGGCTGTTTCTTCAGCCTCCTGGCAGAACCTACACAGGCTATCCTCCACCAGGCCAATTCTTTCCAGGTGCTTGTTGAGTTTGCCGAGCAAGTCTTAATGAACCTTCAGGTCCGCTTTGCTGTCTGAGTAAATGACGATGTGTTTTCCTTTACTACTTTTTTTTTTAATTAGCAGGGCACAATGCAATATTGCTGCGATTTCCGCTTGAAAAACCATGGCGTGCTGACTAAGAAGACCTAAAAACCTTACTATTTCCCTCTTCTGCGCTCCTGGTAGCTCCCGGGATTTTGCTTCCTCCAACCACCGTTTGATTGAGCCATGTAGGGACTCTTCTGTAGGGGACACTAAATCATGGAGTTCTGCAGTAGTCTGGAGTGTGGACGAAGTCCCTAAAGGACGCCACTCTTTCGTAACGGCTGTCAGCGGGAACTCGCATCCCGGCATCATGATATCATTTTTGGCTCCTTCAAACACACATAAAGTAGATATTTCCATGTCCGACTGCATTTTTGTTTGGTCTGGGCTACCAATGCTCGTTCCCGAAAAGGCGGTTAGCGCCCTTTTTGCTGGTCTCAAATACGGTTTAACTCGGGAATTACGATTTATCTGCGCTAGTGCTAATCTTGCCCCTTGTTCTGTAAAGTACTATTTGTTTCCATTACTGTCACGCGTGGGTAGCGCAGCGAAACCCTTAACCTTTTATTTGCGACGCTGTCGCCGGCAATACAGGGTTCTGCTTCGCACCCGCGTGGCAGATTGGGAAGATCGAGACGTCCTTGCTATGTCGGCAGCGGCGCCGAATTTAGCAAAGTGTTTTTCACCCTATCGGCAGCGAAGGCTGAATGCCGTGGCGCCGAATTTGGTGAGTTGCCTAGGGTGTTCATCTCTCCGCGCTTCTTTCTATTAAAACATTTGTGTCTTACCATATGCTTTAGCTTTATTCGCATCAAATCAAGTAACTTATTACAAACTTCTTCGAAGTAATCTTTTGACATTTTTTTAACAACGAACTTTCTTTAAATGCGTTTTAATTTATAAATCTTAATCACAGACAAAAAAAATATAACAAAAACTCGCGTTAACCAATAAAACTAGCCAAGGCACTGATTCCAGGCTTCCGAAATCACGAATAAAATATCTTAACTTCGACGAACTAAATTATAATTAAATTTAGAAAAAGCAAAATTAACAAATGACCCTAGCCCGGGATCACTCCCCGTGGGGTTAAACTTAAACAACAACTAAACTGGACTTACTAAAATTAATCAACAACAAACACAACAAAAAATAAAATACTAACATTAGGCTAAAGGCTGAAAGAAAATAAAACTTCTGAAGTTCAACTAGATAACAACGATCACTAATCCGCGTGGAAAGCCCTTTGAAATAAACGCACACAGAGAGATGAACACTCTGTTACTGCTGTCGGCAACGCCGTACTAGCACGCACTGCTGAAACCCATAACACCCGGATCTGATTGGTTGAGCACGAAATATCTAGAATGGTCTGGTAAAACGCTATCTTCTTGTGACTTAAAATATTTATCCATGTTCCATTTACTTTTAGTTTTTCTTCTAGTTTCTTAAAGTTTTTCGTATATTTTTTTAAAATTTTTGTAGCATCTCTATAAAGTCTAGTAGGATACAAGAAAATAGTAATGGAAAATTGGCTTTATATTCTTTAATCTCTAAACGGGGTTTAGATCTAATTTAGATGATCTTAAGCATTCTACTGTCTTGGTTGTGGTTTTAGAGATTGATCACTTAAAGACATTTATTTAAAGTAAAAAAGTTTAACACATTATTACGATCTTTTATTACAAAATCTATTATTTAATGGGCTTTTCTAAAAGTAAACTTATTTCATTTAATGAGGCGCTAATTTGATACCAGCGGCAATATTTTGTTACTTTTTCGCCATAGGCCCTTCCATTTCGCGCTTACTTTATTTTTAAAAAGAGTTAGTGTACTAAAAAAATATATAGATTTTAAGTGTCAAATATTGATCTGATTTCTAAAGTTGGGGCGATAATAGCACTTGACGTTTTGACTGATACAAAAATTAGTTAATACCCTGCCGGAATTCAGGCTGCGCACAATATTGTAGTTTGATCCTTAAATAGTGATATCTTGTGACAATTTATTAGTGTTCGAGCGGACCGCTATATATGTGATCTCTGATTTATACTATTTGAATATACAAAATACGTGAAAAATGCTCAGGAATTATTTTTTATTTTTCTCCAACACATATCCCTTTAAAAATTTCAGAGAACGTCTTAAAATAGCTTTTAATGCGCAATTTGAATACATTTTTTGTAATACCATAAAATAAAAAACAACTTTTAAGAAGTGGTTTTTATACGAATTTATATATATATATATATATATATATATATATATATATATATATATATATATATATATATATATATATATATATATATATATATATATATATATATATATATATATATATATATATATATATATATATATATATATATATATATATATATATATATATATATATATATATATATATATATATATATATATATATATCTATATATAATATATATATATATATAAAGTATCATATATATATATATTATATATATATATATATATATATATATATATATATATATATATATTATTATATATTATTATATATATAATATTATACTATATAAGCCTATAGATATATATTATACATAGATATATACATATATTATTATATCTTGAATATATATATATATATATATATATATATATATATATATATATATATATATATATATATTATATATATATATATATATATATATATATATATATATATATATAAATATATATATATATATATATATATATATATATATATATATATATGAATTTATAACATCAAAATTATCAAAATTATGTATTCGGTTGTAAGAGAAAATAAAACTAATAATAAATAATACAGAAGTAGACAAAATATAGTATTTCCTTCTTCCTCTATGGACAGCCACATATTATTCAAATTGTTCACCAATGGCACCTCTAAATAAACGAAATAACCTCTAATGACATTGTCCAAATAAAATATATAGTTTGAATTTACAAAATGTATTTTTTGAATACATCTTTGTAAACTTCATTTCAAAATAAAATTGATGATATGTCATGAAAATAGAAAACAATATATAAGGGTAATCCACATGTATTATTTTACTTACTTCTCGTCGTTCTGTTATGTTATGCTCTTCTATGAGTTTCGTTAGTTTCTTGGTCGTTATCTTATCTTCAGAATTTACTTTTCTCCGTCGTTTTAGCTTGTCCCACGTTTTGTATGCTTGTCTCATTCCCATCATCCAAGGGCGTTGCACTGCGTTTACCTACCTAACCAGTCTACTACCTTACGCGCACCTTTTACAAATCTTTAATATGTGTAGTATCGCCAACTTAATAACTCTCTTATATATTAGTTGTGTCCTATTCTTCGTTCATCCGCACGTTTTTTAATCAGTCCGTTTAATCTCTTTGTTTTCCCTACTTTTTGCTATTTTTTTGTCTAGTCTATTTAAGTTTAAGTCGTTTGCCTAGCACACGTATTGTCGTATCATTTATTCGTATAATAGGTGATCTAACATTTTTCGCCCTCGAAACGAACATCGCCTTTTAAGTTTGTTGTAATTCTTTCATTCTCTGCATGCCAGTCACGACCTATTCCATGTCCTTTCTGCTTAGAATTTTTAGCAATTGATCTTCTTCATATGCTTGCACTTTTTAATACATTTGATCATATCCCGAAGCACCATTATCCTTAGCTTCCCCACTCAGTTGGCCCTAAACCAATTCTCCATCATTAGTACATACGGGGCCGAACCCAAACTCGGCCTCTATGGGCAGCTTTTCTTCAGTCATCATACTGTCATAACTAATCATGCTATCTTTCATACGTAAGCAACAAAGATGCCTTGGATTATTTTCCACTCTGCCTCTCTCTTTTCACAACAACATCAGTAATCCACTTTTGTAGATATCGTTAGGGGCTTTATACTCAAAAGATTTCTTTAAGGCCAGTTTTTTATGCATGACAAGTAAGTTTTAAACTGTGGTACTATTACCATTTACGGGTTCAGTAAACGATCGATGATCCAATTTAAATTTTTCTACCCTTATCTAGCTTTCTCATGAGTAGCTACCTCCATCATAGAATATTTGCTGACTTACCTGTAGAATTACACCACTCTGCCTCTCTCTTTTCACATCAACATCAGTAATCCGCTTTTGTAGATATCGTTAGGGGCTTTATACTCAAACATTTCTTTAAGGCCAGTTTTTTATGCATAACAAGTAAATTTTAAACTGTGGTACTATTACCATATACGGGTTCAGTAAACGATCGATGATCCAATTTAAATTTTTCTACCCTTATCTAGCTTTCTCATGAGTAGCTACCTCCATCATAGAATATTTGCTGACTTACCTGAAGAATTACTGCTCTGTGGATGTCTTCCTTTGTAGAATTTTACCAACTTGCTCAATTTTGTGACAAGTTTCTATTTTTGGTTTCTTAATAATATTTTATATTTTCCATTATTAGTTTTCCTCTTTAGACAAAGACACGGGGATAAAACATAGTGAAATCTGTTCAACTTGACAACAAATTTTAGTTTAAAATCATTTACCATACTATACTGCACCGAATACTCACACATAAGTGCTCAACTTTCCCAATTCCAAAATAGCTTAGAACAAATAATACAAATTAAACATATTTTTGGTGAATATCTTTCTTAGACTGGATTTAGTGTTTCACCGACGGTCAGCGTTGACATCGGTCGAACTTAGCTACATTAATTAAAATGTATAATTAACAGTACATACATTTTCATTAATATAGCTACGTTTGACCGATATCATCGCTGACCGTCGTCGAGCACTAGATGCAGCCCTAGTTTTATTTTTTATACGTTTAGACTTTCAGGGGTAAATAAAGACATGTGGAATATTACTATTACATCTTGTATATAATCTTACGGTATTTCTGCAATTTTCCTCGAAAAGCAATCGAACTTTATAATTCACAATGCGTATGCTGCAAAGTAACTAGTTGTTTGGCACGTGTAGAATTCGTGCTTTCACATAATGGCCAATAGTTGTAAATAATATGTACAATTATTAGCCCTAAGGGGGTATGTGATTGAAATTTATATAAATATGGTCATAGAAAATCTCGGTTTAACATATTTAACAAGATTTTTATAAAATGTTTGATTTTATAAAAATATTATTTACTTTCTGCTAATTCCTAATGTTTTAAAACGTATACGTTATTTTTATAAAAAAAAATAAGTTTGGTAAACCGAGTACCCTCCTTGGAGAATTTTTCACTAAATTTTTGAGGACTTTGACAATTAAGAACGCCACTATAGTTACTAGTTATAATTTTATTTTACCTATAAATAACATAAAAAAACTAATTATAAAATATACATTATACAGCATTGAAAAAAAATTTAGAGCTAGGCTTATGTTTAAAAAGGGTATAAATTTAGGGTATAAATTAGGTTAAAAGTCCTCAAATGCGCTTTACATAAAGTATTTTATACCTCGTAGAAAAAGATCAATAGTTTTCTATAGAATTTATTACAAATGTTACCTATTTAACCTTATGTCGTCTAGAAGCGGTAAAATATAACTTTTCCATGCTTTAAATATTTTTAATGTTTTAAAGTAGAATAGCATTATTGTATAGTTTTTGGCTTTAAGGGCATATATTGTTTTTGTAACTTTTAAGAAAAAACAGGGCTGGAAAATCATAGTAATTATTTTTTGACTAATACGGTGTTTTAAACAATTTAACTTTATTATGTTATAAATACAAGAAAAAAACCTATGAGTAATACTATAGGAAGTACTGTTACAAATATTGTATATACCCTTAATTGTTTTTAATCAAAACGAGACTTGTCAGATTAGATAAAAAATTAGTTTTTGGAAATAATATTATGAATTATTTCCAATAACTTTTTTTCGGTTGGTTTTGTACAGGGTGTTTTGTCTATTATAAAAGATGTGAAAATAGATTTCCAAATGCATAGCAGAAACCTATTTTAAAGGATAGTTATAGATTGCATTTATTTTAAAAAGAATATTTTTACTAAAAAATAGAGTATCATAATTATATCTTAAGCCAATCTAAATATGGCAAGAAATTAAATTGGTAAATTCTTTATTGAGTACCTCATTTTTAAAATTAAAAAATTGAAAAAAACTGGTTAATATTGTGTTATTTATATAAAATTACTAAAAAAGTTCTAGGAACAAGAAAAATTGTGTTTTAATAAGATTATATTTTTACGCATAGTATGTTAATCAATAAAAGTACGGAACAAAATAATAAAATATATATTAATTGGTTTTTATTTTTATTGGTTTAAACAATATTTTTGTTTCAAAAAAAGACCCTAACTATTGTACAGGAACATCCTACGTGGACTAAACAAGACCATCCTATGTATATTTTTTTTCGTAAAAATCTGAATTAATACTTATGGAAATAATTTAAATTAAAACGAAGGATGCGACAACAAAATTAGTATTTTCTTAGTGAGACATCGTATTTATTGATGCGTTTTTGTAATTATCTCATTTTTTTTGACATATTTAAATAAAAACAATTTTTGTATGTATTTTACTGATAAAACAGAATTAATTTAATTATATGTTTCATTTTTACCAATATGTATCAAATGTAGTAATACATGCTAGACTGTAACAGAATATTGGCTTTTTGTGTCCTAATTTAAATCAAAAATTTCTCAAATGAAATAATTTGTTGGTATTAAAAATACAAAATCCTTTTTATTAAAGCGTATTGAAAGAAATAAGACGCTTTCAAAAACGAAGCAAAAAATAGGGTGACACATTAAGAAAATGTTAATTTTATGTCGTATTTTTTTTCTTTAAGGTAAAATTATTTCTTTAAGGATTTTTCGGGCTTTTATAAAAAAATGCAAAATATATCTATATTTCACTTTTTTTTTAAATATGAGGTAAGCAGCAAAAAGGTCCTGTTCTGTCCTTGTATACTGGTAATCTAACAGGCGTACTTTTTTTATTTAATTTTTTCTTCCAGAGTACTTTACAGAGAATTTACAAAGAGCTAATTAAGAAAATATAAAATTTTAGATTTTAATAAATTTCTTTCATATTCGTCCTTTACAGAGAAGCTACCCTTTGGTTTTTTTAAAACCATATTTCTAATTTATCCCAAAAGGAATATATTATCATTATACGTAAAAAACTTCTAATGTTAGATATCAATGGGATTTACTTAAAAAAATGTTTTTTTTTTCTTTTGGTTTAATGATCCTAACAACAGTCTCTCAAAATATAACTAAAAATGAAACATAAAATCAATTTCTTTTTAAGTAATAATACATATCTTTAAAAAAGAGGTATTTACTTATTTTCACATAAATATATTTTTACTGAAGTAGTTTACTTTATATTGTCCAAAACAATCATAACAAAAACGCTACTTCGATAATAATTTTGTAGTTTAAACATATAGGAAAACAGAAGAGTTATTTACTTCCAAAAGAACTAAAATGTATCATGTCCACATATCAAAATCTTAAACATATCGTCCTTTCACGTACTTTATACTTAAGTAAAAATATGAAAATGTAAAAAATAAAAGTGATCACTTAATAAAGTATTGTGGCTCTGCCAAAAAATTAGTCATTATATCCATCAACAATTATTTATAAAGCCTAAATATTGGATTTTAAGTATGTAACGCACGAGTTATACCTCGATCTTCTGAAAAAGTCTCTGTGTAAAAGTAAAATATAAGTAAATTATTTTTGTTTATTAAGCTGTATCACTGCAGTAAAAAAAATGATCACGTCGCCCTAAGTTAAAGCATAGAAGCTTATTAACAAATTTCCTTTAAGAAGACGCTACCTACTGCATTTTTCAATCAAGAATTTGGCTGTAAAAACGTCTTATTGTCAGAAGGAATCAAACAGATAACATTTGCTACGTTTTCAATAACACACTTTTATTAAAAATAAAAATATTTTTATTAAAGAGTCCGATTTTAAGTTGTTGGTCAGTTATAAAATAATTAAAAGTTAAAAAGTTATTTTATTTTTAAATAGCTAAATGACTTTTGGCCCATTCTTTATTTGATCTAACTCATGTTCACAGTTCAACAACAATGGCCAGACATTTGAAATATCAACACCAGGCTTGCTAAATACATTCTAATTATAGTGGGTTTTTTATAAATAATTTTTGCTGTAGACCATTGTATGCGATGTTGTTTTGATCATGCATTTTCGGCAACCCCCGACGGAACGAGGTGGCACCTCGATATTACCTCGTTCGCGATATTTTTTGTGTCCTTTAACTCTACTTTCGAGTGGTCTTTTTATTTTCCCACTGTAAACTTTACTCAATTCATAAGGAATTTGGTTGAAATATTCCTTACTTAAAATAGGCATTGTCTCCTCTTAGTAAAAATACTCTTTAGGCCCAATATTATAAAGTCGAGTTAACCCTAACCCCGTATCTGTCTTTTTCTCGCAAATTGACATTTAAACTTGTAATGGCCAATTGCACCGTTGTGGTTTTCTGTTTTCTTAACTAAGAGACGTTTTGAATGTGACTATTGTCATAATATTTGACACCGTCTCAATGCAACTTAGGTTAAGAAGGGCTTAAAACTGCTTAAACCACAGTGGTGCAAACCGCCGTAAGAGAGACAGATAACAGCGTTAGGGTTAACTGAAATTTATAATATTGGGCCTTAAAGAGGTTTCGAAATTAAATGCTGTCATAATATTAAACTTGTTCGTGATTTTGCGGATCTATTCAGAAGTTCTTTTAGTATACGAAAATGTCATAAATGTTTAGTTCTTGTTAAACCTTGTTTTATTGGAGTTTTTTGTCTTGTTTGAATGTTTATTAATTGTTTTGTAAAGCAACAAGCATGAACATTAAAAGGTTGTTTATTTTCGTTAGGCAAAACGATCTATGCTTTAACTAAAAAGTATAATTAAACAAAAGATACGGATCTACAAGAAACCACTAAAGTGCAATATTTTTCTGATTGCATGTACATAATTTATTACTTTAAATTATTTTACAAATTTTAACCGTCTTATAATAATATATGTATTTTTATTTTACTAGTCGGTGTTGAACTGATCAATGTTGACAATAAATAAAATAAAGTCTGCCATTTAAATGTTTTACCACTGGATAAAACAATGTAATTTAAAAAAATAGGTATGTAGGTCGATTATTTAATATTTTATAAAATCATAAAAAATTAAAATATTACTAAGAAGTTGTAAAAAGTACGAATGTCTCGAATGTTCTTTTGGATGTTTATACTCAATAAAATATTTATAAAATAAATAATGGTTTAGTTCACAAGGCCCACATGGATGTATGATGGTTTAAATCTTGATGGTGATATAGTACATTTGACAATATATTTTAGACAATACCTACACTATAAATTTTTAAAAAGATGTTAAGACCACTTTATTGACATGTGGGCTTTTTGTTGATAAAAGACAATAAATATTTAGGTATAAAAGACCATAGATTTGTTTAAGATGATATTATACCAAATTAATCTTTTAATTAGATACTTTTCAACTATATTACTGGAGACACCTTTGCTATAAATGTAACTTAGGAATCAACACTACCCTTCTATGTGCCTTACGATGCAGATTCTGATTTAAAGAACAAGTCAACGCTAGATAGGCATGCAAATTTACCGAAAAACGGACAGATCTAAGCTAGACTTTTATTCGCCATGCCGTAGTTTTTTGTACAAGGGTCTATCCAAAAAAATTTGATCTGATAAGTTTAATTTATATTTTATGAATAATTTAAATATTGTTAACTGTTTAAAAGTTTTTCTTAGATGCAGAATTTGACTTAGTTTTAATATAAACGTAGGTAATTACGATATATTTATGAAGAATATGAGAATTGTCTTATTATTAAAAAAAAAACATCGCTGGAAATTTTATTATTAAACACATTTACATACATTATTTGATTGGTTTAAAAATATCTAATATATTTGATAAATTCTGCTAAGGGCGGTCATTTTTGACAGACTATAAAGAATATTAGACAATGTTAAATATTAATAATTAATTGTTGGATAGAGCCCTTTAGTTAGAAATATGTTGCTCAATTTTCTTGTCTCCCTTAATATAGTTGACCTAAGGTTATAAAACTCAATGTTAAAGTATTGAATGTATATTTAGCAGATGTTATACACGTAAGATATAGTTCGTTTATAATACAAAGCATAGATGTCAATTCTCAGGAAAATTTCGGTCAAAAAAAATTTTCCACGGGCATTGTTTAGATATAACAAATTAAAAATATTTACTTACAGGAAAGTAAATTTGTGGATATTATAATGTTTAAGATTTTATTGTCGTTAACAAGAAACACAATATGTTAAATCTTGCCAATTTATTGTCCACAGTTTTATCGTAGATTATATTTTAAGTAAGTTGTGTTCGAATTTTTAAAATAAAAATATTTTTTGACTAAAAAAATAAAATAAAATTTGCTCTTAACTTTATTTTTTAGAAATAAATCCTACCTTATTTATCTGGCAAAAATTATCTTTTAAAAAATCTAGAAAATAAACTGTAACTATGTGTTCCTTATGGCTTTGGCTGGACATAGATATGTGTGATGTCTAATAAAGAAATATATTAAGCTTGCTATGTGCTTCCATAAAAAATTATCCCAGGAACAAAAATATAATCATTTTTAGGCGATATACCTGTATAAAAGACATCGTGCATTGTTAGTTTGACTGTCAAGTTTATCTGACTCCATATTAGACATAATTATGACATCTTGTTGATTAAATCAGTCAATTGTAATAATGTATGATAACCTTTTAGTTAGCGAATTATAAAAATTTTGACAGATGCATCGTTGTAATAGTTTCTGGGAAATACATCCAGCTATAACACTTCTCAGAAAATGCTAATAAAATACCTACTTTTTTTTACCTACAGCGTCATTCAGAAAAAAAAAACAAAACTTTTAAGCTCAGGATTAAAAAAGTGAGGCGACCAAGGTAAAAAAAAATGGGACATTTTTTAATATTTGTAATTGTGCTGTATTTTCCTATGTTGAAACTGTGTAGTTGAAAAAATAAAACAGTATTTAAATAGCACAACTCATGTATTTTATTCCCTTTCATATCTTACTTCTAAAGTAAAATCCATTTGAATAAAAAATTAAACTGAAAAAAGTACAAAGCAAAAATCTTTATAGCAGTGAGCATTGTTTTAAAGTTGGGCGTTACGTAGATATTTCATGCGACATGTCATTAGTTATGGACTTTGTGTTTTGCTGCTCGTGTACAAAAATGAAAATTATTTAATCTGTTTTGATGTTTGAGAATTACCAACATTTTCAGATGAAAACATCCAAAGAAGGAATGGAACACCTACGTAATGCCTTACTAAAAAACGGTTTTGCAAAAAAAGATAGAACTGGCCATACAAAAGGCCATAAAACTACTCTCGGTGGAGCGACAACTAAAAAAATGCTTTTTTTATACTCAAAATATCTTTGATCAAATAGGTGCCTTTCTAAAAAATTCAAAATCAGACCCATTTACAAGACAACGAGACAATTGTAGCAATGTCTAAAATGTTGCTCTACACACCCCACCCACGGTACGTTAGTACTTAGGCTTTAGGGCTTTGTGGACTGTCCCAAAAAAATATAAACGAACATCCATCTTTGCCACTGGTGTTTTTAGTATCCCTTATAGCTGTGCGGAAGCATAGGTTAAAACAAAACAAAAACGACATTTTTATTTGGGATAAACTGATAAGTCATAAGTAGCCAAATAAACCATGTAGAAAGGCGTCAGTTATTAACTATTAAAATAAGAAAATACTTTAATAAACTAAAATAAAAAAAGAAGGCGCAAAAGTAATCATTTCTTAAATCCTACCTAATAACAGTAGTCACCAATCAGGGTACCATTAACCATAAGACTTTGGCCAATCGATTACCCAAACCTCCGTTTTTAGTTCAAGCGTCCAGCTAGTGTCAAACAATTTTTTCTGAAAAATTTCATGTCAACCCTAATCTTGCAAACAAATGACGTAGGAGTCGTAGAAAAAGGAAAACCCTTACATTTTTCATAATTGCAGTAATTCACTAAGCTGACATTTTACCAAATGTATTAAGGGTGCGCGTACTCCAATTATTGTTCATTAAAATTCGAAGTCAACCGTTATTTTGCGATCTAATAAAGTTTTAAACAGAACTTATCTTGGGTCTTAGCTGTTGGGCCCAACCTAGGCTTAAAAACCAAAGTATATAGCGCCATCTTTTGATCATATTGTGTCTATATTAATGACATATTAATCAATATTGGTTTGAATAATTTAAACACATTGATTTTTTTACCTTAAATATTTCCCTTGCTATAGATTACTAATAACAAAACGAAGTAAGGTTATAAAGTAATTATATAGGTGGTATTTTAAAGACACTATCCAGTAAGAGTCCTCACTAAAAGTATTGATTTTTACCTAAGACAAGTTTTGAAATATTGAGAGTCACATCTAGTATTAGAAGATTGCTTTGTAATACTTGTACGGGTAACAGATGTCTATGCCATCTGCTGACCAAAGGGCGAAGCATACTCCTCTCAACTTACGGCCAGAAGTTCGTTACACGTTCAAGTATTTTAATCATAGAGGTATTATAGATAAAGCAGGCGAGCTAGGCCTCGAACTGTCTTCGTGGCATTTCATGTTACACTACTGGGAGCCGCTAGGGGAGTAATAATATTGGCTATTCTTTAGGGCAGGGGCCGCGAAAATACCTATAAAAAGAGTACGCAAGGTAAATCAGTTTTTGGTAAGAATCGAGTGACAGAGAGAGTTCTTTGAAATTAATTAAGAATGCTAAGAGTTGTCGGAGGCGCTCAGGAGCACATTTTTAAGGCGATTGCTGGTTTGCCATCCAGCTCAGACGATTTCGTAATATTAAGAGAACAAAGGATACACTTGATCTATTTGACCTTGTAAATGATATCAAAAATTTTATAAAGAATGGGGACAAAGTTGAGGAAGGATCAAGGGTAGAATTGGCAGCACATCTTTTAGAAAATAGTTTGGCTTTACCTTTAGAGGTAGAAATAATTCATTTCGAAGGAGAGGGGTGGAAAAAAAGTATGTCTTATGTTTTTGTTATTTAAGCAAGAGGGGACTTTATATTATACCATAATAATACATAGGCTGTATAATAAAAAAAATTACTTTATTTTAAGTTGCAAAAATGCGACTCTTTTATTTTCACTTTTCTTATGTAATAAAAACCCTAAAAGTTTTGTGTTTACTGTTTTAGCCTATCTCTTCAAATAAACAAGATAAATGAGGGTTCCATTAATAACCAATAACCCTGTACGTTTGACGTAAATGATAACACAATATTTATATACCTGCAGATTGTTTTACAATAATAGTAATAAAGCAAAACACTCTGTCACTCCAGTAGCAAATATAATAAATATAATATAAAGTATTTAATAAACTTGACATATATTAAGTTTACATAAGCATAAGCTCAATATTGGAAAATGGTATTTGATGTAGAAAATTAAGTGGGTTAAAAAAAATAATACAATAAAACTTAAAAGCATGTCTATTTTCGTAGTTTCTTATTTTGTGCCTAAATGTCTAAGTACTGATCAGTAACTTTATAGAAAACAAAATAACTCATGTTTTTATCAAACGTTTCTAAAATAAAAGCTAATAAAATAAAGTTTGTTTTTAGACGTGTATATCTTATCGAACCCAAGTTAAGAGTCATTATCTTTCTACGTCAGGGGTCTCCAACATTTTAGCCCAAGAGCCACACTGACTCATTCACTAAGTTCCAAGGACCAAGATTTAGCCCAAGTCATCGTACCATCATAATGTTAATTTGAATAACGCACAAATTTGTGTTTTGGAAGCAACCGGTGTCAGTGTTGCTAGATCTGCAGAACAGAAAATAGTAAATTCTACATTATTCATTAAATATGGGTTTAAAGAATACATTTTGCTTTTTTCTTGGTAATAAATTAAACTCCAAACTATCTATCTGATGAATACTGATTTTTAGTTTGCACTTAATAAGCGTCAATAATAACTCGTCTTTAAACATAATTAAAGGCCATTCGGTGAGGTTCTGGTAGGGAAGTTCCTAAACTCAAAGACGTAGAAAACGATTTTTTTGTTGATTTTGGCTCTCGTTTTTCAGATCTTAATGTAATTGCGAACGACATTAAGATTTATCAAAGTACTTTTAACACCGATAGAGAAACTCTTGACCCAGAAATTCAGATAAAAATAAGTGATTTGCAGTTAACTGACATTTTTCAGGTAAAGTATCTCATCATTGCTGATATTTTATCAAAGACTTCCTCTCGCACAGTTTAATTAGATGCTTGTGGATTTGTTTTTTGCTTCCGGGACTACTTATATGTAAAAAAAAACTCCAAACTAAAATTGTAAAAAATATTTTAAATCTAAGATACCTGAAACTTAATCCACAACTGCAAACAATGTTAAGTGGAAAGCTGTAACTACATGTATTTTCGCAATTATAATTAGTAATGTTTAATTTACATTTGTTAATCATTTAGTAGTGGGTGACAGTATGTAATGTTGTCACGATACGAGACGAGAAACGCCACCCTCTCTTCTTAACTCCTGACTTTTACAGAAAATGTCTTTCTCGCCTTGGCGAGAAAGCTCTTCTCTTGCTAGGAAGGTCACTCTTTCTTTCTCTTCTCGTCTGCTTTTTTTTCCTCATAAACAGGTACTTTTATTTATCTAACCTTAAAATTAAAAAATATATATGTACTTCCTGATATGAAAATGAACAAAATGGCTTTTAATTTTAAAAAGCGTAGACTTAAAACAACCACTTTTCTGTATTTAATTTAATTTAAATTATTAGTTACCAAACCAAAGATAGCATTTATATTGATGTAGTTTTCATGCTTGCACGAAAAAATATCCTATAAAACACAATTACTGTAAAGCCGTATTAAAAAACTTAACATGTTGATTTCTGATGTGTGGATTTCTTTGTGAAAGGCCTATTTTTCAGTAACTTACTTTAAAGGTTAGTTAAGAAATTTCTTTTTTTTTTCATATTTCCCATATCGTTAAATATTGTTAGTGCTTGTGTTTTTTTAAATATTATTTGTTTTCTAAGCCACCCTAAAGCTTTAATTTATTTATGTATGTTATTAATTTCTAAGCTATAGGTTTTGGTCTAGTCGGCAATTTTCAAGGCTGTATAATTTCACTACCAGGTTTGGCATGATGCGCTCCTTAATAAATTTCTTTTATACGGTCTTCCACCTAAACTTTGTTCTAAGCTCTTCGGTTTCCTTTCTATTTGACGTATATTATTTAGTGTGAATGGTTACTCTTTCAGCTGTCACAAAGAAAATGCTGGGTTACCCCCGGGCTCAATACTGGCACCAACTCCATTTCTTCTTCACATTAACAATCTTCTTTTTTCCACGATCAATCTCATTCATATTTTTTCTGACGATAGTACCCTTCACTCCAATATTCATTTTCTTAAACCAGTCTCTAAGCATGATTTGAAAAACAAGCGTAGGATAATGCAGATATCTCATTTAGAGACTTTGAATTATTATCGGATTAGGGCGCTAAAAATATGTCCAGTTTAAGGCCTCTTAAACACAATTATGTTCGTTGTCGCGAAAAAGTCTGCCAATCTCATCCTTTACTTGTGAGCGGCCAAGTTCTGCAGAACAGAGAGTCATTTAACCTTGGGGCGTTACTTTTAAAATAGAAAACCTGGCATAAACACATTATATCCATAGACACAGCATCTTCAAAAGCTAAGATTCCTCTTTCGAGCCAGAAAGTATATCTTACCTTCTAACCTGTATATTCTAATGTATCCCAAATCAGATTCTCTTTGGAATATTGTTCTTATGTCTGAAAAATGTCGTCTCCTACTACTCTTAGCATTCTTGGTTCCGTTGAAAGAAGAGCTGCTTGCCTCATTATTTCACGCTTACAGGAAAGCTTCCTTCACTTGCCAGCCGGTGGGTGTAGGAAGCTGTCGCTCTTCTATCGGTATTTTAAACGTAATTACATCATTATTCTAGATTAAAAAATTAATAAAAGTTAAACAAATAGGACACAGTAAAAAGTGACAAATCGTACATGGTTAAATTTAAAATTTTATTTAAAGTAAAACAATGTGTAAATAAGCGGGGGGAAGGCTCCATTTAAAAATTCACAGTTTAAGTAATTTCTAATTTAACCGAATGTTGAATAAAATAAAGTGACTTGTTAAAAAATATAGTTAATGTCCTGTATATATATATATATATATATATATATATATATATATATATATATATATATATATATATATATATATATATATATATATATATATATATGTATATATATATATATATATATATATGGTTATATATATATATATATATATATATATATATATATATATATATATATATATATATATATATATATATATATATATATATATATATATATATATATATATATATATATATATATATATATATATATACATATATATATATATATATATATATATATATATATATATATATATATATATATATATATATATATATATATATATATATATATATATATATATATATATATATATATTTTAAATTAAATTTTGATATCTTTAAAAATAAAAAAAAGATTATAGAGGCTTGTCACTTCTAAGAGACATCCAATGTAGGTGAGCTAAAATATTATTGCTTCTAAGGATTCACACTTTTCTATTCAATTTAATTTTAAGCTTGCACTAAAAATGGTATTAGGGCAAGGTGTAATGACGTAAGAAATATCATCATTATTTTATTACATGGTATCTAAATCTGTGTTACTTCTAGGTGACAGACACTAAATACACGTCTAAAATTCAGTAGATAACAAATATCGTTTTAATAAATAAGAAAAAATTAAAACCGGTATGTTGCAGCGGTTACTTTAGACATTTCTCTTGTATTTTCATTCAACCATATCGTTCGGTAATGGGAAATTTGCTTTTCGATTTGTAAAAAAATGGTTTTTTCATTTAGTTGTAAAAAGAGCGCTTTTAGTAAAACTTAAATGGTCAGTCATTCATCAGCCTTGTTTTTTTAAGTTACCAATAATTTTTTTAAAAAGCGTTTCTCAGCTACCAGCAACGGTAAAAAATAAACAATAAAACAAAAATATTGGTCATTTGTAAAGAGGAACTTATAATCACGTTCCGGTTTTAATAAAACACGATTTTTTAAATTTTCTGTTAATAAACGATAATGAGATAGTTACTCAAGTTGCATATTAAAACTGTATAAACGTATATCAAATTTTCTGCAAAAGTATTTGTTCTGATCCCTTATTAAACATTACATAATATACAGGGTGACCCACCGGAAACCGCTTTGATCTATGTATATAAAACTATACACAATGATTTGAAGACTAAAACAAATTGCTAATAAAAAATGATGACCTGCGCAGGAATTTTTGACCCAACACTGTAAAAATTGCAGCTAGAATGTGCGCATGCGCAGTTCGCACTGCACTCGGCGTTAAAATAGTGAAAATCAAATATAGTGTTGGCAATCTTGAAAACATTAGCCTTAGGCTAGACAGGGCCACACTCCCCGATTATAAATGGATCGTTGCGGTTTAATTTGCCGTTGGCCGTTATTAAACGTTTGGTGATTGTTTTCAGTGCAGTGATTTAAAAATTGAAGCTATATTTTAGCTATCTAGCGCTGCTAGGCACCGTAAAGATCGGTAGGAAATGTCATTCAAGCGATCAAGTCATGACGTGATTGAAAGCTGGGCTTACAGCATTTTAACGGCGGTCTCAAACCTAAAGCATGTACCACTAGAGAAGGTGCTCAATGCCTTGAAATCGTGACGGAAGTAGAAAGAGACAGTGATAGAGAATACCATTGATATCTCTCTCGCACCTTGCAAGTTATTAGTTGAAGCGCAAAAAGGTTATTTGTCCCAGCCAATCCCATGCAAGATGCGAGAAAATTGCAATGGTATCCTCTATCGCTATCTCTTTCGTTTTCCGACACAAATTCAGCGCATTGAGCGCCTTCTCCAGTTGTCTATGCTCCAAGGTCTCAAAGGACGCCGTATAGCAATTTTCCAATTGGTTGACACTAGTAACACGTACAAGTAAATAGTGATGGTTTTTCTCGTTTAAATTTTTTTTTTGTTCGGTCATTCTATTTAACTTTAATGTCCATATGAATATTCCTGACTTCTAACCATAATGTGGTTTTTTCTTTTAATTCAATAACGCATGCGTTTGTTTTTAGAGACATGCATTTTCGTGGCAGTTTCAAGCTAACAAAATAATGACGTCATCATTAAAGCGCTTAAAAGGCAAGCCTATAAGACTTGATGGCTAAAATACAGCTTAAATTTTTGTTTTGAGAATATTATATCATTCATATATACCTGTCTGTTATTCAGAAATAGTTTACACTATTTTACAGTTATTGTACACACAGAGTCCTAAAATACACCTTCGAAAAGAGAGCTTACGTTAAAAAAGTGTAAAATAATGTACACTATGTCTGAATAATAAACAGACCTGTGAGGATTATTATTATAGTTTGCAGGTATTTATAAGAAAAACAAGTAATTTTTTTACTTGTCGGGCCTATCGCCGATTTCAATTATATTTGGAACCCAGGAATTTTTGGTGGCGCTAATCACAAATATGAGTTTAATTTTTAACGAAAACTCCTAACTTTTAAGTTACGAGGCCAACTTTGTCCTAACCTCAATACTACACAGCATTGCCTGCTCAAAATTCCTTCTTCTTAAACCTAGTTAGATCAAAATTAATTTAATTGGTTTTATAATTAAACACCTAATATTTTACAATAAAAAACCTAATTTTTACGAATATTTACACAATATTTAAAAAAAGCAGCTTTAATTTTTTTTTTAATTTAATTAAAAGGTAAAATGGCTTTTATCAATTGTTTCGCCCATCCTTCTTGTACCAATATATGGTAGGTGTCTAGATACCTGTTAAAAATTCGTTCTTTTATAAAAAGCCTCAAAATTTCTAATTTTATCTTATTTAGCATTTAGAAAAAGGGCAAGTTTGTGTAGGGTTGTATATTCCGACAATGTTTGGTTTTCAAAATATTGGCAATTTAATATTTTTATGACAATTTTGCTGCAAATATAAAGTTCAGTTGTGCTCAAAGTTGGGCCTCATAGCGGTAAAAAATAATCACTATAAAAATTGTGCCACCGTTATAGCCAACTAAAAGTAAAATATCTTAGCCAAATAGAAGTATCACTAAACTTCAAATCAGTAGCAAAACTGCCATATAAAAAAATTAAACTGGCATTATATTCAAAACTAAAAGTTTTTGAAATAGATAACCTTATGCAAACTTATCGTTATTTTTAATAATAAAATAAAATTATAAAATTTCCAATAATAGAAAATAATTTTTGGCAGTTTTTTCAATTTTATATTTTATTTTATTTTTTAATCACCCTGTAATAATCGTTATTAAAATACAATAAAAATCTAGTAGGTTCTTTTTAACAAGAAATCCAATCTAAATTAAATAATAAAGACTTTCTTATAGCAATAATTAATAATTATTTTAGCAAAAATCATTTTTGACATAAAAACTTAAATATACAGTTTGGTTTTTAAAAGTCCTACCAACTCCTTAACTTTTGAACGGAACATGATATCGAGGTCGGGTAAAATTTCGGTAAAAGGGTATAACCGACACTACTTTTTGGAGTAGAAATTATGGTCACATGACCTTTAAATGAAAAGGGGAATCACGTAGCACCTCGTTTTAAAGGGCCTTTAATTCTCTACTTAACATCCCTTTTTTGAAAATCGACCTAGCCATTCCAAAATAAATAAACTGAAATGTTATTAATATTTTGCTGCAAAATAATTATGGTATTTAAAATATTTTACAAAAAAAAATAATACAACTAATATTTGACATTTTTTTGGCACGATAAAGTTGTTCGTCAAATTAAAGTAAAAAAAAAAGTTAAAGCTCGGTTGCAATTAATTATTTATTATTTATTTGTAAAATAGGTAATTTAAAACGCTTGTAAGTCTAAAACGGCTGGGCTGATTTCTAAAAACAAAGTGGTGTTAAGTAGATACTCGAATTAAATGCCCTTTAAAACGAGGTGCTATATGACCCCTTTTCCATTAAAAAAAAATAGCTGATAGTGCCCACTTGGCACTAGGTCACGTGACCACAATCATTTCTGCGCCAAAAAGTAATTTCAGTAATACTCTTTTACCTAAATTTTACCTGATCTCGATATCATGTCCCGTTTAAATGTTAAGGGGGGAGGACTTTTAAAAACCGAACTATATATTAAACTTTTATATAGGTTATGATATGATTTATAAAATCTGCCTAAAATCTTGTGGAAAATCCAAATATTTAATAATATATAGGATGTTTAATTTAAAATAAGCAAGTTAAAACCTACTTTCGGTATAATCGGAAACTTGAAAATATTTTATCCGAGTTGTTCTCACCGACAATAGTATACTTTCAAATTTTTTAATTGTTCCTATGTATAGTTTTTCATATATAGATCGAAGCGGTTCCCGGTGGGACACCCTGTATATTATGTAATGTTTAATAAGGGATCAGAACAAATACTTTCGCAGAAAATTTGACATTGGTTATACAGTTTTAATATGCAAGTGCGGTTTTTTCAAAAGTCCTCCCCCCTTAACTTTTGAACGGGACAAGAGACAAGATATCGAGGTCGGGTAAAATTTAGGTGAAAAGGTATCACCGAAACTTGCCATATGTCTTGTCTCTCCGGTAGCGTAGTGGTCAGAGTTTCGGCTCGCGTGCCCGGCGATCCGGGTTCGATTCCCAGAGCCGGAGAGACACTTTTAGGTAGTAGTTATTTAAAAATAACGTCCGTGGTGGCACTACCGCGTTGTCTAAAAGGTGCTGTGAAATGCAATATTTGCATGTTTCAGTGCTTGGACAACGTTGAAGGAACAACTGGGAAGAAATGGGTTAAACACCGGAAAACTCGGCACTCACGGTACTTCGGTACTTAGGCGTAGGATATAATATACATATATAATAATCCTTCGTGAGCTGTCCTAAAGATTAAAAAAAAAAACTATACAGGGTGATTTAAAAAATAATGGGAAATTCCTTGGCGAAAAATAAGGCAAAAATATCAAATAAAAATAGCTCCAAAACAGCCCCATTTTTAAAATTTTTATTTTGAAACTGGATTTTTTGATTTGACTAGTACTTGCTATATTTAGAACGTTGATCGAAATACACCTTTTAATGATAAATTTTATTACTATTATAGACCAGTGGCGTAGCTTTAGGGATTTTTTTGCCTTTGTTGCGTCATAACTTTTTTGGTATTGATACTCTTGATAATTCTGGTTCTAATATTTTAGTTACTTTTACACAAAAAGGTACTCTTAAATTTATTTGATGTACTTAACGGCTTTCGAGATATTCTAATTTTAAACTTGCGTGGTACGTAGAAAGTAACATTTAAAATAAAAGACAATAGTAGTTTTATTTAAAAAATCTTTAAATATCAACTCCTTGCTTAAATAAATGGATTTAATCTTCGTTCCATAATTTTTTGTAAAAATTAGAATTGTTATTAATTTTAAATACCACCCTTATCGTACCACGCAAGTTTAAAATTATAATATTTTAAAAGCCGTTTACTTTATCGAGCTAATCCAAGAAAACTTTGTTATGTAAAACTATGCAGAAACTTAGGAGCATGTATAAAATTTCAATAATAATAATACCAAAAAGGTTATGACGAAATTATAATTAATCATCTCAATTCTATTTTTTTTTTCACATTCTGTATCTTAACAATTGATTAGTTTTGAAGCTATGTTTTTATAACATTTTTGTCTTATTAGGTAATGGTATATGTTTTTTGATTTACCCTGTATATCACAAAAAATTAAATTTATTTTTTAATTTTATGTCACTGATCATCTAGGCCAATAAGGTAAAAATATTTAATAACCGTGTTCAGTTTTTTATTTACCTTTTTCAGTTGCACAACTACAGGTATTGATATTTAAAAATTATTATTATTTTTTATATTTTCATTAACTTTATCATTTTATCATTTATATGCTTATAGTTCTAATTACTATATCATAACTTCACATCGATAAGAACCAGAGCCGTAACCACTTCAGGATTATATCGAAAATTAATATGGTTAATAGACAGGCAAACATCAAGGGAACTTCCATATAATTAAATTATTAATAATTTAATATTTGTAGATTTCCGCAAAGTGCTCAATATTTAATAACTAAAACTTTTATTAAATACCTAACAAAGATAAAATATATGAAATAGTTTAAGCTTAAGAAACTGTTTCAAAACACTTTTCAAAATACTTTAATTATTATTT
>JAHBCN010000636.1:87500-120000 GCA_019359885.1 Listronotus oregonensis
TATTTACTAGGTATTTTTTTCATTTTAATTTTACACGAAAGTGCCTAATTTTGTTAGTATTTTATAGAATTAGATTTTATAAACAAAAATGTTATTTATCTTCTGATAAAAAAAAATACTTGCTATTTTTTTATTAAATGCGATATTACCAAAATCATCAAACTAAAAAATAGTTTAAATGATCGTAAATTACCCTTTGCACGCAATGAAAGTAGTTTCCCGTTTTAACTTTAAAGAACTGGCTTGTTTAGATTTAGACTCGGATTGATTATATAACTGTCAAGACGAATTTATGTTACATTATGTTATTGAAACATTAATCTTAAACATATCAAAATTAAATTTAAAAACTTAAAACATATGCAAACAAATTTTATTAGTATATTAGCTACTATAAAGACGCTGAAAAATTTTAAAGAAAGTAATCCAGAGACGTTGGATAAGTTTTTTAAAAGTTAGAGGGAAAAATGGTCGAAAAAAAAATACATATTGTAAAAGTTTATGATGGTGTGTGTTAGCTTTTTTTATGAGCCTAAGATCAATTTAATAAATAAATGATGTAACGACATGTGACTTAAAAATTTAGGAGCATTGTCAATTCTTCTCACTTAGCTGCACTTAACGACCACAGACGTGTAACTTAAACGTAATAATTCTAACCATCGACATTTTTAAATCATAAGCAATGCAATTTTCTTGGCATTTTTTTTCAAGACCAGGAAAATAATTAAATTTTTATTAACAAAGTGTTTGGAAAATATGGAAGGAAACATCCTTTAAAAAATCAGCATAAAATTAATGATCATTTGGATTTGAATCGTTTTCTTTTGGTAAACATGTAACCTTCTTAGAAATTCTATGTCTTATTATAAATTTATTTAAAAATTTAATTTTTTTTTAAATATTGAATGTAAACAGTAAACACATTAGAATTATTAATTGTTAAAGTCAAGATTTTTTTCTTTATTTGGTAAGTTTGTTAGCTTATTTTTCAACTTTTGAAATGAGTGCTGACACAATTTACTTTTTTATCAAAATTTGATAAAATATGGTTAGTTGTGGTTAGTTTAGTTAAATTACTGCAAAAGCACTGGTAACGTTAAAACTGTTACTCTACAACTTTCCCTAACCAATTTTCTATATTATAGTTTCCAAGATCCAGCGTGTCCCAAATTGAGTATACATGTATGGGTATCTTGGAATCTATAATATAGAAAATTGATTAGGGAAAGTTGTAGAGTATTCAATTGCCAATCCAATGCCGCTTTGAGAACGATTTTATCTTTTTTTGGTTTTGAGATATTTAGAAAAAATCAAAAAGTTGCATTTTTAAAAAAATGCTGTATTTTTTTTATTCCAAAATATTTTTAAAATCTGTAAAACATTACCGCATCCGTGCATTCAGTTTTGAGTTTCGACTTTTCGGTTCTGAAATACCATCATCAACTTCTTTTTTTCTTATGGCAGCCATTTTGTTTTTTTTTTTGCCTAATTAAAAAAAAAACTTTTTTTTCTTTATAATAATGCATTTCATAAAAATATTGTATTTTTATGTCAAAAAACAACAAAGTTCATTTTTTGCTGAGTTGGCCATGACTACGGAGGCCATTTGCCGTACAAACAATTGCCTAAGCTTCAGAGTCATTTTACTGACAACTCTGCAAAACATTATTATAAACATTTAATTTTACTTTTTATTTTGTCTGTATTTAGTATTTTTTGTTGTGATTAACTTTTGATTTCCAAAAATGGCCATGCGATATACCAGTGAAGAAAAATTTGACATATTAGAATGTTATATTAAATGTAATAGGAATACAAATCTTGCCCCCGCCAGTAATTTGGAACTGTTTCCTGGGAGACAACAGGCAAGTGTAAGACTATTTGCCAGGCTTGTTATAAACCTTAATACTCATGGAAGTTTTGAAAAATCAAAGCCAAAAAATTATCACAAGGACAATCAAGCCCGTGATGATAACAGGTCGGCGTCTTTTACCCAAATGCAGCTATTTGATATACGTATACCAAGGAGTACCATTCATAGAAACCTTAATTGTTTGCAATTAGCCTTCCATTGTTTAAGGTTTAAGAGATACAGACTACCCAAAGCGATTAGAATTTTCAAACTGGTTTGTAAGGCAATGTCAAGAAGTACCCAATTTCAGCGGGAAAATTATTTGAACCGACGAAACGTGTCAGCAACTGCGGAGTATATAACAGGCAAAATTATTCTTAAGTCAAATGGTATAATTTGTTTTTAGATAATCACCTTATAGGGCAATTTATTTATAATCATACACTAAAAGGAAAAAAGGTATTTAAATTTTTTAAAAGAGCAGATATCACTGGCCGTAAGAGCTATAGTACCTAGAGAACAAGTACTGAATGATGTGTGGTTTCAACAGGACGGGTGCCCCGCACATAATACTCGGACGTTTAAAATCCACTAACACAAGTGTTTAACAACAAAGTTATCGCAAACGGCGGTCCTGTAAATTGTCCAGCAAGGTCCCCAGAATTTACACCCCTCTATTTTTATCTTTTGGGATATGTTAAAAATAAAGTGTACGAGTTTGAAGCCCCTGCAACTATAGAACAACTAGAGGACAGAGTTCGGGATGTCCTAAATAAAATAAATAGAAACACCCTTTGCAAGAACTGTTTTTAAAAAATGTGAAAAATGCATTAATAAAAATGGCCGTCATTTTGAATAGTTTAACTTAATATTATAGTTAAAAGTAGTTTATTTTGTTATTTAGAAGTACCCACCGTAATCATGGCCAACTCAGCGAAAAATGAACTTTGTCGTTTTTTGATATAAAAATAAAATATTTTTATGAAGTGCTAGGCATTTTTTTAAAAGAAAATAACTGTCCTTATTATTAAGCGAAAAAGCAAAATGGCCGCCATAGGAAAAAAGAAGTTGAGGATGGTATCTGAAAATCGAAACGTCGTAATTAAAAACTGAATTCAGGGATGCGTTTCCCTTAAAAAGTTGTGCGAATAATGTTTTTACAAATTTTAAAAATAGTTTGCCGGACGGGTGGGGTATATACGTCCATCGACCAATCAACACGTTGGAGCGGGAGAGAAAGGTAGTAATCTGATTTTTCTTTCCCTTTGCCTCTCGTAGGTTTATGGTCAAAAAGTGACACAAATTAAAAAATGTGACTTCAGTAGAACCAAAGAAAAATATACCTTGTAGTAATAGTTTTATAGTTTTACTAACTAAATTTAAGATTAAGCTTTTGCACGTAAATTTTTAAAGTAACTTAAATTTGGTTTTATTTTAAAGTTGAAGTAAAAACAAATTTATTTTAAAAATATTTTTAAATTATGCCACTTTTGTAAAGAATTACACAATTTAGTTATGTTTGGCATTTTCAGATCGTAGCAGTTTCTTAGAATTTACTGACTTCTAGGGGTTAACTAAGGAAATTCATTTATGACGTTTATTTCTCAATAAAATATGGATATTTTAAGACTTAAAGATGTAATAATAACTATTCAAGTCACTCATGTTTACGTTTAAAGGTTCAAGAAACTGCAATTTTTTGTATGAAACATTGCACCCACATAAACATTCTGATTGACTTACATGTTTTTCCAAAATATAAATTAACTGTAATTTTAAAACCTAAGGCTGGATTAGGTGCTAGTGTAGCTATATCAATTAAAATGTATACTATACGCACGAAGGAGTCTATCAGATTTGCACTGTAGTTGATCATACATTTTTAATGATATAGCTACGTTCGACCGATGTTAGCGCTGACCTTCGGTCGAGCACTAAATCCACACACTAAAACTGAGATATGCATCTATAGATAGATGTTCATATCAATTTACTACTTTGACAAGATGTGGAAGAATTCTTTGGTAGACTGACAAGTTTTATTTTTATTGATGGTAAAAGTTATCAGTTTTATTTCTTATCATGTTATTGTACAAACATATGTGGTTTATGTAAGCAATAGGTAATTACTAGGCTACAGTTTATTTTTGTAAACTTATTTTATTTTCTGCTTTGGAATATTTGCAATTAAAGTTGTGATTAATATTTGTACTGTAATAATTAGCAAGAGCCTTTTTGCTTTTAAAAACCCCAACGTTTTTATGGATAAAGAAAATTACCGGCATAAATAAAATACCTAGTTAAGACTGCCGTAAAGTGTATATTGGTCAATTTTATCAAAAACTGGAATAGACATCTTTTTTATCTTTTTGGCAGCCAACAAAAGCTTGTATAAAGTCTAAGTAGAGTGTTTTGTCCCAGTTTTGTCAATGTCAATAACTACTACCTCTTAAATACTTTCCATTAACGTCTAGGAAATGTCATCTAGACAGGACCTACAGTATAACCTGGATGCCGCACCACACCCAGCAGCACACGGTGTTCACTGGCAGTCTATCTAGTTACTGACCGTGCCTCGCTAATGTCACGAAAAGCAGTGTTCCATGCGGCAAACATTGATAAGTTCAAAAAATTAAAAAAATATTTGTTTTTCTCCCATATATTTTTTATGATTTTCCAAATTTTCATTTTTTTGCTGACCTAAAATTATATTTTTAGTTAAATGATAATTTTTACGGGTGCGTATATTATTTTCTTTTCTGTAGATTTTTGTATTTAAAACGATGAATAATTTTTTATTTACTAATTTTTTGCTTTTTCCATTTTTTTTTACACACTAAACTGTATTTTTAATACTCGTATGTCTTCTGCATTTTTATTCCATTTATATTATTACCTTAATTTGCTATATTTTTTATTAGTTTTTTTAGTTTTTTTTTTTAAGTTTAGGAGTTTTTCTTTTTAAAAGCTAATGTAAGTTTACTATTCTGCATTTTTTATTGTTTGATTTGTACTTTTTTTAAACTTGAATATACTTTTTTGTACGAATATTTCTTTGCAATGCGAATCCAAGCTATGTTTATTATTTAAAAGCCACATATATCGGTAAATAGGTTTAAACTTTTTTTCAAAATTAATACAATTATGGAATTAAAAAAATGCTTTTTTCACCCCACCCTATATATTGAACCAAATCTAGGGAAAGAAATACGAATTTAGAAATAAATATGTTACCTTCTACAAACAAGGCATACGAGAGGTCGAACTTGGACTTCCTTTCTTAAGGCAAAACTTTTATATATAACCAGATGAAAAGCCTGTCTCCGCCTGGCGGCTGTCTCCGTAAGATGCCTTCGTACGGCTAACGGTAAAAAAACCTTTTTTGCTCCTATTTCTGTCCCGGGGGCGAAATTCAAAAAACGGGCTTCGTTATGTTCTAGCCACTGCTAAAGACTACCACTGGTCCAAATTTCATGATTTTAGCTCAAGCCATAACTTCAGAATCACAGGGACAGACAAATAAATATATATACCTACCTACATATAAATAAATCCACATTAGCAAATTATATATATATGGATTATTGGTAAGTGGAAAATACCAACACTGATACCTTTATGGATTTAGGGGGACAAACACCACTAAAAATAAAAGTGACAGAAAGAATATTTTGACTGCCGCCTGTAAAGAACATTATTTTATTATATATATATATATATATATATATATATATATATATATATATATATATATATATATATATATATATATATATATATATATATATATATATATATATATATATATATATATATATATATATATATATATATATATATATATATATATATATATATATATATATATATATATATATATATATATATATATATATATATATATATATATATATATATATATATATATATATATATATATATATATATATATATATATATATATATATATATATATATATATATATATATATATATATTTGATAAGACGACGAAAAATAAAGAATAATTTGATTTTGACCAAGGATTTCTGTACAAAAGAGGAAAAATAATTTTTTATTTATGTAATTTTTGCTTTTTTTTTGTTTTAAATAATTTGTTTTATTTACTTAATAAATATAATCAAAAAAGCAAAAATTAGATTCTTGTTAATAAAATTATAAGTATTTTAATCAATTATTTTAGATAAAAAGATTAATTTAGTATCCTTTATTCATTTATTAGGTTTTTAAAAATGATTTTTAACTAACCATCATTAAAAGTAAACAATTTTAATAAAATATTTTGATTTTGGGTAACTTAAACTCTATTTATTATTATTCTTTGTTCTCACAAGTTACTTGCTGTTAAAAAATCATAATTTTCTTGAATTGTTTGCTATTTTTTATATTGGCACGTAATAAAAACACTTATAATTCTAGGATATGACTTTAATTTTTTTAAAAAGTAATTTTTTTTTTATTTATTTTTTTTTTCAATTTCAACAAGGCATTTTTTGTTAAGTAACTTAAAATTATTAAGCAGAAACTGTCTATTTTCTTGAATATATTTTTTAATTTCTCATGCCCCATTTCCAATTATATATATATATATATATATATATATATATATATATATATATATATATATATATATATATATATATATATATATATATATATATATATATATATATATATATATATATATATATATATATATATATATATATATATATATATATATATATATATATATATATATATATATATATATATATATATATATATATATATATATATATATAGACCGCAAAAATAGAATTACACTATTATGCTTTTGAATACATACATTGTTATAATTCGCCTATATTTCGATAAACTAATAAAATAAATAGTTACAGTTTTATCACTTGCAATTTTTTTAAATTTAAATAAACGACTGAATGAATTTCTTAATCAGAAAATAAACTAATCAAATAATTGTTTACGAAAGGGTATCTATGTACGTCTATGAGAAGCACTTGAAAATACAAGTTTAGGTCGCCCGAGACGTTCAAAAATACATCAATCTAATTTTACAGCTGTACTCTATTACGCGGTGTATTAATATTTCTTAGAAGAACTACAAAAACTAAATGCAGAAATAAATAAACGGCTTTCAAGTACAACCCTGCAAAAAATATTATCGTTAAATATAACTGCGCGGACGATGATATCAATATCTGCTATCATCTGCTATCAAGTCAGTATATCGAAGCCTTTAGTAACATGTGTTTGAGAGTGCGGAAAGTGTTTTCCAAACCAACGTCAATGCAGTGATCACAGCTAGTGATGATCCTTAAAATAACCATGGTTATCTTAAGCCTTTCCTCTATTTCTTCAACAACTTCTAACGACTTCGATAACAGTGTTCTCCTTATCAAGCCTTGGCCCATTGACCAGTGCGGGAAGGTACCTGAAGCCAACCAATGCAAGGACCAGAAAGCTTCTCACAATAATGCTTGCCAAATCTGCATAGATGGAAACTGCACGATACACGTTGCAGTATTGTTTCCCGAAAGCGATTTTTACATTTTAAATTTAAACACGGTAAATCACTTTATTTATTTATTTTTGTTTTAATAACACTTCAGAACACTACTTTGTTTCTTACCGATGCTACTTAAAAAGTCTCTGTAAACAACGAACTACTGGAACACTAACATTATGTTCGGTACAATCCTGCTTTATTTATTATTCCTTGCAATAGCATTTAACTAAATTTTGACTTTGCTGTTGATTCTTTTGATTTTTTTCTTATGGATATTTGCACTGGAGTAAGTTTTTTATGTTTTTAAAAATATTGTAAATATATTAAACGTTTGTTGAAGTGCATGTATTTATCAGAATATTAAGAATATGTATGTATACGGGGGTATTTAATTTTTTTTTTAAATATTAAGTACGTATAGAAGTGGAGTCTAGTGTATAAAAATGCATTTTGATTTTTCAGATAAATTGGTCATGCTATCGGTTAATAATTTAAATTGATCAGTGTAAAATTTATAGCCTTTTTTAAAAATTTTACTCATAACCGTCAAATTGTATATTTTGCAAATGACGCTAAGCTACTTAATTATAGCGTATTATTTCTTTAAATTTTTATTATTTTTCCTAGACGTTCAATTAAAATGATCTTCCTTTTGTTAGATTGGCTACTTCAATAATGTTATTTTTCTGCCAGGTTATTTATTACTTTCACTTGGTCTGAAAGAAACATAATATTCTGTAATATGAGAAACATTTATATTAAAACTAATAGCTTTTTGACTTATTAATTTTTAAAAGTACCTATTCTACGCCTTCAATAGGATTATACCAACCAAGACATAATACGTCTCAATTAATCAAATATTTAAAACGGCTGCTAACTAGGTTTTCTTATGGTTCACCTAATGGATTGACTAATTAATTTATTAGAGAAAGTTGAGGGTAGTTGGGGCGTCGATATAGCAGCCAGTAAGCTTCTAATATCTTCTGATGTGTTTACAGTTAAAAAAGATTTGACCCTTAAACTAGGGCATTAGTGTTTTAGTTTATTTCTTATGGTGTACAACCTTCTGAAGATTAGCATTTTGACTTATTTATCAATATTTATGGACAGGGTGGGACAAATAATGTAAGAAGCAGTGTTTCACCTTTAACAGATAATATGCATATGTAAATGTGCTTTTCTTTATAAATGGTAATGTGGCTCAGTGTCCAGATATTTTTTGTTTTTATCCTAACGATTTAAACTATAATCTACATATAAAACCCAGGTGACTAACTTTTCTTATGGTTATTTGAGCATTGCAAGGAGTTCCAAACTAACCTTATCAAGATTCTAAATTATTCATTGGACTATTTATGAAAAAAATTAAATCTTGGCCCCTTTACCCCTTTCTTAAATTTTCTTGCACACACACTTTCACAACATCTTCTCGAAAAATAAGGTAGTTTTTTGGGTGGAAAGCATACGTAATAAATTTAGAGGTTAGTTAATGTATTTATTTTTGTTGTAATTATTTTTTAAGGCTTTTATATTTTTAATTCCATATATTAAGTTTAAAACAAATTTTGTTTCTCTGTTATGCTTGAGGTCAGTTCAAAGGTCCAGAAAACATTACATTTAAGCCTACTTAGTTTCTGATTGCCCAATCTTGTGATCAATCTATAGAACTGTGTTAGGGCAATCACAAACCCAGTTTGTTTGTACATTAAAAGAAAAGTTAGTGCTAATCAGTCAAACTTACGAAAAATTATACCTAACTGATTTGATATATCTACGATTTAATAAGAGGAAGCATATGATAGATCTAAGCGTGATCAGGTCATAATTACGAATTTAATTTACGTTTTTGTGAATTTACAGATTTATTATTTTACCTAACAGAGAATCATTTTTTTGATCAGGTGCACAAATTGATTATATATATATATATATATATATATATATATATATATATATATATATATATATATATATATATATATATATATATATATATATATATATATATATATATATATATATATATATATATATATATATATATATATATATATATATATATATATATAAATAACTAATTAAATACATTTCGTCGCCGATCAAAATATTCCTTTGACAGATACAATACATTAAACAAAAATTACAAAACAACTCAAGATGTGATTATAAAAAAATCACAGATCTAGTCTTACAGACACCAATCAGAAAAACAAACGGCTTAAAACGATTTGCCATTGAAATTAGAAAAAATAGATTTCAGTATGATTGATTGGGTATTTACAAACGACTTGGAGGGAACGGATTTATATATTTTTGATAATCACTATTAATTGCAATACATAAAAAGTGTTGACAAACCTACTAGTAATTTTGTTATCTTTACTATTTTAAAAACCAGACATATATTATGTGTGTGTTTGTTTATAATACACTGTGTAACAAAGAAAGGTAAACAGCTATTTATATACAATATATTTTATTAATATAATGCTTACAGGCATAATAGACAATAGTTTATAAACCGTTGGATGTTTGCAAAATCAATAACATAATTAAGTTCAAAAATTTGTTTTAAAGACCCTCGATTTCTTATACACTCATGGAAAGATCTAGGTATTGGTCTAATGAGGTGGACTATATCTCAAAATGCGCAACTTATATCGGTTTGCTTAAAAGTGTTAGACAATGTTATGGTTTCAATAACACTAAAATCTTGGACTGCCATTGTCTTTATTTGTTATTTGTTACACAACGTTTCGGTTTGTGAAGTATCTCCAACCGTTTTCAAGTGATAACTAAAAACTATTCTTATGAGCTACGACTTATATACTATCCATTGTTCACCGAAGCTTGACCGACCTTTCACGGTTCAGCAACGGCTGCCAGATTTTCGAAATATCGACGCTAGGCTTGCTAAATACATTTTTGTTGTTTAGAATTATTACAGCTTCTTTAAATTTTCTGTTCTTCCAGTGGGTTTCTTTATGAGTAGTTTTTGCTTCCGACCATTGTATGCGGTGTTGTTCGGACCAAGCGTGTTCGGCAAGGTTTCTTAAAACATCTAAATTGCCTCCGACCTTGTATCAAATTCACAATGGAGAAGGAGCGAAATTCGGCTCTACCTTTTCTCGGCGTTCTAGTCAGGCAAAATAATGGACATATACAAACCTCAGTATACAGAAAACCTACCCACACTGGACAATACTTACACCAGAATTCTAATCACTCTAACGAAACAAAACAGGGGGTCATACGTACTCTATACAATCGTGCAGTGACTTTATGTAACAGTAAGAAATCGCTGCAAGAGGAAATAGGTAACATAACTAGGGATCTTAAGCAGAACGGATACAGTGAAAAACTGGTAAAGGAAACAATCGAAAAATATCAAAATAAGACAAAAAACTCTAACTTAAACGAAACTCCACAGGACCAAATATTTATGACAATTCCATATATTAAATGAATTCGGAAAAAATCCGCAGAATCGCGAATAAGTATAATAAGTATAATATTAAAACGGCATTTAAATCACAATCTACTCTAAGAAGCATTCTTACTAAGTCAAGACCAGACAACAATGTTTCAAATAATGACTGTATCTACCAAATTCCCTGCGAGTGTGGTGAGGTATACATCGGGGAAACGAAAAGACCACTCGAAGTTAGAGTTAAAGAACACAAAAAACATACAGAACGAGGTGAAACGTCAAAGTCAGGGATTGCCGAACACGCTTGGTCCAAACAACACCGCATACAATGGTCGGAAGCAAAAACTATTCATAAAGAAACTTACTGGAAGAAAAGAAAATTTAAAGAAACTGTAATAATTGTAAACAACAAAAATGTATTTAGCAAGCCTAGCGTCGATATTCCGAATATCTGGCAGCCGTTGCTGAACCGTGAAAGGTCGGTCAAGCTTCGGTGAACAAGGGATAGTATATAAGTCGTAGCTCATAAGAATAGTTTTTAGTTATCACTTGAAAACGGTTGGAGATACTTTACTAACCGAAACGTTGTGTAACAAATAACAAATAAAGACAATGGAAGTCCAAGATTTTAGTGTTATTATATCCATTTGTTGCGAGTCTAATGAGCGTGCTGTAAGTTGTGGTTAGTAAGATCACAGAAGTCTGTCTCTCTATCAGTTGGTTGTGTCAATTTTCAGGTAGTGGCAACATCCAATGGCGACAGTAAGATAAAAGAACAAAACTTCTTATTCGGCAATACACTGTACTCATCCCGACTACCCTTCCGTTTGCTAATTTGCAATCGTCCGAGTCAAACTAGAGAGGTCTCTAAGAGCCAGAAATCTTAGCCGGCGATCTCGATGCTCAGTAACTTTTTAAAATGTTGCGTAAAGATTAGTTTACTCTTCTTTGAAATTCCCTATTCGACGCACCTGCCTCAATAAGTTTACAATTCGAAACTTGTCAAAGTCACTAAGCTGACGAATATGATCAAGTTTTTATACTTGAAGCACATTGTCTGTTAAAATGAAGTACTTTGAAACAAACTCTTAATAAGCACAAATTCGTAAAATTTTAATTAAACAGGTCAATATCAATCTAAAACCTAAGCCTGATTTGGAAAACAAGTAATGCAGATGTCGCTTTTACAGGACCTAATATTGGATTGGGGTGCCCAAAATCGTGCCCATTTTAAGGCCTTACCCTCTAGTTACGAACGGTCAAGTTCTGCACGACATTTATTCAACCTTGTAGCATTACTTTTGAGCAGAGATGGGTAGGAATCCTGTTGGAATCAAATCCAGGAATCGATTCCTTTTTGAGGATCCCAAGGCTGGAATTAATTACTTTTTAAAATTAGGTTTCATGACCCGGATTCTTTATATAGTTTTAAAATTATTTAATTCCTTTTTGGAAGGATCCGATTCAAAAAGAAATCGATTTCTTATATTGCTAATTTAAGAGTGTGAGCGTTTAATTTGTGCACCTAATCAAAAAAATGATTCTCTGTTAGGTATAATATTAAAGCTGTATATTCACAAAAACGTAAATTACACAAGTCAACAAATTAAAATTTTTGTAAAGTAACATTGATAAAAAAATAGGTTTGTTTGAAGTATTTTAGAGTCCTAAATCCAAAAATAATAAGCTAATTACTGTAACACGTACGTAACAGAGGAGGCGACAAATTTTTGCAATCTAATATATTTATTTAATATAAACATGTAAAATCTATGCAAAAACATTACCGAGGATTGGTTGTTATGTGAATAAAAAATATATTGCACGAGATATGGTACAGCGATAAAAAGGTTCCCTTTTATCCTTTCTGTTCTGTAGCATCATCCCTTTTTAAAAACCAACAGTAGTCGCCCAACATGGATGGGTTTCAGCGTCTCTGCTCCTAGGTCACGTACCAAGTCATTTAATTCATTCTAAATTATTAAGTAACGTTCACCGGTAGTTGGTAAAAATATGGGGTCATCAGTGTGAAATACCATGTACAGGTTTAAAGGCGCTATCGGTACCGGTAGATCTTGAAGAACTGGTCTTAGCGCAGAAGGCAAATTTGGATACTCTATTTTGTCTCTATGCTTTTTCAAAATCCCTTCTGTTTTAGTGATGCAAAAGTAGCAATCACTTACATGGTCAGTAGGTTCTCTTCACACCATAGGAACAGCAAACAATTCAGCAATACAATTTTTCTTGCGATACATCAACTGCACAGATTTACTTGACAACTCATACAACAAACATGAGGTGCCCAATTTTTATCTTGATCCCCAATTTGGCACTTAAAATATAAAAAAGGCTTTTTTGAGTCCTTAGATATAGATCTAGCTTGGGACTTTTTAATAAATCGTCCACATATATAACATAACTTATCGGCTGGATTTTTGCAACATCGACGACTCAAACTTGCCTTTTTATATCAAAATCGACTTAAAACTTGACTGTACTGTAAACGAAAAAGAAACCAATTAAACTGCAGAAGTCAATAAAACTCCTAAAGGTTCGTACAATACTGTGAAAATAACCCCTCTGCGGTCTTGTTGTACTTTCCGGACCCAAGGCAGGTAAAAATTATTTCAAAGATCCCATTATATAAAAGAGAAGCAGGTACTTGAAAATGGGACGTGCTGGCCATTTCTGGGAAAAAGTGTTTTAATAACTCCCTAAAAGAAACGCTTAATAAGCATTCTCATCGATGTTAAAAACAATATGTCGACTTGTGTTATATTCGTAATTATGACCTGATTACGCTTAGATCTATCGTATGCTCTCTTTCCGTTTATAAATACCAAATCCGCCATTTTGAATACGCCATTTCAAATTTTCAAATTTTGACCTAGCACCCTCAAAAACCCTTGTATCCTGAATCTGAGGGAAATAGGTTTATACGTAAGTGCCAAAATCCGCCATTTTAAATCTTTCATTTTAAATTTCCAAATTTTAGCCTAAGATTCTTAATCAACATCACATTGATTTTCGGAAATCAAGATGAAAAATTTTAAAACATCTGTCTAAATCTTTAAATAAGGAAACACACCTAACATGTGATTTTTAACCAAAATATGTAGTTTCTCAGGTCCAGAGAAACAACATTTAAATGAAACATTTTTTTCGTAACCATAGAGTGTGGTATCCAAAAACGGGCATACATTTTACTTGCATTTATCTTAAAAGTTTTAATTGTTCGATCTGTAAAATGTTTAAATATGTTATCCTTGAGATAACCCTGAGAGACTTTTAAATGGGATACTTTATTATCACAAACATAAATTTAAAATTTTAATACATTTTCATATTCCGCAAGCATAAACATTATTAAACGGTACTTGTGAAACTTACTGTATGATTACAATAAAATCACATTTAAAAACCTCATGAAGATCTAGCATAGTAGTAAGGGTCCCACCTGGAAGGATCCCGTAGGGCTTACAGGCCCTCCGAACTCCCCCTAGGCTTGCCAATCCACCCCTCGCTCTCCTTTGGCTGAAGCAAGTCCTCACTACGTGTTTGCCATGTTGGCTATCACGGTTGTTTGGGGTTTTGAAGTTTTTGGCTTAGCCTGGAATCTGGCTTAGCGGAGTGGGGTTTAAGAAGTGACTGAGAAGCTGGGGCCCTTGCCCCAGTGACTCGGGACAATCCAGAAATCGGATTTTTAAGTGGAGATCTAGCATCGCCAGTTTTGGAATACAGTTCTAAATAATGTGTCATTTAAGGGTGGTTTCATGTTGATCTTAGAAATAACATATTTAAACTTGAAGAATATTTACCAAAAACTAATTTGGCTAAGAGCTACGCACTTCCAAATGAGGCTTAAATTATATTTCGTGGCTCGGACTCCGTGCTAAAATCTTTGACGCTTGATTTAGTCCAGACAGTCAAGCATTTCATCTCCGAATTTTTTATATATGCACCGATTAATTTAAAATTTTGACAGATGATAGATGGATGGTCGAAAAGCAAAATCTATATGGTGCCGATGTGTGCAATGACCCCTGGGGTGGATGCCAGCCTTTCTCGGGGGTGGGCAATTTTTCACCCAAAATACTCCCAGAAATCGATAGATGAGCAAATTTGAAGTAAAAAATGTCATGTCAAGTTTTTTCGCCAGATCAATAGTTTTTGAATTATTCGCAATTGAAAAGTGCGATTTTTCGTTAATAAAACCTCATTTTTCAATTGTTTTTTACGCATAACTCTGTAATTATGCGTTTTATCGAAAAAAAGTGTAATAAACAAAAATGAAGCTTATAAAAAAACAAAGAAATTGGGCTAGTTATGAAGATCTTAAAGTTCTACCTAAGGCAAGATATAGCTGCTTGGAGATCTTTCATTTTACGTGATTATGTGCTTAACCTCAAAGAACGAGAAAAGGGTACATTTTTCAACAAAAAGTCATAGAATATTTTTTAAAGAGCATAAAAAGACCTTTAAAATGAGCACCAATAAAAGTCTTTTTGACGGAAATTTTAGTGAGATTATTCCTTGCACCAATTACTTTATTTGTATGTTATTTATGACATCTGAAAGTTTTACTAATTAGAAATGCACAGTTTTGAAAAAAATAAGCTTAAATTATATGTTTTTTTCGTGATTTTTCAAAAAATTTTCTTTTTCTCATTTTAACTCCAAAACCATAAGAGATACGAAAAAAACTAAAGAGTAGCAAAATGTAGCATTTTCTATGACGATTATTTTCCCTTTTTTATTTTTTTTTTGTGGCATAAAAATTGACGGAGTTATAACCGATTTAAACTTTCACTATAGTGCGAGGACTGCTTTTCCGCAGCACTTTGACCCTTTACCTATAAAATATGAAGGGTCTTAAGCCCTTCAAACATACATAGGCTTGTAGCCCTGAAAATTACCTTTAAAAGGATTTTTTTGTAGGATGTGATAGCTTCAAAATTAACAGAGTTACACAAAAAATAAGATAAGCAGATACTGAATTTTTATTCATGAAGAATGTACAATGAAATATTGAATGTCTTTGAAGAAAATTTTTCATTTTATTTTGGCAAAGGGGTGGTTCTTAAGGCTTGGCAAGGTGTAGACAATTAAAAATTACTTCGTGTTCAGAGAATAAACAAACAAACTTTAAAATCAAAACATCAGTAGTCATTAAAACATATTTTTTTATTTTATTTTTGTCAAAGAGGTGGTTCTTAAGGGTTGCTAGGGTGTAGACAATTAAAAATTATTTCAAGTAGAGATAATAAACTGTAATACTAAAATTACGCAAAATCTAAAAATTGGCAGTTATTATATATTTTTTTATTTCATTTTCAGCAAAGAGGTAGTTTTTAGGGGTTGAAAAGTGGTAACTAATAATTTTATTAAAATGCTATCATTTTTTTCCAGTAAAACTGCATTTGTAATGTTACAAATCGTTAAAAGATTTTTTTCTATATTGTTTTTATCAAAAGGGTAGTTTTTAAAGATTCTTAAGGGTTGTTATTTTAAAATACACCAATTTTATATTGTACAATACGTTAAGATATTTATCATACATAAATAAAAGACATTTGAATCGAAAAAAAGCCGAAAACCCTATAAAATCTATTTTTTCGATAAGGGGTGGTTTTCATCCCTTACAACTTACTAACTAACTAACCACAACTAACCACACCTTGCGACCATATAGATTTTGATATGGAGGGTAAGATAAGCTTAATTCCAAATTTTCAAGAAAATCGGTGCATATATAAAAAATTCGGAGGTATGACACTATTTTGAGCTTGACTGCCTGGACTAATTTATCATCTGGATTATGTACTATCATTCGTATAGTAGTTACCATTTGTAAGGTTTAAAACTAAAGATGATCCCGATTTGTGATACGATAAATAGGAGTCAGTTCCCTGAATTCGACTCCTTTTTTCCTTAAAAAAGGAATCGTGATTTGTATTGAGAATTCGATTCCTTTACGAGGATCCGGATCCGTAAATCGATTCCTTTTTTAAAGAATACATCCCAGCTCTGCTTTCGAGAATAACCTTAACTGGCATAAACACATTACATCCAAAGCCTCAGCAGCTTCAAAAAAGCTTAGATTTCTCTTTCCAGCCAGACCATATTTCTCCCCTTCTAATCTATACACTCTGTATGTATCTCAAATCAGACCCTCTTTAGAATACTGTTTTCATGTTTGAGAAATGGCGACTCGCACAACTCTAAGCTTTCTTGATTTCAATCAAAGAAAAGCTGTTCGTCTTATTAATGATTTTACGCTCACAAGAAAGCTTCCTTCTCTTGCCCATTGATGGGCTGTAGAGGTCTGTCGCCCTTTTATAGGTACTTCTTTCTCTTGTCCATCGTCAGACTGTAGGGGTCTGTCGCACTTTTTCGGCTTTTGCATCAAGGAGTTGGCCAGTAAAATTTCTCCTCTGGCAGCTCCCCATAGAGCATCATATAGTGCCAACTCTTATGCCTTCTTTTACGGTATAACTAGAAGAGCCTCGAACTGCCTACTTTGTTATTCGTTTCTTCATCCCAAGAGTGTCCAGACTGTGTAACTTACCGCCCTATTTTTTTTTATAAAAATTCATATCATTTGATTATGTTTTGTTTTTTTTACGAAATACCAGTACTTCATCTTGCTGCTCTGCTCACTCTCTTAACATATCGCACCTCCGCTCCGCTCAAATAGTGTGATAACGCAGAAAAGCAAAGTATCAAGAAAATGGAGTTTAAAACTAGTTCTAACACTTTTTGTGTTTTAATTCAGAAACCATCAAAATGAGCACAATAAGGTTTTAGAAAGCTTTACAAAATAGCGTATTAAGTATTCTGAAAACATGATTTTTTTTTTAATTGTGACATTAAAAGGAGAAAAACGTCGAAAAATTTACAAAATATTGTTTATTATGTTTATTATCTCATGTGTCCACTTTTAGTGGGCAAATTTACAGATTGTTGTAAATTAGGTAATTACAAATACTGTTATTAAAATACTTACGGTTCGTTCTTTCTTTTTTTCTTTTTTTGTTTTTGGCTCTGATCCGCCCAGATCTAATCTGCTAGTACTTCCCTTTCCAGACAGATCTTTCCACGGTTTCGTCGGTGGAAGATCTGGATGTCGGGCACGAAGCCCCCAAAAATTTCTAAAATTTAAAAATTAATTTTAACTTAATACAAGGCACAAATTAATGGCGGTCAAGCCAAGGACTGCTACTGGTATTGCGCATATCTGGTTTTTGTTAGTTCTGACGCTTCCCGCTGCGCGCGCATCCATCTTCCGCCATTGGAAAACACCTTGTGCACCACACAAAAACAAAAAAACACCAGTTTATAGGACTCTTCGCTCATAGCGCCTATCCCCAGAAGAGGGAACCCTTTAAATGGCGTAAGTCTCTCTTTGATCCCCGAGGGTTAAAATTGGTTGATACGGCCCCGCCAACCGCCCTTCCCGGAAAAAGCTATATAGCTCTCTATCGCGTGACTTCACTGGTCGTAGGTTTCGGTTAATGTTATATTGATTATAGTGTCACCTAGGCACAAATACTTAAAATATAGACATACAACTTTTTAAGATTGTTAAGAATTTGTAGTAATGTGAAACAAATGGTGCAGGTGCAATAAAAACGTTTTTTAGTTTTTCTGCGTTATGACACTATATTGGGGGAGGTGCAATATGTCAAAGTGACGGTGTGAACCTAATCCTCTTTTTAATATCGTGATTTATAAAGAGATGGAAAATCACACTTAAACCGATCTGTGCGTACTGGCTTCAGATACCTATGGTTTGCGCAGATCGTTCGATCACTCTGAGCTGGGGTAATTTTTTTACAAAAACTTTTTTCTGTTTTTTGTGATAAATTTTAACTTCCATTACCTATATTGTTTTTACGCGCAGCAGTTAAAAATATGTTACTGATACCAGTAAAATAAGTAAAGTAGTACACAGATATGTATATAATGAGTTATATAAATACATTTAATCTTTTTTAATTATAAACTTTTAATCTTCGAATTTTAAAATAATGGTAAGAGCACTTCAAACATACAATTTATGGATTTTTGTTCAATTTATCGTTTTTATGAACTGGGCCATGAGTACGCATTTTCTTATATATATATATATATATATATATATATATATATATATATATATATATATATATATATATATATATATATATATATATATATATATATATATATATATATATATATATATATATATATATATATATATATATATATATATATAATATATATATATCATATATATATATATATAAAATATATATATATATATATTTCTTTTCTAATACGTCGTTGGACAAAAAAGATAATGTTCTTTTTCTAAACGTCGTACTAGGTCTCGCTCTACTGGTCATAATCGGTGGCGTATCTTTGGAAGGTCAGGCAGGCCCAGGTTCCCTCCACTTTTGGAAACCTATTAAATAATTTCGGAAAAAATATATCAGTCAATTCTATATACAGTCAATTCTATATATTATCCAGTCAACCAACATATCTATCTGTCATTATAAAACTCGTCAAGAGTGTAGTATGCCTTCTCAGTTAAAAACCTCTTTGTCAGTCTAAACCCTTTATGGCACTGTTGCCTCCTCAATGAAAGAGGCAGCCTATTAAAAATTTTCTTTCCCTCGTAAATAAATGACCTTTTAATTAGTTCAGAGCGAGGAATGGGCATGTTAAGAGTAAAAGACTGACGCAGGTTGTAATGAGTTGGCAATGACATTTGTTCATCCTTATACTTTTTAAAAACTAAACAGACTACCTCCAAAATATAAATACAAGTTAGGGTTAAGATAGAGTGTCTGACGAACAAGAGACGACAGGATTTACGAACCCTGGCTCCACACATATATCTAATTGCTCTCTTTTGTAACACAAACACAGATCCGAACAGATATTGAGAACATAATCCCCAAAAACAAATACTATAACGAAGATGGGTTTCGATTAGTGAAAAATAGGAATTTCTCGCAATAGATAAGTCCAGATTGTTTTATATAACCCTCAGTGCATAACAACCTGAAGAGAGTTTATTACATAAATTATTTATGTGATTTTCAAACTTTAGATCGCTGTCAATAGTTAATCCGAAAAATTTAATTGCATTAGGCATAGCGATCAACTCATCTGCCAAACAAATGTTATCCAAGTAACACCTAAACTTCAAGATATTAGTCTTTGAAATATTAAAAGATAATAAATTTGCATCACACCACTGCCGATTAATGTTAGTATCATGCCAAAGAATGGTGGTATCATCCGCGAAAACAGTGAACCTTCCAGTTATTGAAAGGCAAGGCAAGTCGTTAACGTAGATGAGGAACAGTAGCGGAACCAGAACCGAACCCTGAGGAACACCAACCCCAGTACTGAGTTCGTCGGAATTAACATTATTATAAAAAAAACCGTCTGAACACTCCCAGACAGATAAAGCGAAACCACTCCAGAGCAATCCCTCTAAATCCATATGCCTCCAACTTCCAAAGCAGTATCTGGTGGTCCACACAGTCGAATGCTTTCGACTGTATATGCCCATGCCCATGGCGGTGTATATGCCTGCGTTCGCAACGATTTGGCTTGAGTTTCTAACCTCAAATTGAATAGGCCGAATATCCCTAGGCCTAAACTTACTTTTAGGTCGTCTCCCAAATTCATCAGCTATACTGGTCCCCATCTGACAATTCCCACATCGAGTTCCTTGACTTCTTTTTAATAAAGATTAACAGTATAATTTTTCAGTGTTCATTGACCAAAGTAATCGTTCTTGGTGATTTTGTTTATAATAAGGAATGGCTAGGTTCTACAAAAAATGACCCTTAAGGATAAGCAGCCGAAACCATTGCAATCAATATCTTGCTGACCATTGGTTTTACAGAAACCACCGACTTCCTTGGGGGTTTCCAATGATAATTCAATCCTCTAATATTTTTTTTTACTTCCTACCCCGAACTTTACCAAACATCAGTAACTGCTTCCCTTGATCGCTTATATCTTGGCTTGATTACTGTATCACACTCTGAACATTCCGAGGTGATTCAAATCTTAAAGTAATATGAAAAAGAAAAAAAAATATATGGCAGCCAGTATG
The DNA here is from genome assembly GCA_019359885.1 of Listronotus oregonensis. Lineage (NCBI taxonomy): Eukaryota > Metazoa > Arthropoda > Insecta > Coleoptera > Curculionidae > Listronotus > Listronotus oregonensis. Next base: position 108,441 of record JAHBCN010000636.1, read on the forward strand.
AATTCCTTCTCAAAAGATCTGCAGCAGATCTTCTTTCCTTTGTTTTACACAATTGGAACAAGTCCCTTGAGTTTCTTAATGACCGTCGCTCATGACATTTCCAAAGGTTTTGACCAGGTAACATGATGCGCTCCTTAACAAACTTCCTTCCTACGTCCTAAACTTTGTTCTTGGTTGTCTAGTTTCCATTCGAATTAATGTATATCAGTTATTGTAGATAATCACTCTTAAAAACGTAAAATGGTTACAGTAACAAAATGTGTGCTAATTTTACATAAAATTTTGTAATCATTTTGAAGATTTATTATGCACAATTTACATCGCTTAATGAGCATAATTTAGGTAAGTTTTAAGAGGTTTTTCTTATCTCACCAAAAACAATTATAGGAAATTAGAGCGATGTTCCTATCCAAAAATCTTGTCCTCTTAAAGTTTTGAGATTTAAAATTAGACCGACTTCGGTCCACAATTTTGTTCCACTCTTTTTAACTTGGTCAGTTTTTTACTAATTTGTCTGTTTTAATGATTAATATTTTTTTATTAAGTTAAGTTAAAAAAACTGGAACCAAAATGTGATATTGCGGCCCTGTTTCAGGGTGTTCCGAGTAAAAATGTGCAGTTTTTTTTTACTTGTCTCCTAAAACCTACTTACATACCAAATTTAAAGTTTGTGCTCCCTTGGAAAGTGCCCCATAATTTTGATGAGTTAATAAGTCAGTCAGTCTGTAAGTAATATTTTCAAAATCGAATATCTCAGAGATCACTTAACATAACTATCTCATTTTTTCACAGGTAATTAAAATACTTATGTGAATTTACATACCAAATTTTATACCACTATGTGGAAGAAGACTGAAGTTATGACAGGGGTAAAAATAAGCTAAAACATTTCATGTAAATACATACATTCGTGCGGTAGGCCGCAACATGGCTTGGCGCACTACCGTGTACCTAGGTATTCATATTAGTATTACAAATATCTACTCACCTACAAGGGTGGAAGCTAAAAGACCCATTTCTTCGGCATTCACATTTGCGACCAAACTTAGATTGCGCTTAAGTGGCTTATCTTTAGATACATTTCCCTTCTTCTAATCTCCATACTCTGTATGTATCCCTGATCAGACGCTCTTTGGAATATTGTTCTGATGTATGGTACGTTTTACAATAATTCGTTGATTTCTTAACCGCAATAAAATTTAAATGACAACCCTCAATCGTAAACCCAGTCATAAATAAGTTGCCTGATAAATATCTGTCGTGTAGGCACCGTACCTTTTGCAAGAGTACATGTTCTAATTACCTACTTATATCAATAGTTTAAGTTAGCTATTTTTAACAAAACAAGAAAAATAAAATAATATGTAAGTATCTTTATTTTAATCATGTTATTAAATAGCTATTAATATTTACACAAAAATAATAAGCCTCAATATTATAATAATACAATATTTAACTAAACCTACTCTATATTTAGTTCTGTTTCACTATCACTATCGTCTTCATCTATGCCTAAACTAATTATTAAGGACCTTACGTTACCATTAATTATGTTATAGGAATCTTCGACTTGGCTCACGTGTCTCACAGAATTTTGCTGAACTTTGAACTTTCTACTGCGATATTATTTACACATTTTTTAACTAATTCTATAACCGAACTACTTAGTGTAGGGGTTATGTTTTCTCTTCTAATCATCATCTTTAACTGGCTCTATATATGTTTAATTTAAGTTAAAAATACAGTAATACGGAGGGAGGCGTAAAACTGTGTGACCATTAGCACTTGCAAGATTGTCACAGATATATTCTTTTTCAATATTAAATGTTTTTAAAACATTTAAAAGATCCTTTTTTGTATAAGTCTCTTCGAAATATGTATTATTTTCCATCATATAGTTTTAAATTTCCACTTTTTTATTATTTGAATTTGGCACTTTATTTAGTTGGCGACTGTGGTAACTAGCGTTGTCCATCACAATAACACTATTTTTGGGCACATTCGGAAGCAGGCGATTCTGAAACCAATCTTCAAATAATGTAGCATCCGTTTCTTGATGATAATCCAAAGATGAATTGGCAATTTTCTTCGCAGATAATAATCGAGCCTTTGGAATAAATTCATTTTCTGAATCTGCATGTAATATCGTAATTCTTTTTCCTTTGTTTGAGGGCGCTTTAAGTTAACATTTGAATATTGAATCGCTCCAACCTTTTCAGAAGTGTCGTGGGTATCAAACCAAGTTTCGTCCAATTATATAATTGAACGATTTTCTTCGCTATGTTGTCTAATAAAATTCAAATAATCTCTACACCATACTTGTAAACACTGCGATTCCATTAGTACTTGTCTTTTGTCAATGGTACGATATTTAAAAGTCATTGCTTTTACTATTCTCCAAAGGCTTGTCCTGCCACATAGTTTCGTCTGCTGTAAGTACCTTTTTAGCATATCTATTGTTGGGACTATTTGTTTACTTTACATGTCATAAATTTTCCTCCAAACCAAGTCTTTATTAGCTTCTTTGATGCTTTTTAATTTTTCGCTGTAACGCCGTTTTTTTCTTGGCTGGATGGGTTTGGTCACTATATCTTTTACTGTCGTTAATGCAACTTTGGTGAATATACTCATTTCACTAAAACTTGCACTCCTTTCATACCCTTTTTCTAAAAGAGTACAGTAAACGTTCTTTATGATGTTTTTGACATCAAGTGATAAATGTTTTTTTTTTTCGTTACACCATAACTTCCGGAAGCAATATTATCTGAAGTTTTACACAGATCTGACATATTTGAATGCTCACAAACACCAAACGACTGATGAACTAAGATGAAAAGACTCCGTTTTATATTGAACCCTGCAATTTTCCATTAACCTACATAATATACCAAAAAGTAGATACAATAATAAATAATGGAAATTGTAAGTCTGGACCTACCTGCGGGTACCCAAAGTTTATGGAGTTTTATTAGTAACAGTAGCAGGTAAAACGAGAAATCAACGAATTATTGTGGAATGTACCATATGAGGAATGGCGTTTCCTACAATTCTTAGCATTCTTGATTTTATTTCAAGAAGAGTTGTTCGTCTTATCAATGATCCCACGCGTACAGGAAGGCTTTCTTCTTTTGCCCACCGACCGGCTGTAGGAAAACTGTCGCGCTTTTACAGGTATTTTCCCGAATTCTGCTCTGTGGAGTTATCCAGTATAATTTCTTCTCTGGCAACTCTTAACAGAGCAACACGTAGTGCCACATTTATGCATCCTTTTACAGTTCAACTTGAGAGACCGTGTACTTCCCACTTTATTCGTTCCTTTATCCCTAGAGTGTCTAGACTATGGAACCCGCTACCAGCAGAGGTTTTTCTTTTTCATTCAAATCTTTAAATATTTAATAAAGTGTGAATAAACTCCTTCTTATGACACTTAAGACATCCACAGTACGTTAGTACTTAGAACTTTAGCCATCGTGGACTGTCCCAAGATAAAAAAAACATTGGTGTTTTAGAGGACCTATATATTTTGTACGTAAAAGGATTTTGTTTTTGCTTTTTTAAAAAGTTTTAAGTGTGGCTTGATTTTTTAGTTCCCTATCCTATAATACATAACTGTATAAATATCTTTTTTGTGGTTTTTATTTGCTACTGCAAATGTTTTATTTTTTAATAAAAATATTATCAGGGTTAATCCCGGGATCCCGGTTTGGTTTTAATTCCCGGGATTTTAAAATGGGATCCCGATTCTGAAAATTGAAAACCTTATCCAAAATAATTACACTATTTTATGAAGAATTAGTACACATTTTGGGACTGTAACCATTTCCCATTTTTTGGAGTACAGTTAAAAATAAATACTAGAAAAATAAATAACGGATTTATTTTTTTAGACACAGGTATTAGAAAATAATTAAATCCGTTACCGAGTTTGCTTCCTAAATTTACGCAAGCCACTTAACATATAACTTTTTACTAAATTTAATGAACTATAAGAAAATCATACCAAACAATTTGCTGCCAATTCTACGCTTGATCCTACTATTAATCTTCCTCTTCCAACAGTTGTCCCTGTTTCTCATAAAATGTCCGATATCATTTTTAAAGTCAAACAGATCAAGAGTATTCTTTCTTCTTTTAATACCAAAAAATCGTTTGGGCTAGATGGCATACCAGCAATCGTCTTAAAAAAATGTGCTCCCGAGCTTGCACCCATCCTAACTCCAATCTTTCGAATCTCCTACGACACGGGCATATTCCCGGAGAGTTGGAAAGCTGCGCGTGTGCAACCTGTCCCCAAAAAAGGGTCCAAAACTCTCCCTTCTAACTATAGAACTATATCTCTTCTTTCAGTTGTTTGCAAAGTAATGGAAAAATTCATCAATTCCCAAATCTTAAAGTATCTGGAAAAACATAAAATCTTACATGATAGACAATATGGATTCCATCACAGTAAATCCACAGCTGATCTTCTTTCCTTTGTCTCACACAACTGGAATAAGTCCCTTGAGTTTTTTGGAGAATCTAAAATCGTTGCTCTTGACATATCCAAAGCTTTCGATCAGGTCTGGCATGATGGGCTTCTTAACAAACTTCCTTCTTACGGTCTTCCACCTAAGCTTTGCTCTTGGCTTTCCAGTTTTCTTTCTAACGACGTATATCAGTTAGTGTAGATAGTCATTCCTCCAGCTTCTACCAAATTGCCCACCCTCGAGCTGTGGGGGATCTGTCGCTCTTCTATAGGTATTTTCACGGTTTCTGCTCAAAGGAATTGGCCAGTATAATTCCTTCTCTGGCGGCTCCCAACAGAGCAACACGTAGTTCAACTTTTATGCATCCTTTTACAGTTCATTTAGAGAGGCCCCGATCTTCCCGCTTTCTTCGTTCCTTCATCCCTAGTCAATACTGTGGAACTTGCTGCCCGCAGAAGTTTTTCCTTCTTCTCCCAATCTCCAAATATTTAAGTCCCGTGTGAACAAATCCCCTCTCACCACACTTAAGACACCCACGATACCTTAGTACTTAGGCATCAGCCTTCGTGGACTGTACCAAGATAAAAAAAAAACACATTTGCTTCACATGTAAATATGGTTTGGGCACGCTAGGTTTCTGAGTTAATATTTCTTCGGTCGTGTGGGTTATGCAATATACCTAGATCAAAATAAACATTCCTTAAATATACTTTTAAAATTAATAAATTCCAGCTTAATTAATATAACAATGAACAAGTGTACACATTAATAAATAATTTAACCATTGTAATAAACAGCTGCCATATATTTTTTGTAATATACCACTTCTCTACCCAATATTTTTTCATCGACTTAGCAATAGCTAAAAACAAGAGACTTATTTTAAAATAATATATTTAAAACCAAGTTAAATAATAATTTATAGTTTGTTGTGCATTTCTTTGTTTTCATTTTATAACTCCCTGTAGAGAAAAAAAAACTAAATTATATTCTAGTATTTGTTGGTTTAAAAAAAAGAGTATGTTATACCCAGGGCCGAATTTACCTATGGGCGCACGGGGCGAACGCCCGGGGCCCCCAAAGCAAAAGGGGCCCCCAAGAGGGCCCCGACCACCGTAGAGTGGTAAAATATTCTTTTGAGAAAAAGTTTAAACGTTTAATGAAAGGCTAATACATCTGGGCCAAATATCCAAGAATTTTTTTTTTTTAAATTTCTTTATATTCCTCAAAAATCATAATTAATTAACTGTGATAATAGCACAGTGTGCGGACAGAAAAAGGGTGTTTAACCTCCGGATTTTTTTGTACAGTTTCAATTTTTATGAAAATTTGGAATTAAGTTGCTATTACCCTCTAGATCAAAGTTTATATATGCTTAAGGTGTGCTTCTTATTTTTAGGGAGTAAAAACAACCCCTTATCCTAAAAAATTTTAAAAAACCATTTAAATAGACATTATTTAAATTAAAATCATAGCTAAATATGTAGAATGAATATATTTTTACGTTGTGAATTATAGTCCCGGAAATGAAGCTAAAAAAATGGCAAAATCTCGCAATTTTTTTCTCCTGCATCGTTTGCATAAAAATTTGGTTTGTTTTTTAAGGGTGAAAACTACCCCTAATTGTCAAAACTTATAAAATAAAATAACATTTTAAACCTTAAGATGGGTAAAAGTTGGTTTGGATTAGTTAAATAGTGGTTGTTTTGTGCTTTGAAATACAATTTTAAAATATTTCAACCCTTAAAAATTATACCTTGCTAAAGCTAAAAGTAAAAAAATGTATATTAATCCTAAAAAAATGAATAAATTGTCATAGTGATTTAGAATGCTGCTTCTTAAAATATGTACTAATTTCATTTTGCAACTTTTCGATCCTCATATATCAAACCCTATTATAGCTTAATTAAAAAAAAAAGATTTACTCCAAAAAAATTAACAGCTTGTCAGATTTATTAATTAAAAATATTACTGCCTAAAATAGGAAAAAAATAAAATAACATACAAAAATTATACCGGTAAAAGTATAAAGTATACCAGTTATATAGAATATTATGCAGATTATGCCTCCAAGTGGGCTATTCAAATTTTTCGAAAAAAAAAATAAATGGTATGGTCCTTTAGTTTTAATGATAGAAAGTATTTTCAAAAATGATTTTGTAGGGTTTTTTGGGAGTTTTAAGGCTATGTGAATTAAATCCTTTTAAATCCCTTAGTTTTGAAATGGGATGAGTTTAAAGGGCTCGAATAAGGTGGGGCTCGCTCGTAAATAGCGGCTTTAAACGGCCATATCTCGCTAAATATTTATAGTACAGAAAAATCTAAGTAACAAACAATCTTTGTAATTAAAAAAGCCTCAAGTCGATACAATAGCATTTTTTTCGTATCTTCAGTATTGTTAAAGTTATTTTGAAGAAAATGAGAAGTTTTACGAAATTGCGGAAAATCGTTTTTTACTTTAAGCTGCAATTTCTCTAAAATTAAGCGTTTTAAGTTGGTCAAACTTCTAAGAAGTATTAATAATACATATATAAAAAATATCGCAGAAAGGTAAATAATATTTTTAATTAGGGGGTTGTTTGTAATGATCTTTTCGTAGAAAAAAGTATTCTATAACATGTTACTATGTTCCAATTTTTTGAATCATTCAATTCAATTTTAATGTTTTATATGCAAGATGTATTATATTGTTATAATATTATATTGTTTGTATAAACGTTACTGGGGGTGGGGGCCCAATTACGAATTCGCCCGGGGCCCCAGAGGTCCTAAGTTCGGCCCTGGCTATACCTACTGTTAAAATCAGTACATGCGATATTTTTTAAACTGAAATTTATTATAGCACGGTGCTGTAATAAATGGTAATTTTTTAATAAATTTAAATTAAATTAAATTTTAAAATATTGTTTCATCTATTTTGATATCCATTTAAAATATGTTTCCTTGATTTTGACATTAAATGAACATTATATTTTTGGAATTATAGATTTTTACCTATGTTAACGTATATCGATCCGTACTTGGGTGCAATAAGAAAGTCTTTGTTAACTACCAAGGATAATCTACTAACATTTTGGAATTATTTTAATTAAATGCTTTAGCCAAATCGGATAATTAATAACAGAATGAAGTTTAAAGATCCTCGATTTCTTATACACTCATTGACAAGTATTGGATATTCTCATTCCACCCTAACTGTAGTTTATGTCTAAAGCCCGATTTTATTAGATCGGGTTAAAAATGTAAGGTTAACTCTAGAGTAATCTCCCGAGTTGATTATCTAATTTCATCTTTTTTCCATAACTGGCTTTTGCAGAATACATTTTAAAAAGAGTGATACGCGGAAAAATAATTTTTAGTTTAAGTTATTTCCGGTTCAACCTATGGTAATTACAGTAAGGTACGGAGGAACTAAACTGGCTATCGCATGTGATACTCTCTATATTGCTTAACACATTGTAGGACTACTTACTCCTGCAAAGTCCCCAATCACTATCTTAAAATTACCCGTTGCAAAAAATCTCCAAGCAAGTAATAATTGTGTAAGAGAGATCAAAGAGTGATTCCTAAATACAAAGGTATTATCTTTTAATAATTGGAGCTAAAACACATAGTATGTAAGGCCAAACAGCCGAGATTTAAAAAAAAATCTTTTAATAACACTTAAACCTTGAACTTACATTGTCTTTCTTTGATAATTGGTACATTTACTGGTTTCATTGTTTGGACAGGTAATAACGATGAACTCGAAGGTTTCTTAAGACACCTAAATGGCCTCCGACCTAATATCAAATTCACAATGAAGAAGAAGGCTTTATCTTTTCTCGACGATTAAGTTAAACGACATAATGGACATTTACGAACCTCATTATAGGTAAAGAAAACCTACCCACACCGGACAAAACTTACACCGAAATTCTAACCACTCCAACGGAACAAAACAAGGGGTCATACGCACCCTATATATTCACGTAGTGACACCCTAACGGCCAAGTGATGATCGCGATGTTAAATTAAGCAATGGACTTAGCAATTGTTAAAATTTAACAGCGGTTTAGAATGTTTAACAAAATGTCAGATTTTGACAGGTTGCCTACTAAAATCATTGAATAACACTGACAATGACGTTTTGTTAAACATTCTAAACAGTTACTAACTTTTAACAATTGGTAAGTCCATTGCTAAATTTAATAACGCGATAATCACTCGGCCGTAACAGTAATGAATCTCTGCAAGAAAAATCACTCATTTAATTAGGGATCTTAAGCAGAACGGTTACAAAAACTGATTAATGGCCGGTTGCACCAACAATTTTAAGGAACCCTTAGCACAAAGTAAGGGAGAGTAAGGGATTGAAGGAATACTTAACGCTAAGGGTTCCTTAAAACTGTTGGTGCAACCGGCCGTAAGAAAATAATCAGTAATCTTTAGAACAAGACAAAAAACGCAAACTTCAAGAAGACTCAACAAAATCAAATATTTATAACAATTACGTATGTGCTGTATTTACCAAATTTCCTGTGAGTGTGGTAAAGTATATATTGAAAAAACAAAAAGGTCCCCAGAAATTAGAGTTAAAAAACACAAAAAACATACGGAACAGCTGAAACGTCGAGATCGGGGGTTGCCAAACATGCTTGAAGAAAAGAAAATTTAAAGTAGCTGCAATAATCCTAAGCAACCAGAATGTATTTAGCACTAACAGAAAAGTTGTTTACTAACTGACAAATAAAGACAATGTAAGATTTTTGTGTTATTGAAACCATAACACCTTTAAGGAAAATTTACAAGAATATTATTTTTTACACAAGAATATTTTATATACACTCAGCAATATAACCTATGCAAGCTAGGTTTTTATTTAATATTTTACATTGTTTTTATTAAACATTTACTTATTTGTAGTCCACTGATCCATATCAGTCATTTTTTCTTTAAATACTCTGGGATTTCCAGTAGCATCCGTTTGCACTTTGCTCATGTTTGTATCCCAGATTAACACCTGAATTTTTCTGAGGTAAAGGTAACTCAAGATTAGTAATACCTGAGGTTGTAAAACTTACAAATTTCTAGATAACCTCAGGTTAACTCGAGGTTAAGAAATAGCCCGACTTCATAAAATCGCGCCTAAGGTGTGTGCTTAATACATCACTCTGCTACCTGGGAGCTATGGGGTAGATCCATAAATTTTACGGTTTTTCCTAGACCATTATGCACATCCAAACAAAAGCTAGATTCGCACCAGTGCAGCATTGCAATCAGATGCATCAATGCTCGGGAATCAATGACAACACCTAATTGGGACAGTAAGAAAGAAGCACAAAACTTAATCGTCCATACGCTGCATGCATTGGGGCTACCCTTACATGTCCTTAAAATAACTGAAGCGCAATCGCTCGAGTAGAACTTAAGCAATAGTAAAAAGTCTTAGTGTGCGATTTTGATGTTCTTTTGTTCTCTACACAGTCCAGTGCCCTTAGCTCTCTAACCTTCTTGGATCCATGCCTCATAATATCTTAAAATGGTACATAAAGATCAGTATATTCTTCTTTCAGTTTCTTTAACTGATAAATCTGCCTACAATCTTCCCCCTCTGAAGCCACAAAGCTAACGAATTTTACTTTAATGGGATATTGTCTGGTAAAATAAAGTACCTTAAATCCAACTCTTTAGGTGTTAAAACACAAATATGAGCAATAGCAATTGAATCGGTCGAATAAATCGCAAGGTATGCAGGGCCATACTAATCCTATGGGCTGTTTGGGCTACAGCCCAGGGCCGCCGTAACTTAAGGGGCACCACGAACGTAAAGATGAGGAATTTTTAAATATGCTTAAATCTTTATATCTCAATTAATAAATTTTGGGAAAGGATGAATGCACACCCCGAGTAAGACCGGCTGAGTGAGGTAGCGTTCGTGGCTCGCGCTCACACTTTTCATGCATATTAGAGATGAGCTTAACGGCGATTTTTAAGTCACCGGTGTATCGGTGACGGTGACTCATAAGTCGCCGCCTTTTTTAACGGCGACTTAAGTCGCTGTTTAACCCAAAAATAATTATTATTGTGGTTTATAGGGTATTAGTTTTGGTTTATTCGATAGAAGAATCTAATAGATTTGATAAAAGTTGTTATTAAATTTGAAGATAATAAATAAAGGTCGGATTTTTTTTAAATAAATTACAAATTACATTATTACAAAAAGACTAAAAATACAAATATTTTTATTTTATTTATTTATTTCCTTAAAAATAATATAGAGACAAAAAGAGGAACAAAAAACAAACAAATTAACCAAACATAGAAATGCTGGCAAAAATAAATTTAAAAATAGTTGATTAAAAATACAACAAAGAATAGCAAAAAACTAAATACTTTCAAAATCAGTTAAATGTTTTTATTTGAAAAAATAGATGTAAATTTAATAATCAATGAATTTTCTCAAACTAAAGCAAGGAAAAAGTTTGTTATTTAATACATCAATTCAAATTATGATAATAATTATTATAATTAGTACAGTTATATGTGAACGGTTTTTTTTTTGTTAAAAATATTTTTATTATTATATTTTTTTTTTTACTTTTGTTATGTATTATATTGTAGTGCAAATAAAATTAAATTTATTGACATAAAAAAATAAAAATTAATATATTGCTATTTCTTTTTTATATCTTATCATAAAAAATTATTAGGGATTGCCACCACTATTCTTGTTATCCGTGTATTTTAACTAAAAATTAAATGAAGGTTAACGGGAACTTCATTTAACAAAATAATTTTATTTATACCTGCAATAAAATATTTTAAAAAATCATATTTAAGAATGCCTAGGCCCTAGGGCGCCAATTATTTTAAAGCCCAGGGCGCCGAAATTGATAAGAACGGCCCTGAAGATATGCCGTACATAAAGCTAAAAATATAATTATTTAAACTGGGTTAAAAATAAATTTTAGTTTAAGAAAAAAACATATTAAAATAAGTTTATGAATTATAGGTGTTTTCCTTTCTATGTCATTTAAAGACCAAAAATTATTTCTAAATTTTGTTTTTTCAGACAAAATCAACAATTTATGAAGCCATTTCAAAAGCATCTT
>JAHBCN010000636.1:125000-162294 GCA_019359885.1 Listronotus oregonensis
TTTTAATTTATGGGTTGGTAGGGGGCCGCTACCCTCCTACTAGTCCGAGAGCTGGCAAACAATTTTAAGTAGGTTTTTGAGGGATTTTGAAAATTTGTGTTATTGTCCTTGAAGGACCCCTAAACATAAAAGTCACGGTCTGGCTGAAGGGTAGCGGCCTATAAACCTTTGATTTTTTAATTTAAGGGTTGGTAGGGGACCACTACCCTTAAGCCAGGCCTCGACTTTTAAGTTTAGGGGTCCTTCAAGGACAATTACACATTTTCAAAATGCCTGAAACAAAAAAGTTAATTCTTAGATAAACGAGAGTCTACTCGCAATTTATTATTAAACTTGTTTGGCGAAGACCAGCTCTTTCCAGCTATTTCTATGCCTGGTCTCCTTAGTCTCCATTTGTATGCGATGCCGAAACATAAAAATTGACGACAAAGTCGAAACCGCAGCCCATTAAAAAGCCGATCTCAGGAAAACAGGTGGCTAGACACAAGATTAGCTAATGTGCAAAAACAAAGAGTGACCGCAAAAACTGCCTGTTTTTTCACAATTCACAGAGAGGTGAGGAAGAGACAAACATATATGTATTTTATACCAAATTATTCGTCGCAAAAAAATTTGGAATGAGCACTGTTTTTTGTTTTTTGCAAATTTTAAAAAATCATTCCTATTTAGGGGTTGGAAAGTTGCCATATCTGAAGAGTTGCAAAAATATCAGTGGTATCAAAAGTTACTCTTACTGCGATTTTCGTTTTAAATGGACTTTGAAAAAATAAAATAATACATCTCTATTCCTGAGAAGGTTGTAAACCAACCCCCATGGACTATGTGGGGTTGCAATCATACCCTAAAATATATAAGATCATATGCAACCTTAAAAATGGCAAGAAACCGGTTTTTTAGGAAATGTCTAATAAGAAATAAATTTATATGATAATCAACAACCCTTATCTAAGGGTGAAACCACCCTTATCAATGGGAAAAATTAAATTAAGTAGCATGCTTTTTCAAAAAAAGTCTTAGCTTCGTATTTTTTTGATCAAAGTATATAAAGCAGGTGTACCCAGATTTTTCAAGGTCTTTTTTAACCAAAACCACCCCTGCAAGGGGGTATATCCATCCCCTAAAATAAAGAAAATCATATACAACTTAAAATTGAAAAAAAATATTTAGAGGTTTTAGAATATTTCAAATATAATATTAACATAAAACCAACGTTCAGGGTGAGTTTCGATCAAAAGTCACCTTTATTATGAGGAAAATTAAATAAAATGTTAGCTTATGCAAAAAGTGTTTTGGCCTCATATGTTTCATTCCAAGTGTATAAAACAGACCTTCTTAGATTTTTTGAGTTCATTTCTGATCAAAGCTCACCCTGCAAGGGAGTAAATTTATTCCTAACTTTTTATTTAATTTTCCTGATAATTCGGATGTCTTTACCCTACATTTTAGGGGTAATTTATTATCAAAACTCACTCTGAACGGTGGTTTTTTGTTAATTAAAATCATATTTGAGATATCCTAAAACATCTAAATATTTTTTTTTACAATTTTTAGTTGTGCTTTATATACTTGGATCAAAAAAAACTCGAAGCTAAGATTTTTTTTGAAAAAGCTAGCATTAAATTGAATTTTTCTTATTGATAAGGGTGGTTTTACCCTTGGAAAAGGATGGTTGATTATCATATACTTTTATTTCTTATTGGGCATGTCTTAAAAAATCTGTTTTTTTTGCAATTTTTAAAGTTGCATATGATTTTATATATTTTAGGGGATGATTGCACCCCCACATAGTCCATGGGGGTTTGTTTACAACCTTCTCAGGAATGGAGATGTATTATTTTATTTTTCCAAGGTTCATTCGAAACAAAAATCGCGCACTTTTAATACCACTACTATTTTGGCAATTCTTTAGATTTGGCAACTTTCCAAGCCCTAAATAGGAGAGATTTTTAAAAAATTGCAAAAAACCAAAAGCAATGTCACCCTAATTTTTTGCGAAGAGTAATTTGGTTTAAAATACATACTTGTATGTCTTTTCCTTACCTCTCTGTGAATTGTGAAGAAACAGGCATTTTTTGAGCGATTTTTGCGGTCACTCTTTATAAATTAAATGCCACTGCGGCACGATGTGTGGATTCTATTAATTTACAGAACCTCTTATAAGGTTGCCTCTTCGGTAAAATATAATTTGATGGGTTATCGCCTTGACATTTTCTATAGTGTGTTAATGTTTCTCACTTTTTCAGTAAGTGTGGCAAATAACTTAATTACCAGTTGTTTTCGGAGACAACTTAAAAATGTTAACAATATAGGTTGTTTTTGGGTAACCACCTTAGCTTGTTTAAAATACTATACTTACCATATAGTTGTTTTTGGTGACAACTTAAAAGTTGTTTATAACTTAGGTTGTTTTTGGTAACCCCCTTAGCTTGTTTAAAAAATTGGTTGTTTTTAGTAAAAACCCTACCATTTAGTTGTTTTTGGTGACAGCTTAAAAATTGTTTATAATATAGGCTGTTTTTTGTAACAACTTTAGCTTATTTGAAAGACTGGTTGTTTTTGGTAAAAACCTTACCATATAGTTGTTTTTGGCGACAACTTAAAAACTATTTATAATATAGGCTGTTTATGATAACAACTGTAGTTTGTATAAAAAAACTGGCTGTTTTTGGTTAGAACCTTAACATGTGGTTGTTTTGGTGACAACGTAAAACTATTTAGAATCTAAGTTGTTTTTGGTAACCACCTAAGATTGTTTAAGAAAATTAATTTAATAGTAAGTTAATACTTGCTGTTAAAAGTGGCTTATAGCCTGTAACACCTTCGGCAAAATATAGTCACATATGGAATTTAGCTGATAAGTTAGGATTTAAAAAATGCGTCATTATGGATTAAAAATGTATTACTTAAGTAAGCTGTGTTGCTAGCCGTTGCTCCCGAACAAAGAGTTAAGACTGTAGCAAGCATGGAAATTGATAATATAATTAGGTGTGAAAATATACAAAATAAAAATTACAAGAACGCTTAAACATCAAAAAAGGAAAGAATTCAACCAACTGTTTTAATGTCATTTTACACCTCCGATGAAAATATGTGTTTTACATACATAGAAAAGAACCAAGAATTGAAGGGTGAACGTAAAAATTTATTCATTAGCTACCAGAATATAAGAAAATTATTTGAGAAAACATAAGTTTTTTTTAAATTGTTGCTATTTGCTTTAAATCGCTACATGGTTGTCTTTAAAGATTTCAGCCTCGTTAAAGTAAAAAAGTTGTCCCTTCCCAACTCTTGTCCCGTATTTGCAACAAAATTATACTTTAAAGAGGATTAAGAAGACCACTCGTAGAGGAAAGCGAATAATTTGTTTGTTTGCTTTAACGTTGTGTGAGACGCATAATGGGGAAACTACACGGGCGTCTTTTTTACTTTAACAGGGCTAATATAATTAAGATTGAACTTCATAACAGGTAAGTTCGTTTGATCAACTAAATATTTACTACTGCTCAAACCAAATATCGCACTTAAGATTGTACAAGACTACAAAAACTAGACATATCTAGAATCAGTAGGAAACAAAGGACTGTGATAAAAAAAATCAGATTTGTATAATTTTTTAAAGTAATTGTTAATAACTGCTTTATTTGGCAACTTTTATATAAATAATTTGTGGTAAATTATTTTCTCTTCACTACTGCGGATTTTATGTTTTACACTAAAAACGTCAGTTTTTAAACTAACTTTACAAAAATATTTAACACTTTATTTAATTAATCTTTAAATTCTACTATTGATGCCAACCGTTATACACCAAACATAGTTACAGACAGCCCCATACGCCCGTCTAATTTTTAAACACACCAGTCTTTTCAATTTTTAGGTTACCAAAACTGTAACAGAAGCATTTTCAAATGTCACTTAGCTTTTGCCTGATTATCACATAGAATTTCACTTTCTGGACGATGCATGCGACAGTGGGGTTGTGGTTAAGAATATAATTCTCGAATATGACTGGTGTCCACATGTTTATTTTGCTTGTACTTGTGACTATGCATTAGGTAAAAATGCCATTTTATGCTATTGCTTTGTATTAAGACGTTTTATCTGTTTAAAAATATATTTAAAAAATCTCGTTATCTACAACACCTGTATATTAGAACAGTAAGGAACAGCTGTTGTTGGACATACTGTTACAAATAGAATTATGTAAAGAATGTTTGTTTATTCATTAAATACTAAATTAAGTAGTTTATTACTTCGTGAAAGTACAGATTATCGGATATAAATAAAACGAAACCCTTTGTTTTCTGTCACTGTATTTTAGTGACTATAGATTCATAGGATTACTTCTACTTTAGGTAGAAAATGTAGTAATTGTTACAAAACGACAGTCACAAGTTTTGGTTAAAATACAGTGAAACAAAGCAATTTGTTTAATTTATTTACGTTTAAATTAATTAACTGAATACTACACATATATATTTTGCACTTTACAAGAATTGGACACACTACGAAAAAGTTTTGTCTAACGCAGCTTTTCCCAACCGGTGTATAGTTTGTCTCAAAGTATACCGTGTTAGCTTTTGCCTTCATTTATGGATTATACCTGCCGACAACAATAAAACTGCGGATCAATAGGTATTTAAGGACAGAACATTAGGGACGGACTCTAATTATATAAAGATTTATAATTTGTTGTTTATTTAGGTAGGTATAAGTTAAAATTACATTAAGAAATTAAATTTATGCAAAGTTTTAATAAATTTATAACTATATTATTTATACATAATTACATTTTTAATCTAAATATCTAAATCTAATTCTGTTTCACTATCAGAGTCATCATTAAGATTTATTACAATGGGATTTATGTTGTTTTGGATAGAAATGTAGGAGTTCTCAATTTTTATAATGTGCTGTAGTGAATTTTTCCAGCTCTCAACTGGTATGTTAGTAATTACATTTTTTATCAAATTTATAGCACTGGGACTTACAGTAGGTGTAACATTGTCTGCTCTGATCTTTGATTTTACTTGGTTCCACAAATGCTCTATGGGGATAAACATACAGTGATACATAGGAAGTCGTAAGACAGTATGCCCAGCCTGTTCAGCCAAATTATCACATACATATAGTTTTTTAATTGCATATGAATTTAGGACCTCCAAAGTTGCGCTTTTTGTAACTGAATTCAAAATAAATATCATTTTCTAACAAATATTCTTGGATTTCAGTTTTTAAACTTAATGAAGCTGGTGCTTTATGTAACAGACGGCTGTGGTAGCTTGCATTATCCATGACAATAACACTGTTGTTTGGAGTATTTTTAAAAAAATAATTTTAAAACCAGTTTTAAAAAAGTTCTGCACTTGTATCCTCATGATAATCCAAGCTAGAATCCTTAATATTCTTTGCAGACAACAGCAAGCAGTTTGGGACAGATCCGTCTTCTGAACAAGCGTGTATTATGGTAATGCGTTTTTCTTTATTTGAAGGTGCTTTTATTTGACAGTTTTGACTGGAATGAATCCATTCTTTCGATACTGTTTCGTGTGTATCGAACCATGTTTCATCAAGGTAAATTATGGATCTGTTTTATAACCTATATCTTTTAATTTCTTGAAGGTAATTAAATCTCCAAGTGCGTAATCTGTGCGATTCCATTACTACTTGTCTCTTGTCTATTTTGAGGTATTTAAATCCCATTTTACAAACAACTCTATGCAGGGTGGTACGACTAATATTTATATTGGTTTCGTCTTTGTCTAGCTTCTTTTTCAGTTTATCCAAGGTAGGAATAACTCCGCTTTCATAAAGACAATATATTTTTCTTCTTATTAGGTCCTGATTACTATTGTCTATACGGTGATTGATTGGTAAACGTTTTTTTCTTTTGTTCAATTCTTCACTAATAATAATATCCCTTATTGATGATATTGGCGTTTTTGTAAGTGGACAGGTTTCTTTTAAAGGTTCTTGTTTAATTAGACCTCTACTAATTAAAGTTTCATACACATTTTTCATAACCTGTTTTGCATCTAATGACAAATGATTTCGACGCGACATAGTTATATTCTCGTAAAACAACTTTTTCGAAACGCACAGTAAAAACGGTTATTTAACACTGCCACTAAAATATTAGCCAAAATATTTATATGCCTAATGGTTAATAATCAAGAAATACCTGGCCCACCCCTGCCCTTATAAACAAATGGGTTTACCCAATAACAATAAAATCGTTAAAGGTTTATTGGGGTATGGTCCGTCAAAAGCCATAACGATATACTTTGAGACAGACTATACGCGTACCACTGGTGGTACGCACACGTCCTTGTAGTGGTACACTAGACGCCGCGCTGCGCCGGACTAAACCTATTTTAACAACCAGAAAAAAGTATCATTTTTTCCAACACTTAAGAATTTAATAGAGGAAAATACCATTTAGCCGAACGTCTGATAGATTTCATAACTAACAAACCTACAATAAATACTTCCCTCAAGGAAATCCAATCCCGATTTGTTGACATTAAAAAGCTGCCTGAAGTGACCCAAAATTAAAGCAAACCTTTTTAAAAATGGTTTTCTCGAATTTTGGATTTCAAAGGCGTGCCGACTAATTAGAATTACCTAAAAGAGCGGTTAAATTTTGATTGCCTTTCAAACGGACTTATTTATGTAAGACAGGATTTTCTTTACTTCTGTTTATTAACAATAAGTACCAAAATAGACTCAGAACCATAGTAGATGATCTCAGTTGGAGACTGAGCAATATAAAACCAAATGTTGCCCTGTTGGCTTCGAATTACCAATCTCAGCCTCCTCATTAACATTTTTTATATTTTAGTATGTGGTGTAAGCTTCTTATGTTTTAAATGTTAGTTAAATAAAACTGCAAATAGGTTATAAAAACAAACATTTTAGAAGTAAAGCAGCCTTCTAAATTTCTAAGATACGGCATTAATATGACATTCACGCCACTTAGTGGTACACGAAAAATGTATGTCTTGCCCAGTGGTACGCCTAAAAAAAAGGTTGGGAAATGCTGTTCTAATGCATTACATAAGATACTGCACTAAAACAATGAGATACCAAAGTAAACATTTATTATGGAGAATAGGTTTTCACGGCTGGTATACTCTCTATCGATTGCTAAATAAAGCAATAAATGCTGATTCCAAATGCAAAATATAATCTCTCTTAGGAGAAATAAAGTAGCACAAGGTAAAAAAGGTATTGAATGGTCACAGTTTCTATCCACCACAAGCAATTATTCAAACAATTTAATATAGCTTAATCCAAACCCAAGAACCATGATTTCTAAGTTACTATTCAACATACTCACACAAAATAATTATAGCTTAAACTAAACTGCTCTACATTTGAAAACCTTCCAAGCTAGATTTCCTGAGGGTTAGATTCTCGCTGGACCACTTTATTGGTTGAAATGATTAAAAATACCGAGTGATCACCGAACAATTTCTATTTTTATTTTTGAAGACATCAAGTTAGAAGACATCCTGAGATTTAGAATTTTGTCTATACAAATGCCTATATATATATATATATATATATATATATATATATATATATATATATATATATATATATATATATATATATATATATATATATATATATATATATATATATATATATATATATATATATATATATATATATATATATATATATATATATATATATATATATATATATATATATATATATATATATATATATATATATATATATATATATATATATATATATATATATATATATATATATATATATATATATATATATATATGTATATATATATATATATATATATATATATGTATATATATATATATATATATATATATATATATATATATATATATATATGTATATGTATACATGTATATATATATATATATAAGTAGATATATATCAATATATATATTTTAGGTCATATTTATTATGTAATATGTTTGTATAGATACCACAATATATTTAAAAGCAACCATTTTTTTTTAAATGTGTGCCTGTTTTTTCTTAATACCTCTTTTCAGTCTGCATTTTTTTAATTGTGGCTTAACAAAAAATGAAAAAGACAATAAAATTTTTAAGTTTGGTCTTAAAGTTAAATTATTAGTTTAAATATACCCAGACTTATAAATTAAAAAAAATATATATAGCATATGATTAAGTTTATTAATTTAGAAAAAACCTTTATTTTTTTATTTTATATTGTAAAAGGGAATAGTGTGCATTATTTATTTGAATTTTATTTAAGAAATTATAAGTAGATATATTTTATAGGGTTTTATAAAACCTTTAAAGGTTTGTCATATTTATTATGCCATTTGTTTGTTAGATACACAATTATTTAAATAAATATATAATATCACTTTTATGTCATTAAATTAAAATCCAAATTAATTTGCTTTAATTATTTTATCGTGGGATAGTCCACGAAGGCTTAAAGCTTAAGTAAGGGGTAATTACAAAGGACTTAAGTATTTGAAGGTTAGAAGGTAAAGGAAAAACCTCTGCAGTCAGAAGGTTCTACTTCTAGATACTTTAGGTAAAAAAGAACGAAAAAAGTAGAAGTTTTAGAGTCTCACTAGATGGACTGTACAGGGGAGCGATAGATCCGTACAGCTCGTCGGCGAGCAAAAAAAGGAAGCTTTCCCGTAAGAGTGGTACATTTGAAAGGAGAACGACTATTCTTTAGATATATATAGAGAGATTTTGGAAACTACTGTAGCTATGGTAATGATGTTAATTAAGGTTGTTTTTGAAATTAACGCCACTTTTTGCACTGCAGAACTGGGCTGCTTAATAATAATGTTAAGCCGGTACGGGGCCTTGGGGTACCCCAGCATTAAATTTGCAAAAGCTCGAAAAAATAGTTTAAAATATAAAAATAAATACATTTTTTTATTACCCTGCAAATATTGATAAAAGAGATAAAAATATATAAATAAGAAAAAAGAATTTCAGTTCTCCAAAAAAATTCCCGTGTCCTAAAAAATTTGATGGGTGCAGGCTGAGGAGCAAGACAATTGTTGGTATGCTATCCAGCTAAGATCTAATGAATTAAAGTTATAATTGGGAACCCGAGGAAAGTAGTTAGCCTTGATAATAGGATCAGTAAACAAGTAAGCAAGATAATTGTTGGTATGCTATCCAGCTAAGATCTAATGAATTAAAGTTATAATTGGGAACCCGAGGAAAGTAGTTAGCCTTGATAATAGGATCAGTAAACAAGTTACTGACTGCCAAGGTTTAGACTGTTCTGCATGACCTGACGCCCAGTTTTAGTAGAGCACAACCAATCCCTGTTATGGACATTAAGGTCTCCAAGAACGGTTACTTCGGCGAGCCAAACGGTTAAATAATATGATCAACTATTGTAGAAAAAAAGTCAAAGAACTAAGTGTAGGAATTGCCCAAGGGGGCTGGTAAATACAGCATATAAATTGGACAGAAGACCTAACGCTAAGCTTAAGCCAAAGGATATCCGGCTGACCTGATTTGAGGTTAGGATCTCTAGAAAAAGCCGGATTATTGCGAACGTATGCTTAAACGCCGTCGGGGGAACAAAGGGATAAAAAAGTTTGTAACCTGAAAAAATGAGGTGGTTAGTTTTGGTTTTAAAACTAATCTGGGATTTAAATGCTTAAAGGTAATGGTTAACGTAGTTCAGATTGGATCTAAGCCCACAGATATTTGCGAAGGGTATTTTACTTTTTACACCGTCGCAATATATTACTCTCGAGCAGAAAAAAAAAGAAATAAAGGGAAAGCAAAAAGAATAACTAACTTACTTAACCAGAACTCAAAACGTCTGTGAAGAGTCCTTGCCGCCGATAAACCAGTAGACAAACTGAAAAACATAGTTTGTCTAATCTAAAAACCATAAAACATAAAGTTTAAAAAAAAACTTAGGGTTGATTTTGCCACGATTACAATCATTACCTTATGCGAAAAAAGTGAAAAGAAAAGTGTTACCCTTTCTGTAAACTGGCCCTGTTGTTTTTTCACATTTAATTGCTTACTCATTATGACCTGCTAATCTTATTGTCTTTAATTTGTTTTTTTTTTAAATAATTTTTAAACCTAAAAATTAAAAAATTCATGTTTTTTATTGCATAACAGGATAAAAAAACAGAGGTAAATAAAAAAGGTATTTGCTTTAATTAAAATAGAATGTTTTGCTGTTAAATTAAATTTAAACTTTACATTGTGTATTTCATTTCTTAGTTAAGCTACAACTCAAAAGATAGGAATGTCTCATAGGCACCTCGCAAAGAAAACTGTTGCGTCTAACTTTGCCATTGTTTATCAAATTTAATAAATTGCAAAATAAATGTTAAAAGAATTTTAAAGTTTTCTCAGTGGCGTATTCAGGGGAGATTAAAACCTCCTTCCTCCAGAGCTCATTCGAAAAGATAGCTTAAATAAAATACTTTACTAAACATTAACTTTTATCCAAAGATCCCAGCTCCTATAAATTCTGAAAACGTGACATTTTTATAAACAATACAATATTAAATTATCTAGACCAAAAACTACAGACAGACAGATTCTAAGAAAAACACTTCTTTTGATGCATCTAAAGAAAATAACAGAAAAAGTAATTTTATACCTTGGACATGGCACACTTCTTATGGATTTGAGGCACCGACAGATTTTTTTTAAATTTTAGTATTTTATTATGGAAGTCGAAATACGCATTTTCTTTCATTGCGCCAACCTTGTAGCTATACAGGGTGGTACCATAAAATAAAGCCAAAAATTTTATTTATTACAAAATACTGTCTGTTACCCTAGAATTAAATTAAAAAGAATATATATTTCATACAAGGTACTTTTTTTTATCGTGTATAGGGTTTTTATCTGTCATGTTCTACAGGGTGCACGATTTATTAATGAACCAACAAATATACAGTCCAGTAGGCCTAAATATAGTTTATTATGTCAGTTATTATTATAACTTATAGGAATTTCGTAACTTGGCAGTAACTCATTTATACATACACTGTATCCCTCCAAAAAATCATTTTTAGATACCGGGTGATCCAAAATTATATGGCGGTTTTATTTATATTTTTTTCAGTCATACGAAAGTTAGTTAGTAGAAAATTGCACAATAAAGCAAAATAAGGGTTTGCTTGCGCAGAAGTTCGAAATAGGGAAAGATTCATTTAAAGACATGTAGACAATTTTACAAATCGGTTATATAATCCCCAACCCGAACAGCATTGTACAATTTTATACCGCGACTACAAATATCTAAAAGCACCAAAGGGTTCCAATTTTAGATTACAAAAGCAGTCATTTTTAATGCACAAGAGGTATAGTTTATTTTAACTTACGTCGAGGTGGTGGTACATGGGTTAATATGGAAAATAATAATATTGAATTTCCTGTTTTGCCTATAGACTATGTTATTTCTAAGACATTTGGTACCTATCAAGTGAGGCTGTCTTCTGCTTATATTTAAGATACCGCTGAAAGGGAACCAAATAATGAATATATTTTTTAAGTTCAACAATTTGAATCTGGCTTAATAAGAGCAAAGATATTTTCAAAGTTTATGCAAGCTATTAAGCATAGTTTTTCATATTTTTTTCATTCATACTGAAACCTATTGCTCAATGCATAATATCTTACAGTAAAAATCCACCCTGTATAGCTACAAGGTTGGCGCAATTGAAAGAGCCACAAGTTCTTGACTAGTATGATCTTTTCATCTCTGTTTCTATCCTATAAATAGTATAGTTTACCCTTAAAATAATTTTAGTATTAAGTTTTTAATAAGGCTAAACAATGGCCTTAGTTTGATTTAAATGAATAATACTAATTAATACATCATTGTTGTTATGAGTTACTAATAAAAATATGTCCCTTTACAAACAGTATCTAACTTGTTACTGTTTGAAGTTTACCATAGTGTTTATTTTTGTTTTGAAATGATTAAGGGTTACCTTAGAACCCGTAATCTGTATTTTACTGTAAGATATTATGCATTGAGCGGTTCCAGTATGACTGGAAAAAAATATAAATAAAACCGCCATATAATTTTGGTTCACCCGATATCTAAAAATGACTTTTTGGAGAGACACGCTGTATGTATGAATAAGTTACTGCCAAGTTACGAAATTCCTATAGGTTATAATAATAAATGACATAATATATTATATTTAGTCCGACTAGACTGTATATTTGTTGGTTTATTAATAAATCGTGCACCCTTTAGGACAAGATAGAAACTAAAACTGGCCTATACGGAATTCCTTGCGCTTTATATAGTAATGTGAAAATAAATAGAAAATTCTGCTTTAGTCTAGAATAAGCTGGAAGAATTCTTTTACTACAGGATGCCAGAAAAGTGTGAAAAGGACAGTATTTTAGTACCCTCAAATAAGATAATTATTTTTAAGTATTTTTGGCTTTGTTTTATGGTATCACCCTGTATAGCTACAAGGTTGGCGCAATGAAAGAAAATGCTTATTTGGACTTTCAAAATAAAATACTAATCAAAAAATCTGTCGGTGACTCAAATCCATAAGAAGTGTGCCATGTTCTTTGTCAAACATAAGGTAATTTTGTGTCTTTAATAATATCTCCTTCAAATATTTGATTAAGAAATTCTTTTGACATACTACAAGTCGTTAAGAAACTGCCCGAATTTTATAAACTTAGCGATCCTACCATGAAAGGAGAAATGAGTTTCTAGAATCAGGAATTGAATAAAAAACCCAACGGTGTAAAAAAATGTAATGGGAATGTACAGAAAAGAAACCCACTTTCGCGCATCTTGTAAAAATCTATTGAATCTAATTGAGGGAAGTAGACTTTCATAACAAGAAAGGGGAGCATAATAAGCCAATAGGCTGCAGTGCAAAAATGGGCACACAACCAACCCCGCGTAAACCATCAATCAACCAGCCATTGCTACGGTATCGGTAACAACGTGTAGTTACGGGAGATTGTTCCTTTTTTAAACTATTTAAAGGCCGATTTCCACATAACAGTGACCGTGCCGAACCGTATCAGTACACTACTAGTACCGTACGAACAGTGATAGCATCGAGTATTTACATTATAAAGTGAGGCTGCCGTAATTTTTTAACGATATATTATTCTTTTAATGACCTTGTAAACATACTATGTACATGTAGACATGCATTTTTCCGTAAAATCGGCGATTATTGCATTTTTGTTGGATAAAAAAGAAGATAACAAGACAAAGAATAAACGAAGACGAATTTGGGTCCATGGTTGTTTTAGTTATTTGTCGATTTTTTTCCAAATCCTATCTTCATAATTGGTGTGCAAATATTTAAGATGTTTCAAATCATATATCACGTTATTGGATTGCACTAGGCCACTAAGTTTTTTGTCACCCATGATTTCACTTGGAATACGTCCGTATTTCTGCAAAAATATCGTCGGCGACGATAAAAATAAAACACGGACGGTCACGTCTGTCGCTGTCCGGTTACAGCACTGAACGGACACTGTAAAATGGAAATATTTACATTCAAATTAAAAGAACGATTTTAAAATCCATATATAACAGTGACCGTGCCAAGCAAAAAGTTTTTGTTATTTCTGACAGATGCCGCGTTGTATATGACTAAAGTAGCCCAGAACTTAAACATCTTCCACAAAAATTTATTTTACAAAATATGTTTAGCTTACACGTTGAATTTTGTTATTGACAAGTAAGGCAGCAGTTAAAGCTCATTTAAAAGTACAATAGGCATCTACCAAATATTCTCTTGCCTCCCAAGCCATTTTTACCAAAATGAGAAGCTGTAATAAAGTACAACAAACAAATGCAGTAAATTATTCTTAAAAAATTTAGAAACGTAACTGACAAAAATTCAGGTTTTTTAATTTGAGAAAATGTTGAGAAAATTCTTAAAGGCCAAACAGTTACAAACTTTGACCGTAGTCCTAATTGTGAACTTTAAAAATGCTCTTCAGTTGACGTAGATCAGTCATTTTCTGTTTCACACGTATGTATATCGACAAGAAACATAAAGTTTTGCCTGAAAACTTAAAAAAATATTATATTTTGTAATGTTTTCGAATTATAAGTACGAAATAATTACTTATAAAATTATTTTTAATATAAAATTTTTTTTTAAGACTATATATTTTCCAATGCATTTATTGCATATTTTATTTGCATAGATTTGCATTTTTTTTGTAAATGCATGCATATATAAGCGTATATTTCTTATGCTTTTCTTTGCGTATATTTCAAAGTCTGGTATAACATTATTAAAAATTAAGCATATAATTATCTGTAAGTACTTATATAAAGGGTTTTATAAAAAATTGTGTTTTTATACATTTTTGTTATCATAACCCCCCCAGGACTCATTTCTGAATACGCCACTGAGTCAACTAGAATAAAAATAAATTAAAAATGAAATTTAATATAATTCTAAAGTTGACATGGTAATTTTGTCACAACTCTACTTTAATATTTGATTTTAAACTCTACTACATTAATATTTGATTTTAAATTGTTAACACAAAAGCAAGCAATGGAGTAGAATAATTACAAATTTGGTAATGCACCTGTTAAAGATGTTGTAATGACAAGATTTGAAGTTGCTATACCGGGTAACTACAGCAGAAATTGTAACAGCTGTATATATTTTAGCCATGATCCGCCCCAAAATTTTTTAATTATTAGAACTAATTTTTTGAAATTTAGGTAATGCGTGACAATGTTAAGACACGCTTTTAATGACTAATAATGCAAACAATTTTTTTCTGCTTCTAATTATTAAGAGTAGGAATTAAAATTTTAGAAATGAATTTTTTTTAAAGTAATCCAAAATCTAAATAGGAAACAACAATTATTCAATTAAATAGATCACACCTGTATATATTTTTAGCCATATACCTTCTTCCGCCCCAAAATTATCTTTTTAACTATGTATATACATATATATCATTTTATTTTAAAATGGCTGCAAAAATCGATTTTTATTCCCAAAATATTTAGTAGGCCATGACGTGACAATTACCAAATTATAGACCAACGTAAAAGGTGGTTGAGGTATTATTTGCTGTGAACAGATTTACTTGCTGGTGTAATTTTATTTGTGATAATATGTTACTGTTAATTTTTCTTTCTAATTATTCAAAGAGTTACCGCGGAATAAAGGTTAATTTTGTTTTAAAATTTTTAGATTGGATATAATTTTTATTCAATTTAAATTTAGATCATACATTTTACTATTTCAGTAGTAATTTATCAAAATGTAAACTTATTGTACATATGACCTTCTGAAAAACCTGAAAATCGCAAAATTATACGTATCTACAAAAATTACAAAAATTTGTTAAATAATATTGTTGTGTATATATAAATATATTTTATATAAATACGTTATATATAGATATATATATATATATATATATATATATATATATATATATATATATATATATATATATATATATCTATATTTATAATATATATATTGATATAACAAATCCTTAGATAATACGATGTATATATATATATAGTAGGTACTGAAAATCGTAGAAAGTAGGTGAACTGGCGAAAACATCTTATCATATCTGTCAAAGAAATGATTAAATGGGTAAAATATTTACATTATGTAAAAATCAGTTTTTCACTACTAGTTCTGAATTAAATATATATTAAAATACCTTTAAATTTTTGATCTAAAGTTACATTAAATAAAAATTGTAGTTTCCTATTTTAAAGCAAATAATCAAGATATTAAGCGTTAAATATAAATACATTTATATAAATATTTTATAAAAATCTATTAACCTTAGATGTATCTAATCCTAACTCTTACTTAATTAAACAAATCAAAAAAATTAAGATAAATTTAAAATATTTTTACAGCTTTTCATTCTTTACATCTTAACGCCTTTAACTATGCTAATAATTTTAAATTTTAATTAAGTTAAAAAATCATTTCTAAAATTTTACTAAAATTTTCCTAAGGAAATAAAAATGATTATTGGTAGCCATTTTGAATATCAAATAAAAATTTGTAATTGTCTCTTCGCTTTTTAAAAGGAAAATTTTGAGGCGGATCAGGTAGGCTAAAAATATATACAGGGTGCTATTTAAAATTTTAAATTTAGGGGTACTTCCGGTTAAACCGGAAATGAAAAAAAATTAGTTCATTAAGTCATTTAAAACGTGTCATCATGAAAATCACCCATCATCATCACCCAAATTTCAACAATTAATTCTTATAAATAAAAAAGTTATGGTCTGTTACATGTCAGCTGTGTCACCCAGTATATAGTAAACATCATATCAATAATATCGACAAACTTCATTTCCCTAAATCTTAAATGCAGTACTACTCTGCAAAATCAGTAAAATAGTTTAAAAAAAATAATAATAGCGTTTATCAGTTAATAAAGCTACAATAATAAGAATTTAAACCGGATGCATTTAATTCAATTAGTGTTTCGCATTGTTTTTTTTTTTTGTTTTTAAGCTACTACGATGGCAAATTCTAGACCACAGTTTTTCTATTTGTTTTTAACATTATATTAGCCCAGTCTGTAGGTAATTTTCATGGCTTTAATTTGTAACAGGTTGAAAGGTGTTAGAAGTTGTAGAGGGTGATTACCTGAATATGACTATATAGTTTTAGACTAAAAAAAAGTGTGCAGGGGTGGGGGGTGGAAGGTTAAAAGTGCTAAAAACGTGTTTTTCGCTTCTGCAAGCGCCATTGTTAATTTTAAAGGAATACGTTTAAAATGTTTTTTTAGGTATTAAAAAAAACTATAATTTGAGCCCTGCTAAAATTGATTTGGTTCATTTGTTTATGAAAAAATGCAAAAAAAACGTTAAAAAAAAGCCATTTTTTGAACTGTTGATAATTGTTGCAAAAATGTTTTTTTATTTATTTGTATCATTGCAAAACATCGGTTTTTTAATTCTCAATTAAATGAGAGGTTCTAAAGCATGATCGGATAATTTGTTGCTAAGATAATTAAGTTTTACTGATTTTAGAGCCCTAATCTAGTAGGCTTTATATTTTTTGTTTATAAATATTTTAGGTATTACAAACGGTCTTTTGCTTTTTCGAGACTTATATTTTACTAATTTAGATTAACGAAATGAGAAAAATAATATTCACTCCTTCATTTTGAGCCTTGAAAAAAGGTACTTTTTTTTTTAATAAACAATTGGAGCCGGAGCGCTCCCTGCATAAGTTAAGAATTTTATACCAAGAAATATGGAAAGCTGGCTTCAAAACAAATATTTTTGAAAAAAAAAGAAGTCTCCATGACCAGTAGTAACCGAGTTACCAATTTTTTAAAGTAATATTTAAATTGTTTATAATAGTTAAGAAATAATTTGGACGGCATTTAATAGTATAATACTTAAACTTAATATACCGCATAATAAAAAGTTGTTATATTTGTTTTTTTATTGCTAAAAGATGTGTTTAAAGTGACTGATACTTTCGTCGGAGCCAGGGAGGTAGGGGTGGAGATTGAAGCTCTCGGACTGACATGCCGAGTCAAAAACTGAAATCGAGAGTTTAAATCAGCGAAGCGCGAAGAAAATAGCCATATCTCTGCGAATTTTAATCGGTTTAATCTTTTTTTTTAATCTTGGATAGCACAAAAAGTTATAAATAATAGTGCATTTTTAATGCACTATTATTTATAACTCACTATTTTAATGCAAAATTTAGTGAGTTTTTAAAAATTATCATTAATTTTTTTTTAATTTAAATTCATGCGTCTCAGCTCATTTTTAATGGTAATATTGAAGGCACTTTAGAAATCGAAAAGCCAGATTGGTGTTCATGAGTACTCCAATTAAAATGGTATGGGCGAGAAATCAATTAATATATCTGAAACTGAAACTAAAATTTTAGCTTCAGATTTATTAATTGATATGTCGTCTAATAGGGTTTTAGATAAAAAATTTAAATATAAATAAAATTTAGTTTAATTGATTACATAGGCCCACAAAGAGAGTGGTGTGTGCTGGATGTGGGTATATGATTTTCTGGAGTTTTTTTTTTCGCTGAACACAAATCTGAAGTAAAAGTTGGGGGTCAAACAGTAAATAATTCAGAAAAGGCGTAGTTTCAGATATTAACTATATTTTTTAATGTAAAGCGTAAATATCTTAAAAACTATTAACGATACACAAAACTTTATAGGCCATAAACTATGTATTTTTATAAGACCTTTAATTTAAGTAATATAATTTTTTCGTCTAAATGCAATATTTTTCGAGTTATAATAAAATAACCGAATTTTTAGGATTTTTTTAAGGTATGCCCCTGAAAAAAACGAAATTATAATTTTTTTTATTTTTGGGTGTTTATTGCAAATTTTAAGTAATTTGGAATTTAAATAAATAAAATAACTGATTATTAAAAAGAAACCCAAAAACTACAGATAATTAAAAAATAATATATTTTCTATTTTGGACTGAAATTTTTTGTCAAAATGACGTTTTCGTTTTTATCTCCTTTATTATTGATCCTATCAAAAATATTTTAAGAACTTTTATTTTTTTATAGACAATTTAAAAAAGTAGTCGTAGTCCAAACATTCCGTGGTAGCAAGTTTTGGCCGGTAAATGTACCGTGTCGGTTTTTTGGGGTATTCCCGATTTTTCCAAAAAAATATACCAAAAAATCTTTGTCCGACACCCAACACACACCACTTTTTTTTGTGGACCTGTGTTATTCTTTATTTCGTAATTAACACTGTTCCTTTAATCTGTATGTATTTATTACTGTACAAACTACATCTCTATGTATTAACATTAATATCGAATGCATTAATCTGTAAATATTAAAGACAATACAAATTATGTTTTACTCTCTTTTATAGTAGATATTGTACCATTTACATTTTAATAACATGATTAAAAAAAATAATAGATTACTGAAATTTGAAAAATAATTTAAAGCTGCTTTAAAAAGTTAAATTGTATAATGTTTAATTAAAGTGAAGATATTAAAATTATTAACCCTCCACCCCCACCCCTGCACACTTTTTTCGAGTCTAAAACTATATAGTGATATTCAGGTAATCACCCTCTAGAACTTCTAACACCTTTCAACCTGTTACAAATTAACGTTTTACCTACAGACTGGGCTATATACAGAGTGCTCTTAAATCAAATATATGAAAATCCTGGTAACCACCGGATATAGAGAAACAGTTAAAATAAGTAAAGTTGTGCATTTTAGTGACTAATTGCATTCTGTTTGAAAACATGTAAAAGTCCCAATACCTTCTAAATACGAACAAAAATATTAGTTTTTGTTTTTATTTGTTTACAGAATGCATTTAAATATCCAAATTTGTATATTAAAAATTATATAGAATAGTCAAAACTGTAGCACAGTTTAATCACATGCGTGTTGAATGTTTTTTTGGTGTGTTACATCAACTCGCATGTTGTATGTTGGTGTGCGACCCTTACTAAAATTAACAAGATCTCCATATACATTTACTTGATTTTTTATTAACATGCAACTAAGTAATCCTATGTCATGTTTATTGGTAGCGCATTATTGAATTCGCCAAAGGAGGTGATGGACAACTAAAGAGACCGTTCGTTACTTCTAAAAGTACAGGGTGTCCGGCTATAAATGTAACCCCCATTAACTTTTTTATTTAACGTTTAGCAAAAAAAAATTAGTATAAAAGTTTAGTGGTTCAAGATAATTTTTTTTAAACTACTTTTTATCTATACAGGGTGTTCCAGAAAGTCTGGACGTGGTCCTACTTTCTTATTTCAAATGAGTCCCCTATTTTTTTATTTGAGATTTGCATTCCTCTTAAAATTCTAAACATATTTTATGTAGCATACCCGATGTCTGACTTTAATGGTTACATAACAAAATGCAAAAAACTATAAGTTTTATCATTATAACGCGATATTGCTACGTATGTTGATTTCATCAAGTATATAGCCATGAAATTTGACATATTCGTCAAATAAATACAGGTAGGTCAAAATTTAGCTACTAACTTTATTAAAAATGTTAATTATAAATAATGGAAACGTTTAACAAAATATAAAAAAGCTAACGGTGTAGTAATTTTAACATTCTTATTGCAGTAGATGCTCCCCATGACCGCCATTCTGTTCAATGTATTTTCTATAAATCCTTTCCTGTCTATTAACAGCGCTTCGAATAATATACCGTTTATTATTTAAAATTGCTACTTCTTCGGTAATTCTTTCCCTAATCCTATCTAAATTTAATCTTTTTTTTCGGCTGATACTTTGCCTTTTAAATATCCCCATAAAAAAGTATCTAAAACTGAGAAATTCGGGCTATTGCTAGGCCAATTTATTGGACCCGATCTACCAATCCATTCTGGAAACATGGCGTTTAAAAATTGGGTTACTGGAGCAACATTATGTGGGGGAGCCCCATCCTGCTGCCAGATAATTTCTATATTGTCATTTAAATTATTAACAACTTCAGTTATAATTTTTAAGTATTTTTCTCCGTTAAGAGTTTGATGAAAAAAAAATTGGACCAATTATTCTACCATTTAAAACCCCACACCAAACATGTAATGACTGCCTACCAAAATATTTTATTTCACGTATATTACGTGGATTTTGTGATGCCCAAAAATGTGTATTTTTTCTATTATTCATGTACCCCAGCAGTAACAAAGGTTGCTTCATCGGTAAATAATATATTCTGCAAGTAATTTCTGTCCCTATTTAGGTTGTTTATTATGTTCGGGCAAAAGATAAGACGCGCTTCCTTATTGGCATCAGTAAGCTTTTGAACTGAAGATATTTTAAATGGATGATAACTATATTAATGTAACGTGATATTCACTTTCCACTTAGTTTTTTCCAAATCCTTCGAAGCATTTCTAAGCGACTTTTCAGGCTTTTCTGAAATGTAACTAATGCTTATAAGTATGCAGATATAATAAATATATTTGCTACAAAAACGTTAGGTATCGAATTTATTAATACAATACAGGTTTAAGTCAATATCATTGTTATACATACCTTCGAAGTATAAAAGGATATTTAGTTCATTATTTGCATAATCCTCGTCTCATGGAATTGTTCTCTTTTTTCTCTTAAATGATGTGGTATCTTCCACTTGGTCATGGACTCTTTTAAATGTTTGTGCAGCCGGAACAACTCTTTCGCCGCCATACACACGCCTATATTCCCTTTGAGCCCTTTTTTGATTATAATTATTCTTAACATAAAATTTATAAATGTCTTTTCTTTCTTGCTCAGAATAACCCATAATTAAGTAATATTTTACCAAATAATTAATTAAAACTAATGCTCAATGTGAAAGAAAGTCATTTGACGGACATCTTAAACTTCATGGCTACTTGATGAAATTAACATACGTAGCAAAATCGCGTGATAATGATAAAGCTTATTGTTTTTTGCATTTTGTGATGTAACCATTGTAGTCAGACATAGGGTATGCTACATAAAATATGTTTAGAATTTCAAGAGGAATGCAGGGGACTCATTTGAAATAAAAAAGTAAGACCACGTCCAGACTTTTTGAAACACCCTGTATAGATGTAAAGAAGTTTTTTAAAAAAAATACCTGAAACAGTTAAACTTTTATACTAAACTTTTTTTTCCTAAACGTTAATTAAAAAAGTTAGTGGGGGGTTACATTTTTAACCGGACACCCTGTACCGGGTGTCCAAATAAGAAGGGACGCCGGCTGTATCTCAGAAAATATTTATCGCACAGCGTTGGGGAAAAAATATTTTTTGTAAAAGTGGTCAAGAAAAATAGCTGGAAATTATTTTCAAGTTTCTGACATGGCCGCTAGGGGGCGTAACTGCAATTTTGAATCTAAAAAAGTGATGTTTCTGTGAATTTTGCTATATTAATGTAACAAAAAAAATACCTGATCTTTAAAGTCTAGGATAATCTGAACCTTTTTTGTTCGATAATTTTTGCTACATCTACATAAATAAAGTGGTGGGGGGTATTCAAAGGTTTCCGTAAAACACACCATGTATCTTCGAAACGGCTTAGCCGATTTTAACAAACTTGGGCTAGTTAAAAAGAGCTATTCTTGGGCTATAAATCTTAAAATATTTGAAGTTTTGTTAGTTTCACATGTCGCCGCTAGAGGGCTTTTTTCGACATTCCGACAGAATTGGTTAATTTTCTCAAAAAAATTAAATGCATTGGTATAATTTTTCTGTTTAAAAAAGTAGCTAAATAATGCCTAAACAAGCTCGCGAAAACCGCATCTCGATATCTTGTTCCTTACCTAATATTTAGTCCAAAGAAAATTTTATACATCAATATCTCAAAAACTATGAAAGCTACAAGAAATTTTATAAAACATAAATTGTGTATTTTTACAAAACCTCTAATTTAGGTTAAGTAATCTTTTTATCTAAATGTAGTACTTTACGAGTTATAATTAAAAAAGCGAATTCCAGGGGTATTCCTTGAAAAAATCCTAAAAATTCGATTTTTTGATTATAACTCGTAAAGTATTGCATTTAGACGAAAAGATTTTATGTTTATGTCATGTACTTAATTTATGTCATATAATATTTCTTGTAGCTTTAATAGTTTTTAAGATATTGACATATAAAATTTTCTTTGGCCTAAATTTGAGGTAAGGAACAAGATATCGAGATACGGTTTTCGCCATCTTGTTTAGGCATTATTTTGCTACTTTTTCATGAAAAAAATATACCAATGCATTTAATGTTTTTGAGAAAATTAACCATTTCTGTCGGAATATCGTAAAAAAGCCCTCTAGCGGCGACATGTGAAACTAACAAAACTTCAAATATTATAACATTTATAGCCCAAGAAAAACTCTTGTCAACTAGCCTAAGCTTGTTAAAATCGGCTCAGCCGTTTCGAAGATACAGGGTTTGTTTTACGGAAATCTTTGAATACCCCCACCACTTTATTTTTAGATATATAGCAAAAATTGTCAAACAAAAAAGGTTCAGATTATCCTCGACTTAAAAGATCAGGTATTTTTTTACGTTACGTTAATATAGCAAAATTTACAGAAACATCACTTTTTTAGATTCAAAATTGCAGTTACGCCCCCTAGCGGCCATTTCAGAAACTTGAAAATAATTTCCAGCTATTTCTCTTGACCACTTTTACTACAGCCGGCGTCCTTTCTTATTTGGACACCCGGTACAAATTAAAATACATTGTATTAATCAATGAATATAAATCTTACTTTTAGCAGTTTAGTAATAACTTATCGCATTTTATCAATAATTTAATTTTACACTTGAAAAAATTTGTTTAGTTTTCAAATGGGATTTATTTACTTATTACTCATATCACAAAATGGGTATATGGATTTATGTTTGCTAAAGGTGTTTGATTTCAAACATTTTGTTTTTTTGGAAAAAAATATTAAAAACTCTTAAAATTTTAGATATCAAAACTTTTTGTATTTTAATAAATGGCATTTATTTAGTTTACTCGATACACGAAAATTAATTTGATAAATAAATAACTAATCACATCAAAAAATTATGTATTTATATGCAAAATAAAATTAATTTTGTATTTAATCAAATACTGACAATACATATAAGTCAGGGGAAGTTAATGAGTTAAAAAAAGTGTCGCCATTTATCTGTCATAACACTTATTTTGTGATCTTAGAATTTTTTACAATGTAATAAAATTATTTCCCATTTTAAACCTTTTAAAAAACTTTTGGCAATAAAAACGGACACACATGCGTGGATACGTAACCTTTTGGAGGTCAAGCACACATATTGAGACAGCTGGGGGGTCTGATAGAAACAGGTTATACCCATCCCGTCGGACTACATTTCCGAAAAGCTGGGTTTGCTATGCAACATATCTCAACCGCTGTGTTCACACATCGTCGTTGAGGTTGGGCCCAGTAGGATCCTTTGGAACATGCGCTAGAGTTGCTGGTTATCGGCAACTCTTTTGGCGTATAGAACGGGATTCGAAGCTAAGATGAACACAAGGCTTTAACTCAAGGTGTTAGCATACCGTGCTGATGAGTGAATGACATCCTGTGCCTTAAACAGGTGTCTCCAACGGTGCCTCTGAGATACAGAGGATCTAGCCTTACTGCGGTAATACGGGGCTCTGCCGTGGTGGACTATTACTTCCCTAGCTCCAAATAGGAAAAAGGTGACCAAAACGGTTAAATCCGTTTTGAGAGGTGCCACTCCAGGTCACAAGCAGACAAAGGTGCGCCGACCGAAACGGGTGAATCCGTTTCGTAAGGTGCCCCTGAAGTCACCAGCGCCTATTTCACGGGGAAGGGCTAATCCATTCCGAACAAACAGGTGCTTAGGAAGGGTTCCCTGAATCCAAACAGAAGGCGGACAGAACCGCCTTTATAGGAAAAAGGGTTCCCTGGCTTTAAACAGAGAGCGAATAGGACCGTTTTCATAGGATAAGGCCGGAGATGCGGCCTCAGACAGAACATCTGGTTCCTGTAACAAGGACCTGGTAGCTACCCACGTCACTAGACCGGGAGAGGAGGGCATGATGGATCTAATCGTCTGCTCGTCGTTATAATCTCCAGGGGGCAGGGACACCAGAACACATCAGAACACATTGTGCTCGTGTCCGGTAGCGACACGAGTAAGAGGAGATGTAAGAACTCTCTCTCAATCTGGTATCGGATTCCTTAGAAGTCCGATCCTATTGGGAGAAACATAAAAAGGTGTGAGCAACAATAGACCGAGCGGTCGCAGTGGAGGGCGTAAAAAGTCCACTCACTTTAAACCTACCTACCTTAACCTACCTACCTATGAAACATATTAAAAAATTGCCAAATTAATACGATTATGATACCGATCATATTCCAGAGATCTTTCATTAGGTAACTAGAGGGAATCACTAGCCTCTCATTAACACATGTAACCAAGCCAAACGGGATTCTGTGAGGAGGAAAAAAAAGTCTAAAGCGAAATTTACATTAACGAACACTCGGATTAGAGTTCTCGGACTGAATCTCAGAGGTATAAACGGCTGCTCGGATTCGGAACGTTTTCCGAGTAGCCGTTTATACCTCCGAGATTCGGTTCGAGAAGGGTTACTCGGATCCGAATACTCGTAAATGTAAATTCCGCTTAATACTTATTTTTATCTTACAAATTCTCGTAAGGTAAACTGTCTTGCTTATATCAA
Source organism: Listronotus oregonensis (assembly GCA_019359885.1). Taxonomy (NCBI): domain Eukaryota; kingdom Metazoa; phylum Arthropoda; class Insecta; order Coleoptera; family Curculionidae; genus Listronotus; species Listronotus oregonensis. The sequence goes on from JAHBCN010000636.1 coordinate 150,193, forward strand.
TGGTGGTTTGTTAATCTTAAAATTTATTTTTAAGCGGCAATTACAGTCTGGTACGAGTTCTCGGATCTGAGTGACTCTCCGAGTAGAATCGTGCTGACATACCTCTGCATTGTCAACCGTCCATGCTTAACTTTTGAGATATTTAATATTTGGCAGGGAAAATTATTTATTTTAATAGGCGGTGTGGGAAGTGATCTCTTCGTACGAAGTGCTAGATATAATAATAATCGAACATCACAGATGTTATCACTATAATTTTAAACTATGTAGTTTTTAAAGTCTGACACAATATATTGCAAAAGTTAAAATAACGGTTTTATTTTAAATTTAAATTTGACATAACCATTATTGACGCTCCTCCTGACTAGTGGCGATAGCGGTAGATACTGGGTACAAAGTAATGACGTAGATACTGACGGCAGAACACCTTCCCCTACGTTACCACTTCTCGCGAAAATAAACCGGTATGTTAACTGTCCTAACAATGTTCAACGCGGTATGTCGCCAAAATTTGATGTATGTAGTTTTTAAAGTCTGACACAATATATTGCAAAAGTTAAAATAACGGTTTTTGTTTTTATTTTTATTTTACAATTAAACTATAGGACAAATTAGGCGAGTTAGTATACCTTATAACTTATTGTCAAATATATAAAGAATATGGAACGACTTATGCAAATTAACATAGTTTACTATGAATACTTTTGTATTTAGCGCAAACAGCTTTATTAAATGTTTCCTGATTTTTTACTACAAGTCTATTGTGAAACAATGCTAATAAAACCGAATTTTTGGATCAGCCTTATTGCATCCCATGATATCCCAGCTTTTGGCCGCTGATGTTGTCGCGTGCATGGTAAAATGGGCTGAAAATATTTTATTGTCCACTCCTGCGGCCTCCAGTCACTGTTTAATTCCCCGTTCCATTGTAGAAATGGTAACATTTACTTGAGATAAATAGGTAGCACTGTTCATTATGTTTAAGAGAAGCCGTACTCTCTATTTGATGTGTCATAACTGCATTATAATTTTGACCTGACCTTTTTACTACCTTACCTATACCCAGGAATTTAGCAAAAACTTTTATTCCACACTTTTTTGTAGAAAAGATGAAATCTAGTTTTTTTTTCTAGTTTTTCCACTGGTAATTCAATACTCACTGAATTAACATCAAAGATAAAACCATGAAAATGGCATTTTTGCACTAAAACTAAAGTACTCTTCAGAATGAATAATAAAACCTAGAGAGGTTAAAAACAATTTTGCATGGTAACTGTGAAGGATTTAATAACATAAAATTATCGATATATGCCACGCATATAATGCCTTTTTCTCCAAATTTTTTTAGTATTGGTCTAATTAATTTAGTAAATAAGTATGGAGCTACTTAAAGACCAATAGGAATTAATTTCCCATGTAGTCTTTTTTATTTATGAGCCTAACCGATCATTGGCCTAACCAAAGCTTGGATGTCCTCCTTTCTAAAATGTGGAGGATTCAAGTAAAAGTCTCATTTTCTTAATTTTAAAATAAACCTCATGTCACCATTAGGTTTTTCTATTTAAAAACCAGGGTGGCACAAACTTGAACTTTTCTTCTTTACAAAGCTCAATTGCTCCTTGTAACTCTTTTTAGCTCACCATTAGCTAACTCTAAAGTACAGGTTTTTGACAAAAAGAAAATTTGTAACTCTTAATCCATTGTAACAAGGTTGTAATGTGATTTGCACTGTGGTAAAAATTGTTCCCAAGCTCCCTGAACTTACTTGTGTCTACCTGCAATACTTACCATTTGACCTGTCTTAAGAGATTTCCTGTCCTTCTGTTCCTCCGTACCTGTACTTGGTTGTAATTACCCCGCCGATACTTGTACTAGTTTCTTTACATGGGTGGGCTTTTTAAGTTTAAATTCAGGTTTCTATTCGACTGCTTAAGTGCTTTTTAAAAGCAGATTTGTTGGTTTTAAATTTAAAACTGACTTTTCCATAGCTTTGGTCACTATAACGCCATCTGATGGTCCTGGTCAAATAAATATTTATCGATTGGCCCACTAGAAGTAACTTCCTTAAGAGATAAATAGGTACCTTCTGTTTATAGATAGATTACGGTAAACATCAGCTAACAGCTTACCGGTGTCACCCAAAGAAGCTAAAATTTGTTTATCACTATTATTTTTCTAAATGTCTTTATATGCATTTTTTACCCTTAAGGGTGAATGATAATACCTTACCAAGTGCAAAAAACCCCTGTCCTGGTTATTTTCTGAAAACATAAATCTTTTCCAAATTATAGGCTTTACAGCCTTTTTATCTCCAGATTAATTTTCAGTGCTTTCAGTATTTCGAGGTTAGAAGGAATTGGATTTTTTTTATTTAACCATCTTTTTCTGTTTTCTGTAATCCTTCTTTAAGAAGTTTTTTTTTCACCTTTGTTTCATAATTTTATGAAGCGTATTAGAATCAAGATTTTCTTTGATAGGTTTCCCTAGCGTTGCTAAAGTGTCTTCACCAAGCTTGATTTCTTCAGTTAAGATTATACTATCTTCATTATATTAACTTGGGAATTCAGTGGTGTAAAACCTTTATTATTGGAAAGAATTACTACTGGGGTTTGTGAATCTATATGTAAATCACATACCTCACTATAAATATTTATTTTACTCTCATACTTTTCTAGTCTCTTTTAAGCTTGTCAATTTCGTCCGATTAACGAATGCCTTTACGCTTCGGGGATATCTGTTCTCCTTTAAGTACTATGACACCTATCTTCACTTTTGTTGGTATGGGTACGAAAATCGCTAGTGCGACGGTTTCTTGATCATGATCGGATGCTGTGTCAATTTTTACTACCAGCGTTATTATAGTTCGATGAACGGCTTCGGTTTTTAGATGTTAATCGAGTCCTATATCGACCCTTATTATGCATGGATAAACTACATCTTTGTCTGATTCTATTAGGACCTGTTTTCTGCTTACACTTCGAGAGCGTCTGCTAGTATATAAGCGACTGCTAGAACAGCCCTTTGGAAAATGATCGTTTGAACGACCATCCTTTGCTTGGCGGCCATATTTGTCCTAAGGACGACGGCCACTATGACGACTTTGATGCTCCGATTTATAGGGCGTAAAACTTTTAAAAGAGTCCTTATGGTCCGGTGTACCCCGTTCTCTTTTTCCCATATTAACGTAAAAAAAAATATAATAAAAATAAAATTTAACTTTCTCAAAGAAAAACAAGTATCAGTAACGATGCAAAAAAAGCAAAGATGGTAGAGTTGGTCAATGGTAGGGATGGTTGACAATGCAAAGATTTGTCTTTAAACATTTTGGTCTCATACGATGCTTAAAAGCATAGCTACATGGTTGAAAATTACAGTGATCTCAAAGGACGAGGTGCGTAATATAGTATTTCTTTATGACAGATTCGTATATTTTAAAACTTTAAAAATTGCCCTGTCTTAGAATAAACCAGCTGCTGACGTTTTATAACTCTTGAATATTTTAAAATTATTTAGTCCTGCATGACATTTTAAGGGTTCATACTTAACCTCAAGATAAGAAAGAAATGGGATATTTAACCTCGCTAGAATGCCCAGGGTTCAGTACTGGCACCAACTCTGTTTCTTCTTCACATCAACGATCTTCTTTCTTCCTTAACCAATCATATACATAGTTTTGCTGACGATAGTACCCTCCACTCTAATATTTAATTTCTTAAGCTACCGTGTAATTTTGATTTGGAAAACAAGCGCAGGTCAGTGCAAATATTCCTTTCACAAGACCTTAAAGTAATCTTGGATTGGGGCGCCAAAAATCTTGTCCAGTTAAATTCATCCGAAACACAGTTATGTTCGCTATCGCGAAAAAATTCGACCAATGCTCATTCGTTCCATATAAGCGGCCAAGCTCTGCAGAACAAAAAATCGTTTAATCTCGTGGGTGTTACTTTTAAGAATAACCTTAACTGGCATAAACACATTACATCCATAGCGTCAGTAGCTTCAAAAAAGCTTGGATTCCTTTTCCGAGCCATAAAATATTTCTCTCCTTCTAATCTGTATACTCTGTATATCCCAGATTACACCCTCTTTAGAATATTGTTCTCACATCTGGGGAATGGCGTCTCCTACAACACTTAGCATTCTTGACTCCATCCAGAGAAGGGCTGTTCGTCTTATTAATAGTCGCACACTTACAGAAAAGCTTTCTTTTCTTACCTACCGTCGAGCTGTAGGGAATTTGTCCTTCTTTTATAGATATTTTTACGGCTTCTGTTTCGAAGAGTTGGCCAGTATAATTCCTCCTTTGGCAGCTCCCAACAGACCAACCCGTAGTGCCACTTTTATGCATCCTTTTACAGTCCAACTTAAGAAGCCCCGAACTTTCCATTTTGTTCGTTCCTTCATTCCTAGAGTGTCCAGACCCACAGAAGTTTTTCCTTTTCCCCCAAATCTCCAAATATTTAAGTCTCGTGTGAACAAGTTCCCTATTATCACACTTTAGACACCCACGGTACGTTAGTACTTAGGCCTTAGCCTTCGTGAACTGTCCCGAGATAAAAGAAAACGCACGTCATAATGGAAATAGCATTTCCATTTGTTAAAAAAAATAGTGCTTTTTGGTTATGCATGCCTTTTGAACATAAGTTATAAAAAAATAATTTAAGGACTTGTAATAAATGGCATACATTCAACAATTGCGCAAAGGGTCAAAAGGGTCACTTAAAGAAGACAAAATAAACGGTGAATTTAAATGATTTGGAATTGCATGCCTATGAAAAGGATTGAAGTTTTCCTCAAAATAATTGGCATGCATCGCTCGTTGGAGCAAAGGGAAAAATTACAGGAAAATCTTGTGCAAATTTTTAGCACTTTTTGGTTAGTTCTGGTTAGTTGAAGGAAAAAATTACGGAAAGTTGTATGAAAATCTTGTGCAAATCCTTAGCAACTTTTGGTGATCTTGAACTACATTAAATAACGGCAAGCACCCTACATATGCACTTCGTATGATTAACATTAATTGAAGTTGCAAAAAAAGTTTGCAAATTTTTGTGACTTTGTTTTACATACCATTTTGATAATAATGAAGGAATGTTATTCCAAATTAAAAAGAAAAAAAATGTCATGCATGCTGCATATGCACTTTCATTATAGACTCCAGGGCAGCCAACGCCCACATAAGCGTTATATACTTTAACACTTTCCAATGCTTTTCTAGGTTGTAAAGTAGCTACATGCATGCCATTTTTTTTGAAGCTGGAATAACATTCTTCCGTTAATAATGAAATGGTATGCAAGACAAAACTACAAAATTTTGCACTTTTTTTCGCATTTTTGATAATTGCTTATCATACAAAGTGTATGTGCAACATGCATGCCATTTTTTATTGAAGATAACAAGGCTACTTCCTAATATAATACTAAATGGCATGCAAAACAAAATTACAAAAAGTTTTTGATTTTTTAAATACTAAACTTTAAAAATAGAAATTATTTAATTCTAAATTTTTTCTATCTTGTGCAGCGCATTCTTGCATGCCTTTTTTATTGTGAACTAAAGATAATACTTTTTAATAAATAACAAAATGGCATGCAAAACAAAATCACAAAAATTAGCGATTTTTTTACATTCCGGGATGCATGCCAATTTGCCCTGCAATTAATAATTTAATATTAATTCTGTTTAAATGACATGCATTGTTGCTAAACATTTGCACAAGATATTTCCGTAATTTTCCAGCTTTGTTCCAACGAGCGAAGCATATCAATTTACTTCAAGCCTTTTCATTGGCATGTAGTTCCAAATCATTAAAATTCACAGTTGTTGTTTTATCTTCAAGTGATCCTTTTGACCCTTTGCGCAATTGCTGGATGCATGTCATTCATTAATAGACCTTAAGTCAGTTCATTAAACTTTATGTTCAAAAGGTGTGCGGTAAAATGTCACCAAAAAGCACTCAATTTTTTCACAAACGGAAATGCGATTTTCATTATGATGTGTGTTATCTTAGGATTAACTATTAACCCTTAAAATGGCATGCGGGATCAAATCATTTGACCTGACCTGTCCCAATCTCATTACCTATTATTTCCGAGCTCGGATCGCACTGGCAATATTTTCCGAGGAGCAGTTTACACTCCGGAGATACAGTCCGAGAAGCGTCACTCGGATATGAGAACTCGTAAATGTAATTTCGGCTTTAATCCTAAATTCTTAATTATGCTGTAAAGATATTTAATAATAAGGATTTTTTTTTCTTAATAAAGAATTATTAAGCCAATAAACTCATTTTATTTTTAGCTGGGGTAGCAAGGGTAGCAAAAATTTTAGGTAGCCATGGAACGCCGCTTTTGTCACCTAGTGGATTTGTCTATGACTACACACTAAATGAAAAAGTAAATATGCAGCAAGAATTCTATCACCTTATTAACATAGGCTCAGCCGATGACGCTTCTTTAGCTGAATTTTTGCATCTCATACTAGACAAGTAAGTTTTTTTTGTTGGCTCTTATAATAAGGAAAACTTTTGCTTAAATTTTCATTCAAAAACTGTTACATGGTAAACAAATGTTTTTAATGAAATATTGCGAGTATCTGTAGTTTTATTCTTTTATTGCAGACGATGTTAGGTATTTGTTAATTGAACCCGCCGAAGAACCTTAAAATGTGAAAAATACTAACAAAGGGAAAAAATTGTGGGGGAATATAAAAAATATTTATTTTTAACATGAAGCCAGAAAAAAATGCATTCAGATTATTTTTTTAAAAGTAAATAAGTGTCCAAAAATATCTACTAAAAATAAAAAATAAACAAACCACTTCATCTCATTTTTAATTGGAAATACCATTACCTTTTTTAATTTTTAAAAATATTGACATGCATTTTTAAATCTGATAATAAACATAGTTTAGTTAAATTGACGTACGAACTATTTTATTTTTAAAAGTTACATAATTTCATGCCAATTTTTTGATCTTCTTCAAAAATAATAAATTGAATCACAATAAGTTTTTGTTAGGTATTTAATAACATATATAAACTGCTTTGATAAAACTTTGAATTTCTTAACGGAAATATATTATATAAAGAACATGTATTTGTTATTGAAATTATTAAAAGTGTGATTTTTGGTTAAATTAGGTTCCAATAAGAGCAGTGGTGCAAAAGCAGAAAAATAGCCAAAAGAAAAATGCTTTACTTTAAAACTAAAAAGCTCACAAAACAAAATAGAAAGTAAAATTTTTAATTTAATTACAATATACTCAATAGAAACGAAAAACAAACGAAATAGTTTTTATAAAACCTTATAGGTGCATTCTTCGTAGAGAAATGTCGGAAATGCGCTAAAGTTGACCATTTTTTGAAAAATTATTAACTTGGGCCCTTTTAAAGTTGAAAAGCTAATCTTTCGAAAAATGATTGTTTATAAAATGTTGTTCAAACGGGCTTAAGGTGGACCCTGTCCAACAAGTGATTTTTTTAAAATTGCAGTTTAAATATTTTGCAGAGATATTTTGGACGACTAAGCGTATTATGTCTGATTTTTTAGTAGAGAGATAATTAAACTTTATATTTTATTCTACAACTTGTGTACCTTTGATTTTTATATAATTTTTTTATTAAGGTAAAGTAGTTGGGGGCCAAAGCAAGCGACTAAAAATGTTAAGCGAACCGCTGTGCATTCCAACCGTTCATTGTTTAAATCTTTCAGTGTTTTCATTACCAAAACACTTTTGTATGTAGGTGAATTATCTTAATGAAAAATCTTTTTTTTTTTAAACAAGGTATATTTTTACATTTTTCTTTACCCAGTTAACCTAAGAGATAAAATTAGTATTCACTGGTTACTTGCTTTGCTTTTTTCAAGACGTTCATAAGGCCAAATGTTTTTAGCATTTCAAAAAAAACAGATCCCTAACTTTATCCACTGAAGGAACTCGCTTGGATGCTGTAAACCAGCTGCAGTCCACTGTTTGGACTGCTGTTAAAATAACTATTCTTCATCAGGAAATATATCAATATCATCCCTGGCATTTTCCAGCTGTCTAAATAGTACCAGACGAGTCAAATAAAGTCAGCTTTTAATACGAAATCCTTAGCTGTGTGTGTCGTGAGACATGACACTATCTATTTTAAAAAGATTTATTACTAACAAATAATGTAGTTATCAGCTTCTTGAAAGATGGTTTATAAAAAACCTAGGTTCATTACTGTTCTAGGTTCAAATGGAAAAAAGTTGCGCTTATGTACGAAAAACAAGATCAAAGTGAAATGGCCGGTGAAGGTGCTTGTCACCTTTTAGAAACAACTCTAATGAATGAAATAAGTGGTACAGATTTTCAAAATGGAGATTTCACTTTACTTAATATTTCCTACGATGCATTTTTAAAAACTAAAGTTGGTGTTGATTACGGAAGTAGGTAAACGGTACAATAATATCGATGCCAAAAAAGTTGTTCAGGTCAGCCCTATTGTATATGTTAAAATATGTAGATCTTTAGATCAACCTATTGTTAAATTATTCATTTAATGAGTAAAGGGCGTATTTTATTTTATTCGGTATCGGTTTCTTGCTGAGTATATTTAACAATCAATGCAACAAAACAATAATAAAGGTGCATTATTTTTTATTGCAAAATCCCAAAGATAAACGAATAACTCATTTTTTGTTATGAACCAAGACTTCTAAATGTATTTGTTTGGCATTAAAAAATTGGTTCATTACTTTTCTAGATACAAATGGAAAAAAGTTGCCCTCATGTATGAAAAACAAGAACAAAGTGAAATGGGTGGTGAACTTACTTGTTCCTGGTTAGAAAAGACTTTAATGCATGAATTAAGTGGTACGGATTACCAAAGTGGGGACATATTTTTGCTTAATATTTCCTATGAAACATTTCTAAAAACGAAAGTTGGAGTTGATTATGGAAGTAAGTAGGCGATCCACCACCGTCAGTACCACAGATAACTTACAAATAAAAAAATTAATAAGTCTTTTAACATTTAGAGAATATACTTAAGTAACAGCTGCAGCATAGGCTTATTCAATGGCGCTCGATTTAGCTTGTAACAGGAAATAGAAATAGACTAATTGGTAGCACGCAACTTCAGTAAATTTTTATGCCCAATTTATATTCCATACTATGTACTAAAAAGTGATTCTTGCCCTCTACGTTCTATATGTAAAGTCTTAAAATCTTGAAATAATTGGATTTTTATGAAAACCTGCCCTTCGTCAAGTGACCACGTGTTTTACGATCTACAAAGCTTTTTCGGGAATCGACCGTTGTAGGAGCAGAAAACCATGTTTTTACTTCCGGGACCGACGGAGTCCTGTGTTGCAAGAATTCTACACATTTTTGCAAAATATGTCCAAATACTTTGTAGCACCTTTCATTCTTTTGTGAGTCGTCTATTATTATTAAATTATTCTGGAAGGCACTATAATTTTATAAAGAATTTAATAAAAATAATATGCATTTTTTGTAGCATTTTTTTCAAGGAAATGAGTTAAGTATTTGATTATACAGGGTACGCCAAAGGAACCTGACGTTTTTATAATGAATAGTACAAAGCCGTTATATTACGTAGAACAGCGGATACAGTGGGAAAGACATCGGTAGTACATGCCATTTCCCATTTCAGAAGTCATGGAGCCGTGGACGAGTGAACATCGCGCATTCGTTGTCGAGGCGTATTTTAAAAATCACAACTCGGTGGTCAGTAGACAGCGTCTATTTCGTGCGCATTTCAATATTGGACGTCACGATTCTGTTCCATGCCGTAACACAATTAAGTTATGGGTTGAAAATTTTCGTCGATCTGCATCAGCAATGAAATCTAAGCCACCAGGAATGCGTCGAACAGTTCGGACTAAAGCAAATATTGAGAGAGTGCGAACAGCGATTCAGTGAAGTCCACGTCGTTCAGCTAGGCGACAAGCGATTACTCTAAGACTTTCCGAAACAACAGTAAGGCGTATTTTGCATAAGGATTTACATTTTCATCCTTACAAATTAGCAATTGTTTAAAAACTAACAGCTGAAGACTTTTTAAACCGTTTAAATTGTTGCAATCAACTTCTGGAACTTTTTGATGAAAACGCTTTAGGTGGCTTAATTATGTCTGATGAGGCGCATTTCGAGTTATCAGGCTTCGTAAATAAGCAGAATTTCCGCTACTGGTGTTCAGAAAATCCCAGAGAACTCCACCAACTACCCCTTCATAGTCGCAAGGTTACTGCTTGGAGTGCAGTGTCGCGATTCGGTATAATTGGCCCTATTTTTTTGAGGACGATGCAGGAAATTCTGTCACGGTCAATTCGCAGCGTTATGTGGAAATGTTAAACACATTTTTGGAACCAAAGCTTCGTCGACGGAACATCGATTAAAATACTGTATGGTTCCAACAGGATGGCGCCACAGCGCATACAGCACGAGCGTCAATGGCGCGACTGCGGGAAATGTTTCCGGGAAAAGTCATTTCGCGGAATGGAGATGTTCCTTGGCCGGCAAGGTCTCCCGACCTCACGGCTTTTGATTATTGGTTATGGTTATCTTAAGAGTAAGGTGTATTTAACGAGACCAAGGACCATTAGAAAATTGAAAGAAAACATTCGGAATGAAATTAGCGCAATTCCGATGGGTATGCTACAGCGCGTAATGGGGAATTTGCGAAACCGTTTGGACCAGTGTGTCCGCAGTAAAGGACGTCATTTGAGCGAAATTATTTTCCATAAATAAAATGGCATGTACCTAATACACTTTTGATTACTTGTGTGTGAAAATAAATATCTTGAAAGATACATTTGTAGTTACATATTAAAACTCGTCAGGTTCCTTTGGCGCACCCTGTATAAACTAGCTGATGGGCAACATTAAATTCTTTAAAAAATCTTTTCAACGCACCTTCACACCTTCCATTCTTTGATTAGTCATCAATTATCAATAAATTATCCAGAAAGGCAGTATAATTTGTTAATTATTTAAAGTCATACAGGTTAAGATTTTATTAAAAAAATATTATTATTTTTTTGTAGTATTTTTTCAAGAACAAAAGTCAAATATGTGATTATATAAACCAGCTGATGGGCAACATTAAATTCTTTTAAAAAAATTATATTGGAATTTAAGGACTCTGCAAGTTCTTAAAACTTATGACCTTTCAAATATCATTAAACGCATATTTTATTAACTTAGACTATGAGTAACCTGAACAACTTTTCTGTGCTTGGTATTTAAAACAATTTGTTGTTAACTAAACTTTGTTTCTTTTAGTTATTTTGACCTGTGCGAATCATGAAAATGTAAGAAAAATGGCAATAGAAGCAGCTAAACTTGGCATGATGGACAGAGGAGAATACTTAATTTTAAATTTTGCCCTCTATAACAAGTAAGCCATCAGCAAGATTCTAGAGTTTGGATGAGGTCAAAATGACTTTAATTGTCGATGTTTTGCCTTTAATTTTACAAAGCATCTAAGAACTATTTCGCATAATAAATTAACAATAATTTATTATTTTATTCATCCAAAGGGCCCTGGCGCATAATGGGGGGTAACACTGGGGAACAAATTTCAATTTTTCGTTTGTTTCCTGAACAAACCCAAGTTTTTTAGATTCAACTACACCCAAGTAACTAAAAAATATCTATTAAAGATTTTAGTTGGCTAGCAAAAAAAAATCAGCATTATTTTTACAAAATTTTAATTCATAGGTATATACAGTGAACATACAAAATACAAATAACAATAATATTGTTGATTCAACAAAAGCAATTTAATAGCACATTTTTACCATTAAATTAAAAGTTTAGTCATTCAGTTTACGCTTCTTAGCCTGCCTTTTGTAAGCAGCCTCTGGGTTATCCCTCGTAATAGACCAGCAGTAGTCGGCCAACATCTCACAGTTCCATTTTCCCTGATACCTTCTTTCCATGTTTGAAATATCCTGGTGGAACCTCTCACCGTGTTCGTCACTTACAGCTCCACAATTCTCCGGAAAGTAATCCAGATGAGAATCCAAGAAATGAATTTTCAAGGACATATTGCACCCTAGGTTTTGATAACAAGAAAGAAGTTGGGCAACCAGGTCTTTATAGTTTTC
>JAHBCN010000636.1:162304-209929 GCA_019359885.1 Listronotus oregonensis
GGAAAATAAAAAGCCGCTTTAACCAACCAGAACTAACCATGACCGACCAGAATTGAGGGCTTTTGAATGTGTCTAAATTATCTTTTTATTAATAAAACTTTACTAATTTTTAATATGGTATTTATTACATCTGAAATACAATTGGGGAAAATAAAAGGCAGCTTTAACTAACCAGAACAAACCATGACCTACCAGAACTTTTGAATTTGTCTAAATTATCTCTACATAAATTATTACTGGTCGCAATAATACCATCCTGTTTGGGTCAAACCCAAGGAAGTTTAAAGGTGTATGGAAGCCCAATACTGTAGAACAGACTTCCAAAAATTCTTTGTTACTATCTATAAAGTTGATAACATCAAATGTCAAATTCAAGCATTCACTGTTTTTTTTGCACAAAATTGTTGGTTATTAAACGATACTACCATAGAATATTTAAAATTATTGTGTAATATTGGTTTTATATCATCTGATATAATATGGAAAAAATAGATGGTGCCACTTTAAGCCTTCTATTTAAATGGTCGTTTTTTTTGGGAGTTTTGTATTTTTCCAAAAATCTTTGTAAATAAATAAAAACACGTTTTTTTAAAAAAAAATTTCAAACATTGTATGATATTTTCATGTACTTATCACCAATTTTGTGAAAAAAAGAAGGGCAAGATAGTGTAAATGAGTTTAATCTAATCCTAAGATTGTGGTTGTACTTAAAAAGTGAAAATTTTTATAACTGTTTTTTAGGCATATACTTTCACTAATAACAAACATTTATAAGACAGAATAACAGTGGTTAAAAATGTTTACTAACCTTTGGTACCTAGGTATCCATTGTAACAGTAACCGTTAAATATTATGTGTCTACTGTTTAATAAATCAAAAATCTATTTTTTTAACAAATACAGAAAAAAAAAAAAGGAACTTTAACATAAAATTGTCTTATTTTTATTCAATTAGGGGGACCTGTATATTTAAAAAATTTGCCTGGTCTGCCCAGTATTTAAAAATTTTTAACCCTTTTAAAAAAAATTGTATAAATTAAAAATGAATTAAAAGTACCTAAATGTAAACCTTATTTTTTTTTAATAATCCACAGAAATACACAAACATTTGGAAATTATCTAAAAAATATTAAGATTGCCTTACTTTTCTCACTGCTATTGCCTATCAAATTTTCATTTTCTATTATTCATAATTGATATATTATTATTTATTCGGTTACCTAACGTTACGTCTTATAAGAAGCACCTAATTTAAATATAAAAAATACTTACCTAAATTAAAAAATGCCGGGTATTGTTGTGTGCCACCGAATGCAGTAGTCACCGATGACACAAATTATTATTAAATTTGGTTGCTACAATGGCTGTAGCACTTAGTTTTACAATTTTTGTTTTATTATTTTCGAACTTTTTTTTAAATTAAAATTCCTTTTTTTATTTATTTGAATTATTTATTTGTTTTTTTTTATAATATTAACTGTCACTGAATATACTAAGATTTACTAGAGACTAACTTAAATTTTAGATCTTTTTTTTCTACAATGGGGATTGTGTTGACCACTAACACAAGGGGGGCCATTTTAAGATTGGAAATTTCCTTTGCCCCCTTTTATGTAAATACTATTTGAAAAGTCAAGTGTTAAAAAATTAATTTGGGGTGTTTACGATCGAAGTATACAATAACCTATTTAGGGTTTATAGTTCTAAAAGCTTTTTAATAGTAGGTAATAGATTGTTAGTTTAAAGGAAACATTTATTATGCAAAGGTCTTATAATGTATTATCACATTTATAATAAATTTATTATTTTTTGATCTTGGTTGGATCACAACAGTATGCCCTTGGATTGCAAGACAAAGCCATACAACCTTTAGTCATTTTTTACGATATTATAAGTAACAAACAATAAACACAAAATTATAGTTACAATTTAATAAACACTAATCACTAAAATAAGAAATTTTTATCAATCAAAAAACTTCTGCAACCACAAAATATAATCACACAAAGAAAACAATCGAAACTAATACGGCAAAAATATAATGTGTTGCCTAACTACACACTGATTTATCAGTGTGTAAGTAAATTAAAATTTTTTGGGGAATTTCGTTATTGCGCAAAATCGGCGGGGGGCCCAATCTGACAGTTATTTTCATACTGGGCTGGACATTTTTTGATCGAATGGGATAGTATTGGGCTTCCTACACCTTTAAACTTCCGTCAAACCAGGTAATCATTTATTAATTGGAAATTTTATTCAGACTTACCCCTATTTTTGCATTTGTGCAATTTGGCTATTATTTTTACCTACCTGATGATTTTTGACCGCAATTTGACAAACCCGGCGCTTAATTGTCAGGGCGCTCAAGAGTCCCCGCGCTCAAACGGTAGCGTCCAAAATGACGAGCCCAATTAATAAAGTTTCATTCGGAGAGTCCAATATTTCCATATTCTTCTTTATCCTTAGAGTAACTAGGTTAGAACTCTTGTCTGTAGTACTCTCTAGAGGTTTTTTCTTCCTCTTTAAACTTAAAACCCTTTCAAGTTCCATGTTATATAAACCGTCTCTCACGTTGCTTGAGATACCCACGGTTCGTTAGAACTTAGTATATAAGCCTTCGTGGACTATCTTATTAAAGATCCCACGCTTACAGAAAGGCTTCCTCTTCTTGCCCACCGTCGAGCTGTGAGGAATCTGTCGCTCTTCTAAGGTATTTTCAAGGCTTCTGCTCAGAGGAGTTGGCCATAAACCTTTCTGGCAATCCCAGCAAACAACACGTAGGAAATCACCTTTTACAGTTTTGAGAGGCCCCAAATTCCCCCCTTTTTTTGTTCCTTCATCCCTAGAGTGTCAAGACTGTGGAACCTGTGCCCGCAGGTTTTTTCCCTTTCCTCCCAATCTCCAAATATTTAAGTCCCGTGTGAACAAACTCCCCTCACCACACTTAAGACACCCACGGTACGTTGCTGATATATTACCGAGAAAAAAACCCCTTGGCGATTCAATTTGTACGACGTTGCGCATGACGTCACTGATGACAAAAATTTGTTGTCGGTTGGGAAAAAGTGTTTTTAAACCTTTTTTCGTTTATTGTATTTTGGCTTTCTTATGATTATTATATATTGGTGTATGATATATTCTATGATTATTATAATAGTATGTAAGATATTTCCTTAATTGTATGTGGGATTTAGGATCCGTGCTATGATAATAAGCCTTTAAAAATAAGGTATAAAATAAATAATATAAATGCCCGTTTGACATTAATTAAGGTTTAAAAAACGAACAACAAACGATTATAATTATTAAAAGTATTTTAATTTAAACATATGCAATATGAAAAGTCTAAAGGCTTGTTAATTAATAATAAACTAATAACACTTTATAGCGCAAAAAAATGATTTATGGTTTTTATTTAAATAAATTTAGTTACCTACTTTAGACTAATACTTCTGCAGAAAAATATCAGTACATATTTTGTTATGTTGCAAAAAAAAAATAAAACAAAAGTAGAGGATTAATATACAGCGTATTGTGACAATTTTTAAAATTTTTATTGAGTTTTATGCGCTATACCTACCTATAAAGGATAGTCTATATTTTTTATATTGCTTATGGATAGAGGTGTTAAGAAAATAACACTGTAATGTTTAACAATTCTGTTTTTTAAAGAACATATTAGTACTTAGAAAATTAACAAATTTACACAAGAAAACCAAATTGAATTAATCTATTTTATAATTTTCGTCATTTTTCTCTTTCTTACTTTGGTTTTTTTTAATATCTCTATTTAACATTATAATTTTAAAAATACAGATTTGCTAAATCCATTTGGATTTTAATAATTTTTAGTCAACTTTAATGACTCCCCATTAAAATTGTTAAAAATGTGGTCGAGTTCCTTACGCTAAGTTACAAAATCTGGGTTTCCAAAAAAATAAAAAACAATACACTAAATCCATCGAACATCTAAACGGAAATCGGAACGCCATATTAAAACTCGCTGTTTCTGGGGAAATTTGTCATCGAGTGACGTCAGGCGTGCGAGAGAGATAGGCTTATCTCATGCGCGTGGGTTTATCTTTTCGAGTAATAGTATCATGGTACGTTAGTACTTAGGCATCAGCCTTCCTGGACTGCCCCAAGATAAAAAAAAATCGGAGATTAAAAAAATGTATTTAACGATTTGAAAAAAAATATTTTTTCAAATTTGATAAATATTGTTCAACAGTTTAAAGCAAGAAGCACAAAATATTAAAAAATGTAACATTAATATTGATATAGTTTTCAAAATATGGCAAAATGTAGCGTAACATTTAATTATCTATTATTTGATAACACAAAATATGTTGCGGTTTGCACGATACTGGGTAAAGATGATAACAACATTATCAAATAATAATCGGTAGATAGAAAATCCGTTTTAAGGTTTTCTAGTAGTTTTTATTATACGTAAATAGTATTATTGTGCGTGAATAAAGAACTACTTGTTATAAATTCAGTCGCTTAGGCGAATCGTTTTATACATCTGAAAACATTTTTTTTGGTTTTATTGAATAAAGTAATTTAATTTTTGTAATTATGTAAAGTTTTTATTTTGGTATGAATTTGTTTACAAGAAATGTGAAGGTCTAGAAAACAATTCTAATTTGAAGCATTTACAAAACACAGTTTGGTTGTATGGTAAAAACAGTTTACTTCGGTAAGTGGAGAACTGAATACCATTAATAAAAATTTTGCAATCATAAAGCCTTTTTTCTCGTGGGCTGTACTGAGAAAATAATAAAAAAAAACGCGCAAGGGCGTAGCTGGGATTATAAATTTTTTATCTAAAAAGTGAGATATGGGACCTACACCAAATATATACCTGAAGCTGTTGACCCCAAGGAAACATTATGATAAGGAAATTTTCGTTTGGAAATTTGCGAAAAAAGTTGTTTTTTACCCCCCAGAGAAAATCTTTTTTTAAGCGAATACTCAATTTGTATCTTTTTCGTAAATTTGATTAAATTAAAGTTTCCTGAAATAACCTATGGTTTTTTTAAAAGTCATAGCCATTTTACTCAACAATTTTTTAAGCAAATAATTTAGTAGTCCAGTAACTAAAGACCTAAAAGTATCCAAAGCTGTAAATAAATCTGTACAATTTTCATTTGTAAAGCAATTCTTAGGTCTTTGCGGATGCTTTGGAGTGAGAAAAAGTTTATCAACATTAACAGGTGGGAAAGGGCTGAAAATGGCCCCTCAAGGCCCGCTAATATCTGCCAAAATATGCGAATTGAAGAATTTTTGTTTAAACAAAAAATTAAGATTGCCCTGAAATTTACAAAAATGGTCCTTATAATTTTTTTCGAAAAATCGATAGCTTTCAAGATAACGATAACATCAGAATGGACCCAAACTCATATGCACTGATAGGTACGGGTTTTCACATTCCGATGAACTTTGAATGATTAAAAAATGTACATTATTGTCCGAGTAATGGAACAATTCGTCCGCCCGCTAATAAATAACTCCATAAAGATAGCGGTATTCTATCGGTAGGGCGGCAGCTAAAATGAGGGGACTTTTGGGTCCCGTTATCTCGAAAACTATCGATTTTTCGAAAAAAATTATAAGGACCATTTTTGAAGATTTCATAGCAATATTTATTTTTTGTCAAAATAAAAGTTTTTCAATTCGCATATATTGGCAGATATTAGCGGAAAACCCATTTTTTCGGGCCTTGATGGGCCATTTTGAGCCCTTTCCCACCTGTTAATGTTGATAAACTTTTTTTCGCTCAAAAGCATTCCCGAAGACCTAAGAATTGCGCCACAAGGGAAAACTGTACAGATTTATTTACAGCTTTGTCCCATCATTTATTGGACTATAGATACAAAACTGTTTTTTGCAAATTCCAAAACAAAAATATTGTTCCCCTTGTGATTAATAGTATGGTATATATTTGATGTGGGTCCCATGTTTTAGTTTTTAGATTTTTTTTAATCCCAGTTAAGGCTTTGGTAACGCTTTTCTTACTCGAATACTTATTAAGATATTTTTTCATTTACATGGTATAAGGAAAATAGATATTGGGATTTGCTTAAGTTTATTGTTTATATGCAATCAGTTTTTTTAAGAATAACAGAAACAGCACTTTTAATGACGTTCTTTACTTGTAATATTTCAAAGCTCGAAAATTTTGCAGTTTATGATTTTCTGGTAATAATTGTTTAGATATGTGGCCCCACTTTTTTGGGATGTAAAATCAACATGTATATATATTTTTTGAGTTGTCAAACATTTTTATTCTTAAACTATTCAAAAATAAAATAATTTAATATAAAAATTTTGTTTTAAAAATCCCTTTTTTTTTTAAAAAATTTTTTAAAACCCAAAAAATTGATTTTTTTTGAAAATTTTTAAAATTATTTGTCTTTAAAAGCACATAGAATATAAAATAAATCACTAGAAATTGCCAAACTTATGGATGCATTTTATTGACGAAAAACTTGAAGGATATCTGTTTTTTTATTTTTAAACTAAAAATTAACACCGATTTTTTTATTTCGATTTTACTTAAAAGATTTGTAAATCCGCCGTAAAATAGAACAAAATAAAACAAAAACATGTGAATGCCTCTATATTTGGATTTTTATGACTAAAAATAGGTAAAGCCACACATCTAAGGGGGGAAATTCGCTTAGAAAATTTAACACCTAAACAAAACTATCAACTTAAAAATAATGATATTTTGGTTAAGAAATATACGAACCGAAAGTTTGACAATAAGATTTTTACTTGCAAAAAGATTATTTAGATATATGAAAAGCGAAAAACTTGCCCTTGGAATATTTGTTGATGATAAGATATCCAGACAAAACTAAAAAAAAAAGATGTTCTATTGATTTTAGTTAAACTAATAAAAATTGTTTACAATAAATTTACTTTACAGTTACAACATATATCCACTAAAACAGATGGAACGTAGTTTTCCTTATTACATATTATCTTTAGGTGTTATAACTGCAGGTACAAAATGTCTAAATAAAGTTGTGAAAATAATAATGTTTTACCCATTTTAGTTAAATAAAGTTACTTAAAAATGATTTAAAACAAATCCGTTTCATGGTTTAAACAAAGTTATATTTCTAAAATAGATAGAACGTTTTCTATATTTGTAAGTGTAATCTTAAGTCTATTCCATGTGTCTTATTATTGTCCGAATTTTCGAAAACATTTTGGGTTTCCATGGAAACCAAACGAAAAACAAGTCTTGGACAAACGTAGATTTTAAATTTTCATAAAAAATGGTTTCTCTTCAAAACCTAGATACTATTTATTTGAGGACCTTGCTCTTTAGCAAGATCTTAAATAAATAGTCTACATCTGAAATAATCTACAGTTTACATCTAAGATATAAAAATAATAATATACTGAGTAATTATTATATTTTTAGCCTCCATATCAACATATTCATTTGTAATACATCTGCATTTAAGATAACCACAGACTATTCAAAGAAAATAAATGAATAATTCTTACTTCTCAGTTTTTATCTCTTTAATTCTCCTTTCATTGAAACACTTCAAAAACATATGTCTCTTCAAAGTATTAATAGTAACTATCCAAATTTTAGAAAAATCACTTAAATATGTTTCTGTTTAGATGCGTAGTTCATCTTTTTTGGGATTTAAAATCAACATCATTATTTTTTTTCAGTTGTCAAATATTTTTATTTTAAAATTTTATCAAAAATATAATAATTAAAAGAAAATCAAAAATGTCAATTTTTCGATTAATAATTTTTTTTTTTTGAAAAAATATTTAAATCACTAGAAATTGCTCAACTTAAATGAATGTATTTTATTGACGAAAAACGTAAAAATATATATTTTTTTATTTTCAGAATAAAAATTAACACCAAAAAAATTTTTTTAAATTTAATTAAAAGAAAAATTCGCCGTAAATGAAAAAAAAAAAAAACATGTCCATGTCTCTATTTTTCGATATTTTATGATTAAAAATAGGTAGAACCACACATGTAAACAATTACGGTTTGTTTACCTGTTTCGCAATACGACAATTTGTTTTCTAATTTCGTCTTAACTTTGTTAATAATCATGTTTAATAACCACCTTTTTTTAGCTCTTATTTTATTTCTGCTTGACTCCTTTTAAATTTTCTTTTTTATTTTCTTTTTTCTGTTACACAGATTTTAAATTAACGTTTCATTTCGTTTTGATTTCTTTTTATTTCTTCTTGACTTCTATTTATTTATTTTTTTGACTTCTCTTTATTTTTTTACATAAATTTATTTAGTCAGTTCTTGTAAAATAACTAAAAAAACATTTTGGTATGTTTGAATAATATAGAAAATAAATTATTAAGACATTATTGCAGCTTTAATACGTTAATAATAATACACATTAAAAATAACAGTGAAAAAACAACTGGTTTCTAACTTTAACCATTTTTTTATATAATTAAAAAGACGCAACTACTTTAGTTTATTAATAGCCTCAAATGACAAAGTACGGACTGGCCGGCGACCGTCCGACGACAAATGTGTAAAGAAAAAATATTTAGTCCGTTTTTTTTCCCAAACAAGTAAATTTTAAAATTTAAAAAAAGATATATATCGCCACTTTTTTGCCCATTTGCGGGCATATGAAGATAAGTGGTTGTAACACGTGTACGCCAGGATTATCCCCACTTTTATATGCTTCTCTTTTCCCATATATCGCAATAGTCGAGCTATGATGTCGGTGGTAGATTAAAGGACCTATATATAAGGCACCAGGCCTGTATTCCATGACGTCTTTGTTAGTCACCCAATTAAATATGTTAATTAAGTTTTAGGACATCTTTATATAGTTTTTTTAATGAGTTATTAATTAATTTATTATTTTTTTTTTTGAAAATATTGTAGGATATTTTTTATATCATGGAGGCAAAAAAACTATGTTGTAGACAATACCAAAACAGAAAAAAGGATTTTTCTAGTTTTTGGGAAAATAAAATTTTTAAGAAAAAAAATGCCCTATACCTTAATTTTGCTAAACATTGAGAAAATAGGTGAGTTTTGAATATAAAGAATCACAAAAAGACGCTTATGCAAATAAGGGCCAAGTTCCTACCCAAAAAAATCTGGCCTTAAAGTACTGAGATCTAAAATTGGGGACGAAGTTGTTAATTTTTTTTTCACTCTTTTTTGACAAGTTTTTACTAATCTGTCATATTAAAAAAAAAAATAGAACATTAATTAATAGGAACAGATTAGTAAACAACTGTAAGAAACGTAAACGTCCAAGCAGACAGGGGAATCCCAAAAAAGGAGTCCTGGAGAACGCAACGGGGTAACTCCCCTGTGGGCACCGAGACATTCAGGTATAGAAAAAGGAACAAAAAAGGAATGGGAGGGAAAGGGATTATCACAATTTATTGGATCAGAATTTCCCCTTGGAGTGATCAAAACCCAGAGCACAAGGGCAAACTGGGGAATTAATCCGAAACAAACAAGAAATACTGGTCCAGGATTGAGAATAAGACAGGGAATTCAGGCTTTATAAAGAGGCATCCAAAGAACAAACAAAGAACTACTTAGACAAAGTAGGAAAATATTTCATAACGCAAAAAAGGGCACGATAACCTAAGAGGCCCCCTACAAGATAGCCTCCCGGAACCTAAGTTGCTATGGGGGAATGGGGGGGAAAAAATAGTCTATCACATCCGTGATTGTAAAGGTTGAATCACGAAAGACAGGCATTATTTGGGAACCCGGAAATGAGCCCACAGGAATATATCAACCCACAAATCTGGGGATACAGATTTTGAAAAACAAGACTAGAGGGAGGTTTGGGGAAAAAAGAAAATGGTAGTAAATTGGGAAGGCTGCCAAAAAAAAAAAAACATTTTCCGAGGCAGAACTTAGTCCTTTCATTGTGCCGGGTTTTTGGAATCAAATTTAAATTTTTTTTTGTTTAATAAATAAAATCCTGGCTGCAGTTAACATTGTAAAAAAGTTATGATCTCAGGAACAAAGGTTGAATCAGACTGCAAAGCCTCATATAATTTTACCCCCCCTTTTTTAAGACGTTCTCAGTAAAAATTGGAGTTTTCAGAATTTTTCCTTATTTATGTTCTTAATCCAACTAAGCTCCCAAATTTTAAGCTTCTATTCCCGGGAAGTGCCCCATAATTTTGATAAGTCAAGAAATGTAGTATAAATGATGTTTGGGGTAACTGAGTGAGCCAGTGTTCTGCTTTGATTTCACAGAAACACTGGTTTGATTCCTAGTAGATGGGGCATTTTGTTTTTTTTATGACAGCCCAAAAGGCTTGTATGTAATTGACGTACTATGGTAGGCACAAAAAACCCAAGGGGCTGCCCGGTAGTAAACTAGACGGCTCCCAGGGAAGAAGAAGAGAAGTAGTACATAGCGGTGCTAGGTTTTAAGATGTTTACCCCATTTTTTCCCCCCCTTCTTCAACGTTGTCCAGGGGGCCGAACATGCAGATATTGCATTTCACTCACCTTTGGGGGCAGTAGTATCACAGCGAAAAATTATACACATACTCACTACCCCTGCACCCCCCTTTTAAACCCCCCGGGTTAATGTAAGCCAGATGCATAGACAGGGTCTACAATTTAACTTAGGGTCTCAAAATATGTTTGTTTTAAATTGTCGGGAAAAATAAAAACCCCTTTTTTAAAAATAGTATCTCCCAAAAAAAAGTGTGCATTGTAATATAAGTGTTAAATCTTGTTATTTCCAGGAGAAGACAATACATATATATTTTATGAATGGATTATTGCAGCCACAAATTTATGGAACAAGGAGAAAATTATACCCCCAATTCCTATTATGGTATTTACATTAAATTTAGCTTTGCAAATTGGGATTAAAGAAAATCATTTTTTTAAAATTAAATAGTGAAAAAGTGTAGAGACACTGGCAGGTAAGTAAAAAGTAGAAATACCGACTACCCAGGGCAGAAATAAATTTGTGAGTGTTTTTGGTAAAAGTAACATTTTTTTTTTTTTTTTTTCAAAAACGGTATTTTGAAATAAACACAAAGAATACACTTTTCTTTTTAAATTTAAAATGGAGAGAAAACATCGGCGGACCATTGGTCTTAAAAAAAATTAAAGTAATGCACGTACCATCCCCCGTTACAGTTAAAATTTTATATTTAAAAAAAAATGTCACCACGTCAAATATTATTAACGCATTCGAGCGGTTTCGGGAAATAACAATTTATTCCTTTTTTTTAATTATAAATTTTTTAAAACTCCGTATTTTCGTAACGGAACATTTGACACAGTTTTTTAAAAACTATCTTTATTTTTCTATAAAAAAAAAACTTTTAACATTGGCATATTCTTAAGGGACCCTTTGTATACGTATACCATTTATATATTTATTTATCCGTCAATTACTTTAGGGAAAAAAAAGGGCCCGATGATTATTGAACTTAAGTAACCGTATTTTAAGTACTGTATTACAAGCGGCCGTGATAATAAGAAAAAAAACCGGTTTAGAATGTTTAACAAAACGTCATTGTCAGTGTTATTCAATGATTTTATAGGCCCGTCAAAAACTGACATTTTTTTAAACATTCTAAACCGTTGTTAACTTTTTAAAAATTGCTAAGTCCATTGCTAAATTTAAAAAAGCGATCATCACTGGCTCCAAATCTTACAAATACATAGTCACAAATTAATAGTTATTAGTGTTAATTTAATGTTAGTCCGTTGCATCTGCAAACATCGCATAATTTATTAATGTATGGACACATTTTGCCATGATTATAGAAGCTGTTAATTAATTTTGAAGAAGCTTCCAAAAAAAAAGTTAATTTAGACCAAACACTATGCTTTTAATAACATTATTCATTTTAGGGTTTTGTTATTTTAAATTGACATTTTTTAGATAGTAAGGATTTATACTTTTTTTTCCAAGGGAATTGATATAACTGTCGTCTTTTTACTGACTGACTCAACCTTTTTTTTACATGTAAATTTAAATAATGCTACTGAGGAAGTATGCATAAAAAAAATAATATTAGGTCCTTCGTTTTGAGCCTTGAAAAAAGGTACTTTTTTGTAATAAACAATTGGAGCCGGAGCGCCCTCTGCATAAGTTAAGAATTTTAAATCAAGAAATATGGAAAGCTGGCTTCAAAACAAATATTTTTGAAAAAAAAGGAGTTATTTTATTTATTTAAATTCCAAATTACCTAAAATTTGCAATAAATATTCAAAAATAAAAAAATAACAATTTTTAATTTATTCCAAAATCATACCTTAAAAAAATCCTAAAAATTTGGTTTTTTGATTATAACTCGAAAAATATTGCAATCGGATGAAAACATTATGTCACTTTAATTAAAGGTTTTGTAAAAATACATAGTTTATGTCCTATACAGTTTTGTGTATCTTTAATAGTTTTTAAGATATTGACGCTTTACATTTAAAAAAATCGTTAATATCTAAAATTATGCCTATTCTTGATTATTTGCTGTTTGACCCCCAATTTTTACTTCCTTCAGATTTGTGTTCAGCGGAATTAAATACTACAGAAAATCCTATACCCACACCCAGCACACACCACTTTTTTTGTGGGCCTGTGTAATCAATTAAACTAAATTTTTTATATTTAAATTTTTTATCTGAAACCCTATTAGACGACAAATCAATTAATAAATTTAAAGCTTCAGTTTCAGATATATTAATTGATCTTTCGCCCATACCATTTTAATTGGGGATTCATGAACACCAATCTGACTTTACGATTTCTGAAGTATATAATAATATAATTTTTTCATCCAAATGCAATATTTTTCGAGTTATAATCAAATAGTAAGTAAGTAATAATAATAATAATAATAATAATAATAATAAGTAAGTAATTTGGAATTTAAATAAATAAAAATATTTGTTTTGAAGCCAGCTTTCCATATTTATTGGTTTAAAAAATTCTTAACTTATGCAGAGGGCGATCCGGCTCCAATTGTTTATTAACAAAAAAGTACCTTTTATTCAAGGCTTAAAACGAAGGACTTAATATTATTTTTTTTATGTCGTTGATCTAAATAAATAAAATATAAGTCTTGAAAAAGCAAAAGACAGTTTGTAATACCTAAAATATTCATAAAGAAAAAGATATAGCCTACTAGATTAGGGTTCTAAAATCAGTAAAACTAAATTACCTTAGCAAAGAATTATCCGATCATACTTTAGAACCTCTCATTTAATTAGGAATTAAAAAATCTATATTTTGCAATGACAGAAATGGATAAAAAAAATTTTTGCAATTATTATCAACATTTCAAAAAATTGCTATTTTTAACGGTTTTTTTGCATTTTTTCATAAACAAATGGACCAAATCAATTTTAGCCGGTCTCAAATTATAGGTTTTTTAATACCTAAAAAAACATTATCAACAAATCAAATATATTTCTCTAAAATTAACAATGGCGCTTGCAGAAGCGAAAAACACGTTTTTAGCACATTTAACCCTCCACCCCCCACCCCTGCACACTTTTTTCGAGTCTAAAACTATATAGTCATATGCAGGTAATCACCCTCTACAACTTCTAATATCTTTTAACCTGTTACAAATTAACGTTATAAACAGCCCTTATTTTTACCTACAGACTGGGCTTTTTTTGAAATCTCACCCAGCTAGGCTTGTTGAGAATACGTGCTTTTTCCTGTTTTTTTTTTTATTTACGTGGATGCTTTAGAAAGTGTTTTATTGAATCATGAAGATTTTGCGTTTTTTTCTAATATCTCAGCCGAATTAAAAAATTTTTAAATTTTGCTAGCGCCAAATTAAAGATCTGGGAAGCGCGGATGA
The DNA here is from genome assembly GCA_019359885.1 of Listronotus oregonensis. NCBI lineage: Eukaryota > Metazoa > Arthropoda > Insecta > Coleoptera > Curculionidae > Listronotus > Listronotus oregonensis. Next base: position 176,152 of record JAHBCN010000636.1, read on the forward strand.
AGCACAATTTTTTTCAAAAATTTTTGGCGGAAAATTAATTTTTTTAGGCTTTAAAAATTTTTAATATTTTTTGAACAAAGCCCATTGACCCACGTCATGATGTAAAAACATATGTCATGAGTGTTTAGTAGATCTAGCTTCATGAATTAGGGTTTAGTTAGAGTGTTAGAGGGTCAAAAAAATCAAAATCTATTTTTTCGGTATTTTTCGATACTTTTTAGAAAAACTTTTAATTTTATTATTTTTTTTAATTTTTTTAAAGTTTTAAATAACTTTTGGATTGAAAAGTAAACAAGAAAATAATTTAAAAAATATATAAATAGTAGAGGCAAAAGACCCCTTAATTTTGTTATGGAAAATGAGTTTCGGCCAATTGTTTTAAAAATGTGCATAGTAATAGTTTCCAACACTCTGATCAAAAGTCTTTACGGTCACAAAACCCAAAAATTCCCCCAATCTCTTCAAAATCACCCACAAAGGTCATTGGGGATAGTTTTAACTGATAGTTTGGTCTGCAGAATTTTTTGAGAGTGTTGTCAAATTGTAGTCACTTAAATAGATACAGATCTACAGCCTGACATCTCCTATACCTAAATTTCTTACGGGGTATCTGACCCCCTCCTCCCGATACCTCCTTCCGCGACTTCAGAATCGAATCTGACAAACTATTAAAGTATGCTTCCCTGTTGACGGGTGGCGAAGCCATTTTTCATTCCTTGGTCAGTTGTATATGCACTGTTACGCTCCTACCGCATTAATTGGATACCCACTCACACCCCTTTCCCCAAGGCCATGTCATATAAAGTTCCTGCTCACGGATTTTGAACTGTAACTATTTCTAAAATCTGCCGAGCAATTGACCAAACTATCAGTCAAAATCCTCCATAGTGCCCCATGAGGGTGTTTTTGAGGGGGTTTTCGCAAAGTTTAAAAACAATTGGCCGAAACCCATTTTCCATATGAAAAAAACCCAGTGACTTTTGGGGGTGATTTTGATGGGTTGGGGAGGGGCGTTTCAATGGTGTGGTTGTTGAAGCTTTATATCGGCGTGTTGAGAACTATCACTATGCAAAGATTGAAAACAATTGGCCAAAACCCATTTTTCATAAGAAATATCCTCTGTGATCTTAAAGGGTGATTTTTGGGAGCTGGGGGGGTTTTGGGGTCTTGTGCCCGTAAAGACTTTTGATCAGCTTGCTGAGAACTGTCAGTATGCAAAGTTTGAAAACAATTGTATAAATTAATACCCTCAGTGACCTTTGAGGGTGATTTTGGGGGGTTAAGGAGGTTTTGTACCAGAGAAGACTTTTGATCAGCGTGTTAAAAACTATTAATATATTAAAGTTTGAAAACAATTGCCCAAAACCCATTTTTTATAGAAAATTGCAAATCGTCTTTACCAGTTCATCTTAAATCTTTTCAATCCAAAAGTTATTTAAATTTTCTATTTTTTGGAAAAAATAAAAAATAATAATAAAATTGAAAGTTTTTTTTTAATATTGAAAAATTGCGAAGAAAAAAAAGATTTTGAATTTTTTGACCCTTATCACCCTTTCAAAAAGTATGCAAAAATTCATAAAGCTAGATCTATTAAAGACACATTTCCTTTTTTATTATGACGTGGGTCAATAGGCTTTGTTAAAAAAATATTAAAAAATTTTAAAAGCCTAAATAAAATTTTCCCAAAATTTTTAAAAAAATTGCGCTTTGAAGACCTTTAATTTGGGCGCAAAACTAAAAAAATATTGCTGTTGAGATATTGGAAAAAAACGAAAATTGATTAAATCATCAAACATTATTTAATAAAACACTTTCTAAACACCCATTAAAAAAAATCCAAAATTTTGATTATTTTTTGAAATAATTTCTAAAAATATTTATTAAAAATAAAAAATAAACAAACCTTCATCTTATTTTTAATTGGAATTACCATTACCTTTTTTAATTTTTAAAAATATTGGGCATGCATTTTTAAATCTAATAATAAACTTATTATAGTTTAGTTAAATTGATTTTGGAAATATTTTATTTTTAACAGTCAATAATTTACCAATTTTTAATCTTTTCAAAAATAATAAATTTAATCACAATAAGTTTTTGTTAGGTATTTAATAACATATATAAACTGCTTTATAAAATTTAATTTTTAAGGAAATATATTTATACAAAGAACATGTATTTTTATTGAAATTATTTAAAAAAGTGGTTTTGGAAATTAATTCCAATAAAGAGAAGGGGAATAACAAACAAAAAAAAAAAAGAAAAATGCTTCACTGTAAAACTAACAAAGCTCACAAAACAAGATAGAAAGTAAAAAAGTTTGATTAAATTTTAATTTAATAACGATATACTCAATAGAAACGAAAAACAAACGAAATAGTTTTTATAAAACCTTATAGGTGCATTCTTCGTAGAGAAATGTCGGAAATGCCCTAAAGTTGACCATTTTTTGAACAATTCCCAACTTGGGCCCTTATAAAGTTAAAAAGCTAATCTTTCGAAAAATGATTGTTTACAAAATGTTGTTCAAACGGGCTTAAGGTGGACCCTGTCCAACAAGTAATTTTTTCAAAATTGCAGTTTAAATATTTTGCAGAGATATTTTGGACGACTAAGCGTATTAATTGTACATGTCCGATTTTTTAGTAGAGAGATAATTAAACTTTATGTTTTATTCTCCAACTCGTGTACCTTTGATTTTTATATAAATTTATCAGAAAGTGCGAATAACGGATCTCAACATTGCGCTAAAGGCGCGATCTCGCTCTTAAGGTAGAGTAGTTGAGGGGCCAAAGCAAGCGAGGAGAAATGTTAAGCGAACCGCTGTGCATTTCAACCGTTTATTGTTTAAATCTTTCAGTGTTTTCATTACCAAAACACTTTTGTATGTAGGTGAGTTATCTTAATGAAAAATCTTTTTTTTTGTAAACCAGGTATATTTTTACATTTTTCTTTACCCAGTCAACCTAAGAGATTAAATTAGTATTCACTGGTTACAGTTTTGCTTTTTCAATACGTTCATTAGGCCAAATGTCTTTAGCATTTCATTTTGATTTGAGGGTGATTTTGGGGGGTTAAGGGGGTTTTGTACCCGAAAAGACTTTTGATCAGCGTGTTAAAAACTATTAATATACAAAGTTTGAAAACAATTGCCCAAAACCCATTTTTTATAGAAAATTGCGGAGTACTTTAAAAAAATCGTCTTTACTAGTTCATTTTAAATCTTTTTAATCCAAAAATTATTAAAATTTTCTATTTTTTTTTGAAAAATACAAAATAATAATAAAATTGCAAGTTTTTTTAAATATTGAAAAATTGCAAAAAAAAAGGTTTTGAATTTTTTGACCCCTATCATCCTTTCAAAAAGTTTGCAAAAATTCATGAAGCTAGATCTATTAAAGATACATTACATATATATTTTTTTATTATGACGTGGGTCAATAGGCTTTGTTAAAAAAAATATTAAAAAATTTTAAAGCCTAAAAAAATAATTTTCCGCCAAAATTTTTAAAAAAATTGCGCTTTGAAGACCTTTAATTTGGCGCAAGCAAAACTAAAAAAAAAATTAATGCTGTTGAGATATTAGAAAAAAACGAAAATTCATTAAATCATCAAACATTATTCAATAAAACACTTTCTGAAGCACCCATTAAAAAAATCCATTTAGATTTATAGAAAATTGCGGGGAACAAAAATTATTTAAATTTTCTTTTTTTTTTGAAAAATACAAAATAATAATAAAATTGCAAGTTTTTTTTAAATATTGAAAAATTGCGAAAAAAAAAAGATTTTGAATTTTTTCACCCCTATCACCTTTTCAAATAGTATGCAAAAATTCATGAAGCTAGATCTATTAAAGACACATTACATATATTTTTTTTTATTATGACGTGGGTCAATAGGCTTTGTTAAAAAAAATATTAAAAAATGTTAAAGCTTAAAAAAAATAATTTTCCGCCAAAATTTAAAAAAAAAATTGCCCTTTGAAGACCTTTAATTGGGCGCAAGCAAAACTAAAAAAAATTTAATGCTGTTGAGATATTGGAAAAAAACGAAAATTCATTAAATCATCAAACATTATTTAATAAAACACTTTCTGAAGCACCCATTAAAAAAAACCATTTAGATTATTTTTTAAAAAGTAAATAAGTGTCTAAAATATATATTAAAAATAAAAAATAAACAAACTACTTCATATCATTTTTAATTGGAATTACCATTACCTTTTTTAATTTTTAAAAATATTGACATGCATTTTTAAATCTAATAATAAACTTATTATAGTTTAGTTAAATTGACGTAGGAAATATTTTATTTTTAACAGTCACATAATTTCATGCCAATTTTTTAATCTTCTTCAAAAATAATAAATTGAATCACAATAAGTTTTTGTTAGGTATTTAATAACATATATAAACTGCTTTGATAAAACTTTGAATTTCTTAACGGAAATATATTATACAAAGAACATGTATTTGTTATTGAAATTATTAAAAATGTGGTTTTTCGGTTAAATTAAGTTCCAATAAAGAGTAGGGGTGCAATAACAAAAAAATAACCAAAAGAAAAATGCTTTACTTTAAAACTAACAAAGCTCACAAAACAAAATAGAAAGTAAAAAATTTTGATTAAATTTTAATTTAATCACGCTATACTTAATAGAAACGAAAAACAACCGAAATGGTATTTATAAAACCTTATAGGTGCATTCTTCGTAGAGAAATGTCGGAAATGCGCTAAAGTTGTCAAGTTTTTGAAAAATTCCTAACTTGGGCCCTTTTAAAGTTGAAAAGCTAATCTTTCGAAAAATGATTGTTTATAAAATGTTGTTCAAACGGGCTTAAGGTGGACCCTGTCCAACAAGTGGTTTTTTCAAAATTGCAGTTTAAATATTTTGCAGAGATATTTTGGATGTCTAAGCGGATTAATTGTACATGTCAGACTTTTTAGTAGAGAGATAATTAAACTTTATATCTTATTCTTCAACTCGTGTACCTTTGATTTTTATATAAATTTATCAAAAAGTGCGAATAACGGATCTCAACATGGCGCTAAGGGGCGATCTCGCTCTTAAGGTAGAGTAGTTGAGGGGCCAAAGCAAGCGAGGAGAAATGTTAAGCGAACCGCTGTGCATTCCAACCGTTCATTGTTTAAATCTTTTAGTGTTTTCATTACCAAAACACTTTTGTATGTAAGTGAATTATCTTAACGAAAAATCTTTTTTTTTTTTGTAAACAAGGTATATTTTTACATTTTTCTTTACCCAGTTATCCTAAGAGATTAAATTAGTCTTCACTGGTTACAGTTTTGCTTTTTTCAAGACGTTCATTAGGCCAAATGTCTTTAGCATTTCATTTTGATTTGAGGGTGATTTTGGGGGGTTAAGGGGGTTTTGTACCCGTGAAGACTTTTGATCAGCGTGTTAAAAACTATTAATATACAAAGTTTAAAAACAATTGCCCGAAACCCATTTTTTATAGAAAATTGCGGGGTAATTAATGGTATTAAAAAAATCGTCTTTACCAGTTCATCTTAAATCTTTTTAATCCAAAAGTTATTTAAATTTTCAATTTTTATGGAAAAATAAAATTTGCAAGTTTTTACTTTAATATTTAAATTAAAAATTAAAAGGTTTACTATAATTTTTTATATCCCTTGTCAAAAGCTATGCAAAAATATAAAGAATTATTAAAGCCTACATTAAATAATTTATCGACTCAATAGGTTTTTAAAAAAATTAAAAATTTAAAGCCTAAAAATAAATAATTTCCGACCAAAATTTTTAAATTCTTGAAGCTTATTTGCGAAGCAAAACTAAAAAAAAATTTAATGCTGTTGAGATATTGGAAAAAAACGAAAATTCATTAAATCATCAAACATTATTCAATAAAACACTTTCTGAAGCACCCATTAAAAAAATCCATTTAGATTTATAGAAAATTGCGGGGAACTTTAAAAAAATCGTCTTTACTAGTTCATCTTAAATCTTTTTAATCCAAAAATTATTTAAATTTTCTATTTTTTTTGAAAAATACAAAATAATAATAAAATTGCAAGTTTTTTTTAAATATTGAAAAATTGCGAAAAAAAGATTTTGAATTTTTTCACCCCTATCACCTTTTCAAATAGTATGCAAAAATTCATGAAGCTAGATCTATTAAAGACACATTACATATATTTTTTTTTATTATGACGTGGGTCAATAGGCTTTGTTAAAAAAAATATTAAAAAATGTTAAAGCCTAAAAAAATAATTTTCCGCCAAAATTTTTTAAAAAAATTGCGCTTTGAAGACCTTTAATTGGGCGCAAGCAAAACTAAAAAAAATTTATTGCTGTTGAGATATTGGAAAAAAACGAAAATTCATTAAATCATCAAACATTATTTAATAAAACACTTTCTGAAGCACCCATTAAAAAAAATCCATTTAGATTATTTTTTAAAAAGTAAATAAGTGTCTAAAAATATCTATTAAAAATAAACAAACTACTTCATCTCATTTTTAATTGGAATTACCATTACCTTTTTTTAATTTTTAAAAAGATTGACATGCATTTTTAAATCTAATAATAAACTTATTATAGTTTAGTTAAATTGACGTAGGAAATATTTTATTTTTAACAGTCACATAATTTCATGCCAATTTTTTTAATCTTCTTCAAAAATAATAAATTGAATCACAATAAGTTTTTGTTAGGTATTTAATAACATATATAAACTGCTTTGATAAAACTTTGAATTTCTTAACGGAAATATATTATACAAAGAACATGTATTTGTTATTGAAATTATTAAAAATGTGGTTTTTCGGTTAAATTAAGTTCCAATAAAGAGTAGGGGTGCAATAACAAAAAAATAGCCAAAAGAAAAATGCTTTACTTTAAAACTAACAAAGCTCACAAAACAAAATAGAAAGTAAAAAATTTTGATTAAATTTTAATTTAATCAAAATTTAATAATAATAGAAACGAAAAACAACCGAAATGGTATTTATAAAACCTTATAGGTGCATTCTTCATAGAGAAATGTCGGAAATGCGCTAAAGTTGTCAAGTTTTTGAAAAATTCCTAACTTGGGCCCTTTTAAAGTTGAAAAGCTAATCTTTCGAAAAATGATTGTTTATAAAATGTTGTTCAAACGGGCTTAAGGTGGACCCTGTCCAACAAGTGGTTTTTTCAAAATTGCAGTTTAAATATTTTGCAGAGATATTTTGGATGACTAAGCGGATTAATTGTACATGTCCGATTTTTTAGTAGAGAGATAATTAAACTTTATATCTTATTCTTCAACTCGTGTACCTTTGATTTTTGTATAAATTTATCAAAAAGTGCGAATAACGGATCTCAACATTGCGCTAAGGGGCGATCTCGCTCTTAAGGTAGAGTAGTTGAGGGGCCAAAGCAAGCGAGGAGAAATGTTAAGCGAACCGCTGTGCATTCCAACCGTTCATTGTTTAAATCTTTTAGTGTTTTCATTACCAAAACACTTTTGTATGTAAGTGAATTATCTTAACGAAAAATCTTTTTTTTTTTGTAAACAAGGTATATTTTTACATTTTTCTTTACCCAGTTAACCTAAGAGATTAAATTAGTATTCACTGGTTACAGTTTTGCTTTTTTCAAGACGTTCATTAGGCCAAATGTCTTTAGCATTTCATTTTGATTTGAGGGTGATTTTGGGGGTTAAGGGGGTTTTGTCCAGTGAAGACTTTTGATCAGCGTGTTAAAAACTATTAATATACAAAGTTTAAAAACAATTGCCCGAACCCCTTTTTTAAAGAAAATTGCGGGGTACTTAAAAAAAATCGTCTTTACCAGTTCATCTTAAATCTTTTTAATCCAAAAGTTATTTAAATTTTCAATTTTTTTGGAAAAAATAAAATTGCAAGTTTTTTTTAAATATTGAAAAATTTCGAAAAAAAAAGATTTTGAATTTTTTGACCCCTATCACCCTTTTCAAAAAGTATGCAAAAATTCATGAAGCGAGATCTATTAAAGACACATTACATATATATTTTTTATTATGACGTGGGTCAATAGGCTTTGTTAATAAAATATTAAAAAATTTTAAAGCCAAAAAAAAATTTAATTTTTCGCCAAAATTTTTTGAAAAAATTGCGCTTTAAAGACCTTTAATTTGACGCAAGCAAAACTAAAAAAAAATTTAATGCGGTTGAGATATTAGAAAAAAATGAAAATTCATTAAATCATCAAACATTATTTAATAAAACACGCTCTGAAGCACCCATTTAAATTAAAAAAAAAACATAAAAAAGCACATCTTTTTATTCTTAACAAGACAAGCTGGGTAAGATTTCAAAAAGTAAAAGGGCCGATTACCCTTCCTTATGCGCCAAGGCCTTTTGTTATTGTGTTTAATATCATTTATACCTTACAGTGCCTACTATCCTGATCAACCCTGGTTGGATCCAAATGATACGGACAACAATGAATTAGCAAAGAAGGGTTTTAAGTATGTTCTTACGTTTTACCCATATAGAGAAGCCGAATTCGAAAAGGTCGCTGAACAACCATTTAGGGGTTCATTTTATTTAGATGATATTTCTGATAGTATCTTTATATACGCACAAACTCTCAGTAAATTAAGCAAGGGTAAGCAAATGACAGATCTAAAAGGATGTGATGTTGTGCAGAGTATGAGAGGAAGCAAATTTCGGGGTAAGTGGCGTTAATTCTAAAGTAATACTTCCACTATAACTTTTAAAAAGTACCAAAAGAAAATAATAATAAAAAAAAGAAAAAAGCTTTATATTAGTAGTTTCTCTTTTGTATGGAAAATCACAAAAAGTAAGTTTGTTTTTACCTTTGCATTACGATAATGTGGATGGGTTTTTATTTATCGCCCATTTAAGCAATACTTTTTTTTTAAATTCCCAAATACTTTTATTGGTTTTTGTTATATACAGCCATGTCATTTAAGAAAATCTTAAATTATCCGATACACTTTTTGCAGATAACATAAAAATTAGAAGACCATTTTGGCTTAGATTGTGTTTCATAAATTGTCCCATAGGTGTTAAAAAGTAAATGTTTAAAATATAATAATTTTTTGGTAATGTCATGCTAATATCAATTAATATAATTAAGTTTTTGTTTAGACAAAATGGTGGTTGTCTGTACAGAATAATTTAAAAGTCAAAAAATAAAGCAGGAGTCAAAGACGTATATTATTTATTACATTTTTCCGAGAAGTATATTGAGTTATAAACTTTTTTTTTCGAAAAAATTAGCAATGGTAGAAGCAGTTTAATTACACTTGCAAAAAATGGCTTACAAAAGTAAAAAAAATAGACAAACCAAATCGACCTGATATACTGGGTATTGCCTTAAGACTGTCCGAACCTTCAGCATGTAATACCCTATGATATTCTAAGAACAAAAGTTCATATAAACACTAGTTAGGAAATGGCCTGCGTGTGCGTTATTAATATTATACCACCGTAAAACCTTCTTTATGTTGATTCAGAGTCGTTAAAAAAATATATTTTTAACTAACTTATCCACAAGATTACATGAAATCACAAAAATAGTTTTATAGTATTACCAAGATGTGGTTTTATATCCTTTAAATTGACTTGTTTCCTCAAGTCTAACCGATAATAGTATTAAACCATCCTTATGGGCGATGGCCTTAAAAAGTGTAACAGATACAAGAACTGCACAAATTGTAATAGCTTCGATATGAAGAAAAATTTCCTTACAACAAAGTAAATTTTCAGTTATGATTAATGATCACTGCATCTGCCTAATTTTTAAATTTCTGTCAGATAATAAAGCTCTTCTAGAGCAACTTTGTGTAATGTTCACAGCCAATAATGTCAATTAGTGAAGTCAGTCCACTTACCACTTGATACAACTGACAATATTTTTAAAGAAATAAATTTTAACTTATATCAAATAATTAGATTAACGATACAACTGCAGACTTACTGGCTGAATTTTTATAATGGTTAGGGAACTGATATACTGGGTATTTCCTAAAGAGTGTCCGAAACTTCAACATGTAATACCGATACTCCAAGGACAAAATTTTATATACACGCTAGTCGGGAAATGCTCAATGTTTAATGGCCTGGGTGTATATTGTTATTATACCACCGTCAAACCTTCTTTATATTGATTTAGAGTCGTTAAAAAAACATATTTTTAACTAAATTTTATCTTCAAGGTTATATAAAATTACCATTGCCAAAAATAGTTTTATATCATTACCAAGATGTGGTTTTATAACCTGTAAATTGACTTGTTTCTTTAACTTCATCCGATAGTAGTATGAAACCATCCTTATGACCTAAAAACTGTAACAGAGGCAAGAAGTGCACAATAATAATAGTTGCGATGGGAGAAAAAATTTACAACAAACTAAACTTTCAGTTAGACTGAATGATCACTGCATCTGCCTAGTTCTTTAATTTCTGTCAGATAAGAAAGCTCTTCTAGAAAAATTTTGCGTAATAAAAAACAACTGACAATATTTTTAAAGAAATAAATTTGAAGTCAAGTTACTGGCTGGAAATAATAATTAGGCTCAGAAAGTTTTTTAATGTAATACTGAAGCTATTATAAAGAAACCCTCTTCTATCAATTGTTTATAGAGTTTCAGCTCTATTGTCCTGAATAGCAACAGTATAAAAGAAAAAAAACAGTAGTAAAGAGCGCATAAAAATGTCAGATGATTGACGTAAACAAATGCATGTTAGGTTATATTGAACAGAAGGTAAAAATATAATAGGAAACGTGCAGATGTCGACTTAGTTTTAATAAGTAACCTTTTATTATCACCTGACATTCTTATAACCACAAGACTCGCAAATTTCGTCTTAACCGTTGCAAAATTACGGCCAAATTTGAATGTTACTATGGCTCGAAGGCTAATGTTTTGTTTACAATAAATTTTTCTTACTCTTACCATTATATAATACCATATATTTTCTACAAAAACTATATTAAGAAAAAATTTTAAACCTCACTCCTTTTTTTTGCAATTTATTTAATATTTTATGACTCTTTGCTTACTCCTTCTTTTACTATTAATTCTTAAACTTATTCAACAACTAAAAAAAAAATTAAACCAGATCCTGAATATGGCCACTCCCTCATAAATAAAAGTCCAATTAATTCGTGTCCAGAAATCAAAATGGCCAAGCCTACGTTCTTGCTCGAACCATTCAGCGATGGCAATAATTGTTATTTAAATATTAACGAGCTCACGTTTGATTTTAATTGTAAAGAGACATTTTACAATGAAGAGTCACCATTTAGTCGAAATGGTGAAAAATATGGGCCAATAAGGCGGTCATCAATAATTTCGGCCCATACAATCATAAAAAAATTATTATTAAAATCGACATTTATTTATTATATGTAGGTTTTCGTCTATGAGTCCGTCCCATTTGATCAGAAACAATTATTGGTAAAATCGCCTTTCTCTATGCATATGTGGATTTTCGTTTGCCCAATAATGGACATTGTGCAAATTTATAATTGCAACTGGTCCTATCCGCATATAAAATATTAAGTTAAAAATTGTCATTGTGTGCTTCCAAATAAAGCAACCACCTACTAGAATCGAATCGTAATTGAAAGTGCCTGGGTAGAAGCGCTTGAGACCCCTGAAAGTGGTATGGGTATAAAAAGAACAGTCTTAGAATTTTCCAGACATTATTTGGACCTACTTGTACTTGAAGTATATTTTTTCTAATACCTACTGGTGGAAGCATCTTCTTCTCGAACTGTTGCTTCTTCCGAGTCAAGCGCTTTTACTGTTGTAGGTCTTTCAGGACCTTCTTCTTTTCTTCTCCCCTGGGAGCCGTCTTGATTAACTACCGGAGGCAACGCAGCCCTATGGGCTTTTTGTGCCTAATCTCCCATTGTCTTTTATATCAATCCTCCCATTAGTCTTGTTTCTTCTACATGTCTGTATAACCCCGAGACTGGTTGGTTGATATATTCCTGTGGGCTCATTTCCGGTTGCTCAAATAATGCCTGTCTTTTGTGATTCAATGCTTTACATTCGCACAGGATATGGTAGGCTGTTTCTTCCCCCTCGTCGCACATTCTGCAACTTGGGTCCCCATTGTATAAGCCTATCTTGTGTAGGTGTCCTCTTAGGTTATCATGCCCTGTTAGCAACCCTACTGTTATGTGAAGTATTTTCCTACTTTGTGTGAGTAGTTCTTCCTTCGTTCTTTTGGATGGGCCTCTTATGAATTTTTTTCCATGTCTTATTCTACTGAGGTTTTCGCAGTATTCTTTGTGATTGTTTCAAATCCATTTCCTGGTTTGCCCTCGTGCTGTGATTTTGGTCACTCCAAGGGCAGGTTCTAGCCCAAAGTATGGTGTGGATGATCCCTGTCTCGCTAGCTCATCCGCTTTTTCGTTGCCTTCTTTCCCCGAATGTCCTGGTACCCACAAGAGAGTTACTCTGTTGCGTTCTCCCAGGACTTCCAGTTCTTTTTGGCATTTCCATGTCAGCTTGGACGTTACCTTGGGGTTTACTAGTGCCCCTAGTGACGCTTGGCTGTCTGTTATTATGCAGATCCGCTTGTTTTTATAAGCCCCCCTGCTATTTTTTTTTGCACAGTGCAGTAAAGCATATATTTCCGTTTGAAATTCAGAACTGTGTGTTCCTAGTGGAATGGAGAATTGTGAATTCCTCATTTCACTGTACACGCCCGCTCCAGTTCCCTGCCTGGTTTTGGAACCATCCGAATACCAGATGATGTCTCCAACCGTGCTGGGGAGATCGGGTTGCTGCCACTCACTTCAATCTGGAATTTTTACCTCGAGGTTTTTGTTGAATGAGTATTGGGGAATCATCTGGTCTGTTCTCTCGTCCAGGATGTTGCCGCCAACCTGACTTTTTATGTTGTTGTGTCCCAAACTAGCGTAGACACCAGTTGGTTTCTATTGCAGTCGGAAGTAGCTCATTCTTGCCTCTCCCATCACTATAAGGTTAAGTGGGGGAAGGTCTAAGAGACACTCCATGGCTGCTGTTGGGGTTGTTTTAATTGCTCGTGTTATAGCTAAGCAAGCAAGTCTCAGTACCTTGGCCAGTTCTGTAACAGCAGTTCTTTGTCGCATTTTTGTCCACCATACCAGTGATGCGTATGTTATCATAGGCCTTACCACCATGGTGTATAACCAATGGACCATGTTTGAAGGCTCCATGTTTTCCCATGAGCGCGTCTAATTAACATAAGAGTCATCTCCGCTTTCTTTCTTATTGAACCTTTAGTATTAGGTGTAAAACTTCCAGTGTCACTCAGCCTGGCACTAATCATAAGACTGTTCTAGAACATGGTACTCTTCTAAAAGGATACTTTTCCCAATAAATTTTCCGAACTTTTTTAGCATCTCCATCTGCTAACCCATAACGAAGTGCATCTGAGCCATTTCAGTATTACTATCATATTTAACTAAGGTATAGGTAAATAAAGTATTACTGTAGTCAGTAAATAAACCCAAAATCCTGAACAGGAAGGTAATCAAAGCAAACTTTTATGAGTCGAGAGATGTACACGACGTATATTAAACATATTTTTATTATTCTCACGAAAACGGTCCACTCCACCAAAAAAACACAAGTAAAAACACAGTTTTTGTAGAAAATTTATTTAAAATATTATTATTTAAAATAAATACTAAAATATTGTACAAACAGTGGCATACCACATTTTTTATGGAAAGTGTGATAGTGAATGTCTTGTGGGTGCTTCACTAGTGGGCGTAAAAAAAGGGTGATCGCAATAAAAGATATTTTTTAGCCTGTAACTTCGACTGGAGTGCAACGTATAAGTGCTTAAAATTTTTGTCTGGTCATAAACTTTTGCAAAAGCAAAAATTATTGTTCTAGAAGCTATACATCCCCTTAAGTAAAGGGTTAAGTACCCCTCTAATTTTTACAGAATCTCGTCACTTGAAATTCTTCATTTTTCTCAGTTTATGGCCAGACTAAAGTTTTTGGCACTCATAAGTTGCATTTTATTAATTCCAGTTGAAGTTACATGTATTTAAAAAACAGCCCAATAATAAATCAGCCTTTATGCTATAGTAAAGTTACCCAAATTCGGCTGTAATGGCTTAAACCGTTCCTTAGACTTTTGTAAAAAAACCCTTAAATTTTTTAAAACTTTCTGTATCTCTGAACGAAGCATTTTCGGACCAATGGCTATACGTACTTTCATTGTTAGAAAATCATAATGTACTACATGAAGGATGTAATACCTTTTTAGGTATAATAAACAATTGTATAACTAAAGTAAATGTCTTTTTATACCACTAACTTTTTACTTTTTATATATTTCATTGAATACTCGTATTACATCCGATCAGACTCATTTAACCTGTACATATATTTTAAAAGAAATATGTTTTAGAAACACAGTAACTTTTAGGTCATGATGGCAAAGAGATAATTATAAATTGTAATGCACAGAGGGTGGCAAAATATGCCTTGGTGGCTCAGGATGAGGATGGAGTGTCAAAAATTATAGGGGTATACACTAACGAAAACAAATCTATTATTAGTTGGAACCCTGGAAATTTCTCTTTTCCCGCTGATGATCCAACCTGTGGATTTGATCTGTCCAAATGTCCTAGTAAGTTTAAAACCATTTTTCCTGATGAATTGAGGTATCATAAAAACAATATTTAAATTTTTAAATAGTCTTTTGTAACCAGACTATTTAAAGTAACCTTTAATAATAAACTAAAATAAAACTTTAACAGATGGCTTAAATTATAAAATCTATATAGGATAATATAACGATTTTAAGAATTCCTATAATAATTTTTGTAATTCAGTACCTGAAAATCTCTGTAAACCTAAACACTTTTATTTAATATATTCATTGGTTTCAGCATACGATAAAGTCAATATACTTTTGATAAGTCTTATATCTGTTATATTCATGGGCCTACTAATAGTTGCTACTGTGGTGTATAGGTAAGTGGCTGGATATTTTAGTTAAAAAATATACCTCTTTTCGCGACAAAAATAAAAATTTAAATCACAATATGCCAATTCTACCTAATAATATTGGTACTATATAGGACCTGTCTAGAAAGTGTTACAGTGTTAATAATTTCTTTTTCTTTTTAACTAATGAAAAAGTATTTTAACTGTTCACCGACCTAAATTGAACATAGTTTCCAAGCACCTATATTCATACAGTCTTTTAAAATTTGTACATTTTGTAATTTTACAGTAAATACATTCCGGTTGGCAAACGTTTTTTTTATTTAAATAAACCAATATTAAGTATTTTTATGTAAAAAAGTTGACTGTGACTGGTAGAGTTAATAGGCTAATAAACTGAAATAATAAACGTAATAGTTACTAAAGTTTATTTATTAAACTTTGTGTTACAATTTTTATTTTTACATTTGCGACAACAAAAACACTATTTGTGTTTAATTATATTTATTTTAATCCATGACGTTTCGGCCATTTTCTTTAGCCTTTTTCAAATTCTAAAAGGTAAAAGAGACACTTTTTGTACATATAGTTAACATGGTAAAAACAAACTTACCCTAGAACATAGATAATATCACAAGACGATTTTAAAGTATATAACAATTTCAAAACAAATATACAATTTACATTTATAAATTTTTGAATTAAAGGCTTTTTTTTACCATATTTGTGACTTTTTAGCCTATTCTCTAGTTATTGGCTTGTTTGACCTATATACACACCATTGCAGTTGTTACAAGGAATTTGATAAATTACATTACTTTTTTTGTTTTTTGATGTGAAAAAGGCCAACAAAATGGCCCAAAACGTCATTGATTAAAATAAATATAATTAAACACAAATAGTGTTTTGTTTAAAAAAAGACCAAAGCCAAGAAAAAATCTACAAAAATTTAAATATTATAAATTAAGGTCTAAGAAAGTACAACACAAAAAATATAATAATATAGATAGATAAAAATAAACAATATATAATATATATATATATATATATATATATATATATATATATATATATATATATATATATATATAAAAAAAACAACTCAGGTTAAAAAGTACCCTCTAGGGATCAAAAAATGAGTACTCTATAACCGGAAGAACGCTATAAAAGCACAATAATTTTCATAAAGTAATTAACACTGCTATTCAAGCCACGCCTGTTCGAGAGAAAATCCCACTTTTAATTACTGAAAATCCCGGCGGTCGCGGGGGATCACCGTCCGGTAATTCCCCGGCGGCCGTGGAGCCTCCGTCCGGTAATAACGTACACTTGTACCTTACAACCGCAAAGGACATTGCACACATACCAACGTTTTTTTTTCTTTGAGTTTGTTGTTTCTTAGATCAATAGAAACATCTTTTAAATGGGACATTTTTGTGCAGGCCTATAGGGTGGCCCAAAAAATCACTGAGAAGTTGCAGCTTAAGTGTTTATAAATTCCAATAAACACGCATAAAAAGAGTGACATTTTGTCTAAATCCAACAGAATAATATTTTATATATTTGTTTAGTATTAAAATAATTTGATTTAACATTTAACACATACAGGGTGGTCCAGTATCAAATAAATAATATGGATTATGCCAACTAAAATGTTAATATCGTGATATACTTGTATATATTTTTAGAAATACATTTGTGACAGTTTATTAAGGTAAATTTAGGTTAAAATATTTTGGTTTATTGTCCCAAATATACAAGGATATTTGGAATTGAAGATTTTTTTTTTTTTTTTTGGTTTATTCCCACAAGATATTTTGTGACATATAAAGAGGTACACAGTTTTATAATCTGCACATTTTTCTGGCAATCTTTTAACAGAGCTATAATAAAATTAAGCTACCCATAACTAAAATAGTTTTCGTGTACATCTACAGGGTGAAATATCTAGGGGGTTTCATTCACCATGTCTCCTGGATTTACCTATATTTTTAGAATAAGTCGAACATTTTTTTTAACGGAACGCTCTGTATATTTGGTCAAGTTTTAACTCTTTATTCAATTCTACATCGAAAATGTAAATAACACTATACGTCAATAATTGCTGGTTTTTAAGATAATTAAGTAACTAATAAGTAACTAAATGATATGGCTCACATAACATGAGATTCTGGCTCTTGAACGCTTTTTTAAAATTTGAGTATGTTGTTTTTGAGTCAATAGAAACATCTTTTAAATAGAACATTCTTGTGCAGGCCTACAGGGTGGCCCAAAAAAAAATCACTGAGAAGTTAAAGCTTCCCTGTTCCTTAATATTAATTTAAACGTCTAAAAAACCTGACTTATCATCTAAATCCAACAAAAAAATAATTTACATACTTGCTTAGAGTGAAAAAATGTGATTTGCTATTCAACACATACGGGATGCCCCAGTATCGAAAAAATAAACGTGTTTATGCCAAGTAATATGTTAAATTCATGATATACTTGTATATATCTTCAGAATTTTTACTTTGGCCAGTTTCTTGTGCTCCACGTCAAAAAAAGCGAGCGTTTTTGAAATTTTAAGCTAATAAATATATAAATAAGAAATATTTTAACCAAAAATACCAAATTATAGATAAGTAAAATTACACCAGCAATTTTTTTAGGGGGCAAACAATTTTAAAACGACTTATCCTAAAAATATAGGAAAATCCAGGAGGCATGGTGATTGAAACCTCCTAGATACTTTACCCTGCAGCTTAATTTTATTATACCTCTGTTAAAAAAATGCCAGAAAAATGTGCAGCTTTTAAAACTATGTACCTCTTTATATGTCACAAAATATCTTGTGGGAACAAACCAAAAAAAAAATCTTTAATTCCAAGTATCCCTGTATATTTGAGACAATAAACCAAAATATTTAATTCAATTTATTTTAATTAACTTAAATTTACACTAATAAACTGTCAGGAATGTATAATTTCTAAAAATATATACACGTCTATCACGATATTAACATTTTAGTTGGCATAATCCATATTATTTATTCGATACTGGACCACCCTGTGTGTTAAATGATAAATTTAAATATTATAAGTCTAAACAAATATATAAAATATTATTTCGTTAAATTTAGACAAAATTTCACTCTTTTTATGTGTTTATATTAGAATTAATAAACAGTTAAGCTTCAACTTCTCGGTGATTTTTTTGGGCCACCCTGTAGGCCTGCACAGAAATGTCCCATTTTAAAAATGTTCCTATTGATCCAAAAAACAACATAAGTAAACTTTAAAAAACACGTTCGAGAACCAGAATCCCATGTTATGTGCGCCATGTCCTTTGCAAATATTGAACGTTATAACCACCATCTGGTAATTACCCGGCGACCGCGGGAAACCAGTGTAATAACATACAACCGGAAATTCGCAACTGAATAACTTATTTATTACTTTTATTCAATCCGGCCTCCCGGAAATATAGGTTACTTTCAATTCTTCCCAACAGAACCAACTTTTTTTGTTGTTTTGGGTTTTTGCTTCGATAGTGTTCTTTGTTCACATAATTGGGTGTTAAACACAGTTTTTTTTTTCATCAAAGTAAGCATTTTACAGTTAAATTATTGTTTTAATATATTTGGCAACAGAAGCGGGGACGATGAAGTTGACCAATCAGAAATTGTTTTAAGTCACGGTGAAAATTCATTTAAAATTAGAAATTTTTAATTGTCGATTA
Organism: Listronotus oregonensis; assembly: GCA_019359885.1. Lineage (NCBI taxonomy): Eukaryota > Metazoa > Arthropoda > Insecta > Coleoptera > Curculionidae > Listronotus > Listronotus oregonensis. Next base: position 194,811 of record JAHBCN010000636.1, read on the forward strand.
ATTATGCAAAATAATACTCCAAAAAAAGGTATTTTTTATTATATTCACATTTTACTAAAATATATTAGTTCGAATTCTTAATTTGATTATGTGAAACTTGTCTATTCTTTTACCCAGTGACCTTTTTAAAAGTGATTGCCTTGAGGCTAGTTAAACATTCTGTTAATCTAAGCTAATGACTACCAGAATGTTAAAGTACCAAGATATTTAAGTAATTAATTGGTGTATCAAATTTGGTTCGATAAAATAACTTAGTAGAAAGTTATGAATAAAACAATAATTAATTCCCCGTAGTGTAAACTTCCAAACAGTTTTTTTTATTTATATCGCAAAATTGTTTAAAACATTGATTTTTTTAAACTTTAAACCATATTTTACTTAAGATAAGCTTTAAATTTATTTTTCATTTTTAGGCATTATAAATTAAAAGCTGAGATTTATGCACAAGCTTGGAAAGTTAACTACGAAGATATAGCGTTTTTATCTAAAGATCGAAGAAGTAGTATTCATTCAATTCTCCCCTTAAAGGTGCGTATGTTTTTTAAAATATATAATGTCTTCAAAAGTAAACATAAACAAATTAACACTAATAATAAACTGTCTTTTAATTCTTTTACCACAAATATTAAGAAAATAACAACTTTTACAAATGCTCTGGATTTTAAGGTTTATTTAAAATAGTTTTAAAAAAATAGTTAAAAACTATTATTCCTTGTAAAATCATAGATGTTACCATTTTTTTCTTGTAAAAATTTATTAAAATATTTTAGGAAAAAACCTATAAAACAATTAATTTCTTTCTTGGGCCTATGCATTAATAGAAAAAAATGCGAAAATCGTCAGTTAATACTCTTTAGGAAATATTGAAAAAATAATATTAAGGGAATTATATTACATAGTATTTTAAATAATTTCAATTAATTTTTTTAGGAGGTAGATGAAATGAGTTTGGCAGGAGATAAACAACTTTTTGCTCAGATAGGTTATTACCGATCAATAAGAGTAGCAATAAAAAAATTACCTGATATCAAAGTAAACCTTAACCATAAACAGTTATACGAACTTAAAGTTATGAAGGACCTGTCAAATGACAACTTAGTAAAATTTTACGGCGCATGTATTGACAGTCCAAATAATTGTCTGCTTATTGAGTACTGTCAAAAAGGCAGTCTTCAAGATATTTTGGAAAACCCTCAATATAATTTAGACTGGGCATTTAGGATGTCCTTAATAATGGACGTAGCTAGAGGAATGCACTATTTACATGGAAGTCCCATAAAGTCACATGGAGCGCTAAAGTCTTCAAACTGTTTAGTGGATAGTCGATTTGTTCTTAAAATATCAAATTTTGGACTAAGTTTTTTAAGAGGAAGTGACAAATATGACGATACAGATGTAAATTCTTACGAATATTGGAGAAGTAAGTACGTGTTTGCTTAAACGATTTTCAATAATGTAATAAACAATACAAACCATGGAGTAACTGTTGCTAATTATTAGTTCATTATAAAAAAAAATAATTAAATATAAAAAACCTTTCTTAAAGGTAGCTGTTGTAAGACGGTAATTTAAAAAACCTGTTTTTCCTCCAAAATTAGCTAGTATTAGGTACAATTTTGATTACATCAGCAGAAACTCTAACCAATTTGGTATCAGTTTAGTAAAGGACTTTTAGTCGTATTTCCAATAATAAGGATGGGGGAAGATAATAAATAATGCAACTTTCAAATAGCTCTATATTTTATATCTCTTAACAAAATTAGTTCAAAAGGGTACTGGTTGAAAAGAAAATTTAAAGCGCTTTTAAATGTCGTTCTTTTTGATGTCGGCTAGTTTGTAGTTCACCAACTAGAAGGCGTAGATTAAGGAATACTCGGTTTTTCGCGATTTTGTCGGAAAAATTAAATACAACGATATGATTTTTTCTTGTAGGTTTAGAAGAGGAAAAAACATACACTTTGATGACAACCGCGTTTTGATGTCTGCATTCGTTTTCTAGTTATTTTAAATTAACCTGTTTTTTAACTGATAAATAATATTAACAATTTATCAAAACAGTTTTTGTAACAGAATAAAAGAATAATAATTACTGTAGAATAAAAGAAAAAATACTGGAAACTATTTTAAAGTTTTTATAAACTCCAATTTAAATATTAGTCAAGTAGGCCTGGAAATAAAAACAAGAAAAAAAGATTGCAACGAATTTGATTTATTAAGTTAACAGTATGTCAGTCCGATATGATATTCATTTGGATTTCTCATTTTTTATGCAGACTGTATTTTAATAAAGCAACACCTATTTAAAAATTGGATTGAAAACGACAATTTTTAACTTAAATAAGTCATCTCGTTTTTCAACCTTTTGTTCTTGTTTTTATTTTTAAGCCTACTTGACTAATATTTAAATAGAGTTAGTAAATGCCCCGCATTTTCATAACTCGCAACAAATGCAGATATCAAAACACAGTTTTCGCCAAAATGTAGGTATTTTTTTCCTCTTCTTAACCTACAATAAAAAATTATATCGTCGTATTTAACTTTTCGAGAAAATCCCGAAAAACCGAGTTCTCCTTAAACAACGTCCTCTAGTTGGTAAACTACAAATTCAATCAATCAATAAAAGATGTGGGACATAGAGCTATTTGAAAGTTGTATTATTTATCATCTTCCCCACCCTTATTATTGGAAATACGACAAAAGGTCCTTTACCAAGCTAATGCAGAATTGGTTAAAGTTTTTGCTGATGTTATTAAAATTGTACCTAATACTGACTAATTTTTGAGAAAATATAGGTTGTTTAATTTACCGCTGCGGTTGCGCCATCTTGTGGTAGTTTTAGAAACTTAAAAATAGTTTCCAGCTATTTATCTTGACCACTTTTACCAAAAATATTTTCCCCAAAGCTGTGCGATAAATAGATACAGCCGGCGTCCTTTCTTATTTGGACACCCGGTACAAGCCATATTATTTGCCCCAATTACTACTTGATTATTAATCATATACCTTGTGCAATAAAAATATGCTTTTTGCACTAGTTGATACTAATATTTTGTTAAGCTAATGGTTTTAAAACGGCGAAAGAAATATAAAAAAAACGCTTTAAACCACTTTATTAGTACCAAAGGGAAATCAATTCCATATATTTTTTTAAAGTTTACTATCATACTATAAGAGCCATTCTTTTAAAAATTTTAAATAAGAAGGGGAAGGGTCAAGTAGCATCTGATTTAAAAGATCAATTACTTTTCTACATTTTGCTTTGTAAAATCGCTGAAAACGTTTTAGCGCTATACCCATTTCATTATTTTGCTTATGACTTAGTTCTTTAAAAATAATAATAATAATTTTAAAAAATGTAACTTTAATAAATATTTATTTCGTGGCCAAAAAGAACTGTAAGGCTGATTTTGGTGTAGAAAATGTACTATCAAGTCCAGTGCAGAGCTGATAGACTGCTACGCGCATTTAGCATACAATTTCATTAATATAGCTAAGTTTGACCGATGGCAACGCTAAATCCAGCCTAAAAGGTCAAAACAATCCCCATTGAATAAAGTGTAAATTCCTATCTATGGGTATGCTACAGGCTAGTGTAAAAAAGGAAATATTTGCTGCTAATAAGGCCAACTTGTTCTCTTAAACATTTTTGTCAAAATATATTTATCGAACTTAGTTAGTAATAGTTCTTAAAATAATTGTTATCTCATGATTGCAACAATCTTTAGTAAGAAATACCCTAATAAACACGTTAGACATCATTACATCTAGCAGCTGAAAAGGAAATGTAAAGCAGCTGGGTCTGTAGGTAATATTAACTCGCTTCTTTGGAATTTCTTATCACAAGGGCATTTTTGCACGTGTGCGACCTATCCCCAAGAAAGAATCTTAAACTCTTCCTTTTATTATTAGACGTATACCTTTTCTCCAAATTGTTGGCAAGGTAATAGAAAAATTCATCAATTTTTAAATTTTAAAGTATTTGGAAAAACACAAAATTATACATGGCAGATAATACGGATTCCGTCACAAAAGATCCACACCAGATATTCTTTCCTTTGTCTCACACAACTGGAACAAATCCTTTAAGTTCCTTGGTAAATTCCAGATCGTTGTTTCTAACATATCCAAAGTTTTCACATCAAATTTGTTCCTAGCTCTCCAGTTATTGCAGATGGTCACTCTTCTAGGTTTTACCAAGTTAATGCTGGTATGCCCCAGGACTCAGTACTGGCACCTACTCTATTTCTTCTTCACATTAACGATATTCTTTTTTTTTCTATCGATTACACCCATATTTTTGTTGACGCTAGTGCCTTGATTCTTATATTTAGTCTTTTAGTCTAATTTAGAAAACAAGCGCAGGATAATGCAGATGTCTTTTTAACAGGACCTTAAATTACGGCGCCGAATTGGGGAGCCAAAAATCTTGTCCAGTTTTATCATGTTAATTATTGCGGACAAATCTGCCAGTACTCATCTTTAACTTCAAGAATAACATACTTACTTTTAAAAATATCCTTAACTAGCCTAAACACATTATATCCATAGCTACAGCAGCTTCAAAACAGCTCCAATAGCCCTTGTAGTAGTTGTTTTTTTTTGTGCGCATGCCCCAACTTCCGCCATGTTTTCGTACACTTTATTTACAAATGTATGAGCAGTGCATATGTTTATAAAAAATAGCAATAAAACAAGTAATAATAATTAATTTTTCATAGACAGTTCAATTCAAATTATTGTGTATACATAATAAAATAATAACACATAATAACACAAATATTTTCATTAAAATACATAATGTTATCTATAAGAAAAGGAGAATTTATATTATTTAATTGGTTTTTCTAAGCTTTGTTTTTAATATCGCCAAAAACTCATTAAAATAAGTAAGCAAGAGCACCGGAAAAATGGTCCCAAATGTGCTAAATGCAATTTGTGGGTAAAGCGATGTGGACGAGGTGATAGTCGATTCCAAGGAATTAATAATGTTTTTGAAGACACATATATTTGTTCACTTCATTTTAAAGGAGAATATTATACAACAACCTAATATCCAGACCCCATAAGTTGTGTAAAAAAGAAAATTACTGATAAAAAATATATATAATTAATTATAAAAATAATAGGTGGAAAAACACAAAATTATACATGACAGATAATACGGAATCCGTCACAAAAGATCCACAGCAGATATTCCTTCCTTTCACAACTGGAACAAATCCTTTAAGTTCCTTGGTAAATCCCAGATCGTTGTTTCTGACATATCCAAAGCTTTCACATCAAATTTGTTCCTGGCCCTCCAGTTTTCTTTTAAATCGACGTATATCAGCTATTGCGGATGGTCACTCTTCTAGGTTTTACCAAGTTAATGCTGGGATGCCCCAGGACTCAGTACTGGCACCTACTCTATTTCTTCTTCACATTAACGATCCTCAAAATAATAAATTTTGTCATAGGTAAAAGTCACTAGAACCTCGCTAAAAACATAGAAATAAGAACTATTTTTTTGTAATAACTTTTACTTATTACTATGACAAGTAAAATACAGTTCGGCTTTATTTCCTCCTTGAGGATGACACTTCAATCATTGTCGTAACTGAACACAATTATGGGCTTCTACGGTAGAATGCACTAATAAAGCACAATCAATTAATTTTTCATTTAATTGCACTTATACTAGAGATGATAATGCTTGTTGCTCAGCCATATTTAAAAAAAGTGCGTGCGTGGTGGTGCGCTGAGCATACCCTTAAAAGGCCTATTTCCACAAAGCATTTTTTTCTTTTTAACTTGTGTACTCTGTATGTATCCCAAATAAGAAGGCCCTCTTTGGAATTTTGTTCCATTGTCTCGGTAATGACGGCTCTAACAACTCCTAGCATTTTTATTATTTCCGAAAAAGAACTGTTCGCCCTATTAATAACCCTGGAAAGTCTTCCTTCTATTGCCCAAGCTATATGGCATCTGTCACTCTTGTATAGGTATTTCCACGGCTTCTGCTTCAGGGAATTATCCAATATAGTTCCTCCTCTAGCAGCCCTTAATAGAGTAAGAGGTACTGCTATTCTTATGCATTTGTTTACGGTCCACCTCGGGTGGCCCCAACTTCCCACTTTTTTGTTCCTTTATCTCGAAAGTGTGGAACCTGCTGTCTGCAAAAGTTTCTTTCAACCCTTTAAATGTTTAAGTCCCATGTTAAACAACTACCTCTTACTTCACTTAAGTCACCCACGGTACGTCAGTACTTTAGTTACGTTTTTAACAAAACGGAGCACCGCCACATTAACACAGTGGTTGGATAATCAATATAGGGATTAATGAATAGGTAGAAGAGGAACTATTAGGTGGCCGCCTAGATCACCCGATCTTAGGCCTCTTGATTTCTTTCTTAGGGACCCCTATAGTTGGTTGTGTTTAAAACGCAGCCTGCAACCATTAAGAGGACGAAACAACGAATTATACGAGTGTTGTGAACCGACAAGTGAAACTTTTCAGAACATTTGAGAATACGTTGAAAATGGACTATACTTCTGCTTACAAAAGAACAAAAACGATTTTAGGCATTTAAATAAGTAATAAAAACAACTTTTTACTGTTTAAAATATAGGGTAATCGTAATGTTTGGGGGATGTTCTGGTTCTTAACAGTTTTTTTTTAAATGTTCCCTTACGATACAAACATATTTTTTGATTATTAGAAATTTAAAAAACCTTTTAATTCATAAGTAAAATAATGAAACGGGCATAATTCTTAAACGGTTGCAGCGATTTTATAAAACTCGCAGCAAAACGTAGGGAATTAATTGACCTTTTTAACAGTTACTCACCAGCCTCTTTTTTTTTAATTCAAGACTTTTGATAAGGTGGCTTTAATAGCTAGGGGGATGATAGTAATTCCCCAAGAAATACATAGCTTTGCTTCCCCCTTACGACGCGACCATACCAAAAGAGAAAAAATTGTATTACGAATATCTTTACGATATATTACCTTGCCGGCTTTCTTATTAAACTGTAAATCTTTCTATATTATAAACCTTCGATTTTTTCTGTATCATGAATAAAATAAAAAATTCTAAAGCGTTTTTCGTTTAAATTTAAAATTATATATTTACCTTTGAAACATTTGCTGATATTAACTTTTTTTTACTTCGAACCTGCTACAAAATGTTTTTTGCCGATAGGATTTCTGTGGACGGCCCCAGAACTTCTAAAATTAAGCAATCCTCCCCCAGGGGGAACACAAAAAGGAGATGTCTATTCTTTTGCAATTATTATGCAAGAAATAATAATGCGAGAAGGAGTGTTCTTTATAAAAGGATGTAGTTTGGAACCAAAAGGTAATTTTAGTGCTTAGTTTTTAGTATTTTTTTTATTATAATAACTAAAATAACAATACATTTTTGCGCACAGTTGTGTGTAATGCATTTCTTAAAAAAATAAAAAACATGATAATAGACAGTCCTAAAATCTGCGTTAACGTAAAATCTAAATAGCAATCTGGTGAGTAATTAAAAAAATAACGTTAGTACAAATTTCCAAACAAATAGCCAAAAAAGATTTATATTCCACCAGTGGTGGAATAATTTTTTTTTATCTAAAAAGTAATAAATAGGCCGTAATACCAAATGCTAATGTAAATAATAAAGCCTTAAACAAAGCGTGAGTCAACAAATGAAAAAACGCTAACTCATAGTCCCTATCAATCCTTTATTTGTATTTTTTTTTGTAAATTTAATCAAATTTTATTGTCAAATCCCAAATTTCACAAAAATATTTTCGTTTTTCTTAAAATGACCATGCACACTTTAAATGGGTTTTTGGCGACCAGTGAAATTTAGCCAAATTTTAATGTTATTAAGGACCTCAAAAAAAGCAATTTCTATTTTTGCACCAAAACTCTAAACCAACAGGGTGAACCTCTAGAGATAGATATAATTTGTGTCTTTCCAACTTAAAAAATAATGGTTTGCTAAGTATTAACTGTATTTAAATAGTAAATAATACCAACAGTTTTTATATTTACTGCTTATGTTAACTTCTTTAACTTTTAAAGTGCTATAAGGTAATATTAAAATGCTTGGTAAATTTAAAACCCAATTGTTTAACTCCATAAGAAAAATAATAGATATCCTAAATACGTAATATGTCATACTACTATTATGAAATAATAAATTAAGCCAAAATAACTGTACATAAATAGGGATTTTAAATAATCTTTTAACTACAAACTATACAGGGTACCACAAATAAAATACAGAAAAAATAAATTATTCCTATTTTCAAGTCTGCTTTAAGTTTATAAAATGATTTAATTCAAAAATAAAGAGATTCGATGTAAAATTGAAAACTTTTTTTTGTGTCCTATGTCATTTTTAACCTTTCAAATTTATTACATTTTAAATTTTTTTAATAGGAAAGTTCTTTAAAGGAAGTAAAGAATTTGATTACATTTAAGTGTAAAGATTTGATATTACACTCTAACCTAATTATTTTTACAATAGCATATACAGAGTACTCCAAAAGTTATCGATCTTTCAAGTATAGCTAAAAAAAACACTTTAATTACTGACCTATTAACCTACGATTGTCGATTTCTATGTGCTGCATTAGCAATAACATTTTATAAATTTCTTGGCGGGAAATGTACATTGTTTTTAAATCTTGCATAACCAAGATACCATAAGACACTTGAATCGTCTACAGGATTGGCAAGTCAAGGGCTTGGGAGCCAATTTTAATGTAATAGAGTAGGATACATATGGTATGACCCCAGATTAAAAAGAGAACGACAACAATTTTCCTTATCATCCCACTTTCAATACAACGACGGTCGACGGTGCCTACGATTCGTTAGGATATTGTCGACAGTGTTGTCATTTCGTAAAATATTTATTAGCAATTTTAGAAATGTTTTAAAAATCATACATTTTATAAAACTTTTCATTTAAAAAAATGTATGCGCTCAGCAAAAAAAAAATTGTAAAAAATATTAGTATTTTAGAATGGTTAAACATACTTTATTATTTTATTAATAGGTATTTGTTATTTCATCGAGCAAGACAACATAAATACTCGGTTGATACCGAGTAGTGTGTGCAGTGTTGCCAGATGAGATAAAGCAGAAAGCGTGAAATACAATGACGAAAAATCGTAAGAAATCGTGAGGAGAGTGGGAGATTACAAATTACTTAATAATATTGTTAAAAAGGAAAACACAATGACAATGTTAAATACATTTATTAAACTTAATGTAACTTTACATTACACCAATTCAAATATTAAAGCACTAAATAAACGAGTAGGTAACATAAATTTTAAAATGTTGGCATAGCGTAATCTAGGCAATAGGCAGAATTACATTATGCTCAGTCCTCAGAATCGTTTGAGTCAGTATTATTCTTTTTATCGCTATATAATATGTCACTACTATCTAACTTTCGTATCATGTTTTTATTGATAGAAAAATTATAACAATTTACGTCGACAATTAAACTTTTTCTAAATAAAATACTTTCGATGGTTTTGACTTATGTAAAATTTCCGATACGACACAGGACTGCGTGAAAATGCAAACAAATAAATTGTAAGCCACCTTTACCTGCAATTAACGGGGACTCTCATGTCGTTCTGCTCGATAACCGCTTGTAGGCGACGGGGATTCCCCGGTCGTTTCTTTTGATATGCCGTTGTTATCATTCACTACGGGGACGAAGTAAATTAATAATTTAAATTCAATATTTTATTTTAAAATGATTTATTTAAAAATCGTTAGAATTGCTACATTATTCGTAAGATCGTGAAATCGGAACCAAAATCGTGTAATCTTACGAATAATCGTGAAATCTGACATCACTGACTGGGTGTGTGTTGTCGTGGGCCGGCCGAAACATTCCCCTCTTCTTCTTGAGTTCGTAGAAAGGGAATCAGCCGCTACACGTTTTCTGTCTGTCTTTATTTCGCTCAAGCCTTTGCCTATTAAATTGACATCTCCTTTTATCGCACTGAAAATCTCCGCAACTAAAAAATTTGTTTGCCAGACGTGTATATTATTTTCATTATACTTGATAAATAGCACATGTTTATAGAATTAGTAAACCAAGAACATAATTTTGCTCTGATAAGATTTTCTTCCAACTGCTGAACTTGAGATCAAGAGATTCTTTGTCCAGACGCTGTATTTTGATTATATTCCGGAGCTAGTTTTACTGTATGGGCATATACAGTAAAACTAGCTCCGGAATATAATCAAAATACAGCCTCTAGACAAAACATTTTGATCTGAGATATGACAAAGTTAAGCGTGGAAAATTAAAATTGTTTATCTAAGTTTTCTCACCCACCACCAATGAAAGGATTAAGTAAGTTTTTTTGTTCGCCTTTTTGTTGTAAATTATTAACGTGTATAAAAATACACCATAATAAAAATATTATTTAGGATTTGGAGTTATATTTTTTGGCTTACTCTGTATTTTTATTTAACCTTATAATACTTTGGAAGTTAAATAAATTAATATACAAAGAAAAAATGTATAAGTTTTTGTATTATTTACTATTTAAATACAATTAATACTTAGCAAACCATTTTTTTTTTAAATTCGCAAGACACACTTAATACCTAGCTCTAGCGGCTCACCCTGTAGGTTTAGAGTTTTGGTGCAATAATAGAAATTGCTTCTTTTGAGGTCGGTATTAATATAATAAAATTTGGTTAAATTTCACCGGTCGCCAAAAACCCATTTAAAGTGTTCCAGGTCGATTAAAGGCCTCTGAAATATTTGCATAAGTTAAGTAAAAAAAATTCAAATGGCTATGGTCTTTGGAAAAACATAGATAATTTTGTTAAATTTGTAATTTGACAATAAAATTAAATCAAATTTGCGAAAAAATATAAAAAAAGGATTCTCTTTTGAAACTCTCTCTGAAATATTTGCATAAGTTGAGTAAAAAAAAACTAAATGGCTATGGTCTTTGGAAAAACATAGATAATTTTGTTAAATTTGTAATTTGACAATAAAATTAAATCAAATTTGCGAAAAAATATAAATAGAGGATCCTCTTTTAAAACTCTCTCTGAAATATTGCATAAGTTGAGTAAAAAATTTTTAAATGGCTATGGTCTTTGGAAAAACATAGATAATTTTGTTAAAATTGTAATTTAACAATAAAATTAAATCAAATTTGCGGAAAAATATAAATAGAGGATTCTCTTTTGAAACTCTCTCTGAAATATTTGCATAAGTTGAATAAAAAGATTTTAAATGGCTATGGTCTTTGAAAAAACATAGATAATTTTGTTAAATTTGTAATTTGACAATAAAATTAAATCAAATTTGCGAAAAAATTTAAAAAAAGGATTCTCTTTTGAAACTTTCTCTTAAATATTTGCATAAGTTGAGTAAAAAGATTTCAAATGGCTATGGTCTTTGAAAAAACATAGATAATTTTGTTAAAATTGTAATTTAACAATAAAATTAAATCAAATTTGCAAAAAAATATGAATAAAGGATTTTCTTTTGAAACTCTCTCAAATATTTGCATAAGTTGAGAAAAAAGATTTCAAATGGCTATGGTCTTTGAAAAAAACATAGATAATTTTGTTAAAATTGTAATTTAACAATAAAATTAAATCAAATTTGCGAAAAAATACAAATACAGGATTCTCTTTTGAAACTCTCTCTGAAATATTTGCATAAGTTGAGTAAAAAAAATCAAATGGCTTTGGTCTTTGGAAAAACATAGATAATTTTGTTAAATTTGTAATTTAACAATAAAATTAAATTAAATTTGCGCAAAAATATAAATAGAGGATTCTCTTTTAAACGATTTTTCTCCATAAGCGCTGCCCAAAAAATATCATTTTTTTTTGCAAATTCCCAAATGAAAATTTCCTTTGCCATAGTGTTTCCCTTAAGGCCAATAGCATTTGGTATATATTTTTTGCGGCTCCCATGTCTTACTTTTTAGAAAAAACAATTAAAAATCCCAGAGCCTTTACTGTAATTCCAAAAATATGTTTAAAAGATTGTATAAATGGGAAATCTTTTTCCGCATGAACATCTTCTTGACCCTATAATGGAAAGCGGGACTTTTATAACAAGAAAGATAAACACAATAAGCTAATAGACCGCAGTGTAAATATGAGCAACCGACCAACCCTGCTTAAACCAACCAAGTTATTTATTGTTAGTATCAGACATTTTAAACAATTAGGCGGATAATTAAAATTCTAAGTAAAAAAGTTAACAAATACCTTGATTGATTGATTGATTGATGACATAAATACACAAGTTGAGGTTTTGTCCGCCTCGACACTGCAGCCTACAGGGCTTTTTGTATCTCTTGTGTATTTGTTTCAGTTAAAAAGGTTTGACACCTTAGACAGGTGTAGTAGCCCTTTTACTGTTCTTTTCTGGTCTCCAGCCTCCTGGTGGTTAGTGTCCACCATGAGGTTTTGATTTGTTCTCCAGTATGTAAGTGCAGGGCACTCATATATGATGTGAGAGGCTGTCTCTTCCTCTTCGTCACATAGTCTGCAAATGGGTTCTTCTCTATAGATGCCCATAGTGTTCATATGTTTTCTTAGGGTGCAGTGTCCGGTTATTAATCCTGTCACTATTCTAATCTGATTCCTATTTAGTTTTAGTAATTCACTTGTCAATGCTTTCGATGGAGTCCACCATTGATTTACTGTGATATTGCCTTGGAATGTGGTTCCAGTATGACTGATGTTGTGTTTGAATCCACCGAGTCATGTAGCCACGAACCGAGGCTTTTGGTATTCCAAAAACAGGTTCAACAAATACCTTAAACCAATACCAAAAAAACCTAAATTATAAAAAAATTGTCAATAAACAACGGAAAAAAGTTGTAAATTTAATGGAAAATTGGTTAATTGGCAACTTTCCACTAAACCACTCTCGGTTAAGTGTTACTAAGTGTTAAAAATCGCACCTACATCTTAAATCTGTAATTTTAAAAGTAATAAAATGTCGACAAGTAGCCTTTTCTCCTTTTTATCCGTTATATAATACAAGTTAAAAAAAAAAAATGAAACATATTTAATATGATACAAAATTTACTGCCAAAACTTGAATTACCACAGACGCTAAGGTAAAAGCATTTATAAAAAAATCCATTATGACATTTGTTAACAACCATTTAATTCTTTAATAAATCTAAAATTAAATTATATTTAGTAAAAAGAACTCAATTTTAAAAGTACATTTATTTAGATAAAGTCCATACACAGGGTGTCTAGAAAGTATAAAACCAACTTTCATTAGCCTGTTGGGGACTGTAAAATAACGTCACATATTAGGAAAAATATGTTTCTAGATGATTTTTTTTAGATATTACTACCCTGATAAGACGCATTTAGTTTTTTCTTAATAATGTATTTACCAAAAAATAGTCCCGCAATGAATTTCTTGAAAAGTAGGTTTAAAAACTTTTGAAAATTTGAAGGTATATCAGTCGCGTAGCTTGCCCTATATCAAAATTTGACGGGGGCCCCTTTTACCCGACTGCGGCGAGGCTTAAATGGAGGGTCAAGATTTTTCGAAAAAAGAAACAAAAATACTTGTATTGAGTAAAATAAAAATATATTGATTAAGTATAGGTGAGAAATTACTTACAATTAATGCATGGTCGTAGGAGCCAAGTAAGTAAACTTATTTATCAAATCGATATTAGTTCCTTTAGATTTTCTGCCTCTGTAGACAGCACTGACAAGTCTGATAGCCATTCTTGTTTGACAGAAGTCCCAAGATAGTTTCTAATCAGTTTTAAATTTCAAACACTTCTTTTAGTTGTTGCAGATGTTAAAGGAACGGAAAAAAAGGCCATCAAATCGTTGTTCTTTAAAATATTAATTATACTTTTACATGCTCACGTTCGTCTTTTTTAGTGGGAATTAAATTTATCTGGTACGCTTTTTTTATTATTGAAATTTTTTTTTATAGCCGATAAAGCGTTGTGTTTTCAAGATCCTCTAGTGGGGCATGCCTTTTTAAGGGTAAATTTCTATTTTTTCGATTTTTCGTTGCTCAACATTAACCTGCTTTTTATACTATTGCCAAAAAGGTATATATTATTTTCAAATTATCGAAGAAAAATGTGTGAAACAGTTATTTACATAACAAGGAAGGAAAGTGCCTCTTTTCCCCTCGCGAAGTGGAGAAAATTAAAATCCAAGGGAGAAAATGCACTTTACTCTAAAGGAATGTATATAATTTTTTCTACTACTTTTCATTTAAATTTTCAAAAATTACTTTTGAATTCTGTGTTCTATTAATAAATTTTGGTTTTGATTGTTTGGATATATCCCTGTATTAAAAACTTGTCAAAGTATAACGTAAGATTTAAAATTATTTAAGACATTGACATTGACAAGACATTAATTGGCATGCTTGGCTGGAACAAGGAGGGAAAAATTTCACCTCCTAGGGAGGTAAAGTGTTGTTTTCTACCATTAGTCAGGGGTTAAAAATGGTACCTACTTTCTAAGAAGGTAGTAGAAAAAAAAACATTTTACGAATTTTTGCTTACTAGCTACTACTACTTGCTTGCTTACTACTACTTACTACCTGTCGGGGCCCCTGTAGCTGGGGGGCCCCGTATCCTTAATACGGCTGATACGGCGGTAGCTACGCCCCTAAGGTAAACTTCTGTTGATGAAGGCAACTTAGCTAAAATATTATAGAGTTGGTGGCACTGCTGGTTATATTGAAAGTAGCTATTAACTTGCTTATTTTAAATGATACTCCCTATATATTATTTAATTTTTAGATTCTACACAAGATATAAGGCAGGTTTTATTTATCATGCTCTTTACCTAAATCTAAGCGTTTTTAACAAATTTAGGTGTATGCGTCAAAAATGACGTTTGCAGGCCCTAAAATAAATCAATTATCACTACAAGAAAACCTTTATTATGTACCTAATCTGAGTTGGATTTATTGTTGAAAAAGACCAACTTTAACGAATTTATTACAGTATTTTAATACCTTCTTATACAAGCTGTTTAAAAAACAAAAATCAAAATAAAATTTAAAAAACTGCCAAAAATAAAAAATCCAAATAGAAACGCCCAAATTTTATAATTTTATCTTATTAACTTAA